>CM030177.1:6294708-6363761 GCA_017639675.1 Aplochiton taeniatus
TATATTTTTTTGCACTAGATTTACCAATCCACAACGGAAGCTATATATACCTTGTATTCAGACCCCTTCACTTTTTCTAAATGTTGTTATGTTACGGCCTCATTCTAAAATGGATGATATTCTTTTTTCCCCCCTTATCAATACCCTATAATGACAAGGCAAAAAGATGTTTGTTGAAATTTCTGCGAATGTATCGAAAATAAACTGTAATGTGACATTTACTAAAGTATTAAGACCCTTGACATAGTGCTTTGTTGAGGCACCGTTTGCAGTGATTACAACTATTCTGACACTATTAGCTTGGCACACCTGTGAGCGAGGAATTCCACCCATTCTCCTCTGCAGATCCTCTCAAGCTCTGTCAGGTTGGATGGGGAGCGTCAATGCACAGCTATTTTCTGTTCTTTCCTGAGATGCTTGATCGATTGAAGCTATGCGGACGACACCCAAGTGGACCTGTCTCCCCAGGCTTAAGTGGGACATAATGTGGATTGTGTCATGTCATGCCTCGCTGATATAACGTGCTGAAGGTCACAGAACTTCCTCCAGCTCAATCTAAGTCAGAGATTCTTTTATTTGGCCCCCCAAATGTTATCAGCTTCATGCAGCCATGGTTGGCAGCCTGTCCACCAAGGTTAAGTCTGCAGCCTGTAATTTAGGGGTGATTATTTTTATCCTAATCTCTTTGATGGCCTAAAATTTAGTATTAAGTAATTTTTTTCCAGTTGAGGAACATTGCTAAAATTAGGTTCTTCATGTCTTTTACTGACCTTGAAAAGGTCGTCCATGCTTTTATTTACTCATGCTTAGATTATTGCAAGGCCCTTTACTCAAGGCTGAGCAAGAAAGCCACCTCTCGCCTCCAGCTGGTACAAAATGCTGCTGATAGGCTCTTAACGAAGTCTAGGAAACGAGACCACATCACTCATCCTTGTCTCTCTTTACTGGCTGCCTATGGTTCTTAGAGTTGATTTTACTGATAACTTTTAAAGGCCTGTATGGTCTGGCCCCAGGTTACATCTCAGTCCTATTAGTCCCTTATAAGCTTCAATGTAGTCTGAAATCCTCAGAGAGGGGCCTTCTAGTTGTTCCTAAACCACACCTTATTAGCACTTCACCAACCGATGCATCCTTGATAAAGGGGCGGATCAAGAACACATCCTGGAATTTTAAGCGTTCTTGGTAACTTGCGTTCTTTGGAAATGGAACTGTCCTTGGTGATGAAAAATTACGTCAAACGAGTTCACAAGAAAACGGACAAAAACAGAGATTGATAAACAAGCATTTCTTCCGAAAGTGAATGTCACAGTAATCAGGTTGGTCAGCAATCGTCAGCCATTGCCCTGTCTCTTGTCTCTTGCAGCTGTACATCCTATACCAAATCTAGTAAAGAAATGTATTTTTGTCCTCATCAAACAAAGTTACACTACCGTTCAACAGTTTGGGGTCACCCAAAACAAGTCATGTTTTCCCATAAAAACGTACACTTTTATTTATCAAATGAGTTGCAAAATGAATAGAAAATATAGTCAAGACTATAAGCAAAGTTTATAGTCAATACAAGGTTAGAAATATTGATTTTTACCTGAAATAATAATTTTGTCTTTCAAACTTTGCTTTTGGAAAAAAATCCTCCATTGGCAGCAATTCCAGCCTTGTAGACCCTTGGCATTCTGGCTGTCAATTTGTTGAGGTAATCTAAAGAAATGTCACCCCATGCTTCCTGAAGCATCTCCCACAAGTTGGATTGGCTTGATAGGCACTTCTTACGTACCATCCGGTCAAGCTGCTCCCACAACAGCTCAATAGGGTTGAGATCTGGGGACTGCGCTGGCCACTCCATTATAGACAGAATACCAGCTGATTGCTTCCTCCCTAAATAGTTATTGCATAGTTTGGAGCTGTGCTTTGGGTCATTGTCCTGTTGTAGGACAAAATTTGCTCCAATCAAGGGCCGTCCAAGGGTATGGCATGGCGTTGTAAAATGGAGTGATAGCCTTCCTTATTCAAGATCCCTTTTACCCTATATAAATATCCCAATTTAGCAGCACCAAAGCACACCGAGACTATCACATTTCCTCCACCATGCTTGACAGATGTTGTCAAGCACTCCTCTAGCATCTTTTTGTTTGCTCTGTGTCTCACAAATGTTCTTCTGTGTGATCCGAACACACAAACTTGGATTTGTCTGGTCACAACACTTTTTTCCAATGTTCCTCTGTCCAACGTCTGTGTTAATTTCTCCCATCTTAATCTTTTCCTTTTATTGGCCTCAGATATGGCTTATTTTTTGCTACTAGAAGGCCACCATCCAGGAGTCACCTCTTCACTTTTGATGTTGAGACTGGTGTTTTGTGGGCACCATTTAACAAAGCTACCAGTCGAGGACCTGTGAGGCGTCTGTTTCTCAAACTAGAGACTGATGTACTTGTCCTCTTGCCTCCCACTTCTCTTTCTATTCTGGTTAAAGCCAGTTTGCACTGATTTATGAAGAGAGTAGTACACACCGTTGTATGAGATCTTTAGTGTCTTGGCAATTTCTCACATGGAATAGCCTTAATTTCTCAGAACAAGAATAGATTGAAATAGAGTTTCAGAAGAATGACCTGGCCATTTTGAGACTAATCAAACCCACAAATGCTGATGCTCTAGATACTCAACTGAAGGAAGGCAAATGTTATTGCTTCTTTATTCAGCACAACAGTTTTAAGCTGTGCTAACATAATTGCACAAGGGTTTTCTAAGTATGAATTACCCTTTTAACATGATAAACTTGGATTAGCTAACAAAATGTGCCATTGGAACACAGGAGTGATGGTTTCTGAAAATGTGCCTCTGTACGCCTATGTTCCGTATAAAATCTGCCGTTTCCAGATATAAGTAATTTACCACATTAACCTCTAGACATTTCTGTTCAATGTAATGTTCTTTTATTTGAAAAGAACTGAGAAATCAGTGCCCCAACTTCCATAGGCAAGAGACTGTCAGACATTTTCCTAATGCCATGGTCAGACTACACGATTTTATCCCAGTCTACGTGTTCAGTCTAAGATTCTGCTTCGCTCTGCATTGCGGAAATCGTGCAGTGTGAAATCTGCAATTGTGTAGTCTGAACAACTTGCTCGATATACAGCGCGAATAACCTAGTTGATCGCTATGAACAGTAGTGGGATGTCCCGAAGAAAAAAGTTGTGTGGTGTGAGATCCTGGCATACCCCTGACACTTATCAGACGTTCCTGTGCATCAGTATATTTAGCTAGCTAACGTCTATGGTTCAAACGAATGTCAAGAGCCATTCGAAACACGTGCTGTGCCCTGATTGGTAGGCTTCAGTTTGAAAGTGTGTCCTATTAGTACTATATTTGAAGCCATTTTCTCCACATCAAAGTAACGAGTAACATAAATCGCACGAAAGTAGAGGAGTCAAAAGTATGATATGTCAGTTTGAAATGTAGTGTAGTGAAAGTAAAAAGTATTTAAAAATGGAAACACTTGAGTGCAATGGCGCAGATGGCGGGGGGATACGTTCCCCCAGTTTCACAGGGACGCCGTTGCGTCCCCTCCATTTTTGAAATTATGAAAAATAATTTCCAATAGAGTGGTCCAGGAATGAGTCCAGAAGGGTCAATATTTTTGTATTGTTTTTTGTTTAGATGCCTGAAATAAGGTCTGTGGTTAACACAAGCTTAATAGATTATCACGTTTTGTTCTACGGCGTTAAATACGTCAGTAAATGCCCCACTTGTGAATGTCGAAGCTTTTAAGTATCTTTAAAAAGTCGGTTTCTGACCAGTGTTTAAATAAAACTACAGAGTTTGACGGGGGTAAAGCGCGCAAAATTAAATTACAAATTGGAAGCTTAGTTGTGGTGACGTCAGCGCTTGGGACCACAAACTCGTAGTTCGTTGTTAGCCTAACGTTAGCTTTCTCCTTCTGGCGATTGCATTTACGCTTCAAAAATTGTATACATGCTGTTGGTTAGTAAAGATTATCTCACTGAACAAAACGTGTAAGTATCATACAATTTTGTTTGCCACTGAGCTTATTTTCTGCAATTATCGAAAACCCAATGGAGAAATCCCATCGGCTTTTTGTCGAGGGAACCCATGGCGATTCTGATTTCCGGGTTGGCCTACAAAAATACGTCATCCCTGGGCCACTCTATAAGCCGTGTGTTTTTCCGTTCGCATCGTATTTGTGAAATATCAGAGTATTCCCCGCACTTCTGTTATAGCAGAGCGTGTCTTTTCCTCAGCAGGGAACACTGTAAACAAAAACGCGCAGCACTCGCCTCCAACGAAGTAGTAGATTGCCTTGTGTTTTTAGTAAACAATCTATAAAATGCTCCACCAAGGATGTCTAACTGAAGTGTTTTTCATAACTTTTCAAAATAGGGTAATGTTGAAAGAAAGAACGTGATAACTTGCGATAACAATTTTTATATTTTTTCAGTCATTGCAAATATGAATAGAGAATAGTCAGAACCGAGGATGTAGTTCTGGCTCTGAAAAGTGAAGCCTTTGCCGCAGTGCCTTAAACCTGAATTCTTTCTAATAACAAGCAGGGGGCGACTCCACTGGTTGCAGAAACAACTACGATTGAATGGAAGTCTATGAGAAAATGATGCTAGTGACTCGAAGCGACTCGGGTCAGACAGCTGACTCGAACAACAATAGTGACTCGACTCGAGCTTGCACGTGAAAGACTCGACTCGAGTCTCCGTTCTAAATGACTCGACTCGAGTCCCAATTTGTGGAGACTCGTTACAACACTGGTGTCAGCACGAACAGAATTATCCGTGTTGACACGCAAAAAAAGCGTGTCAAAATGCAAAAAAAATAGTTGAGACGTAATTTCCAACACGCAAATTCAAGACGCTTTTGGCCCTAACGACGTTCGATAGTGTTCAGAATATAGAACACCATTATGAAACTTCTCTCACTTGGCCAGTTGTTTATAATAAGAGGAGAATCATGAATTTTTTGTTGTTTAAGGGTGCAATTCCCCCTTAATTTGTCAGCCCTTAGTCGCTCCGGCTAGCCCCATTACTTTACCCCTAATAATGTTAGACGCTGTAGCCTACTTGCCTGCAAACTCAAAACAAAACAACTTCAAGCAAATATGCAGCACATACAATAGCATTTCCACCGAAAGATTTAGACAATGCAAAACAAGGTGTTTTTTTTTACTTTTTTTTTTTTTTAAAGAAGAAAAGGTAAAAACAGAAGTTGTCATTTTATAGCTATAGTCCTTTGTAAATGAATAAATCCTGTTCAAATCTTTAGCAATCGGTCAATTCCCCCCAAAATGTAAGGCTAACTGAAAAAACCAGAGCGTCTTTTAAAATGCGCGGGTGGGATTCTGTCAATAGGAGGGGCTCATCAACTGTAAAAATACGTCATTCAACTTTTCTACTTCCTAAAAGTAGGCGTGATGTCTGCATCCTAGACTTTCTGGAACAATATCGAAGACTTCAGGATACGTCAGCAAACAACTCAGGGGAAAAATGCAGATATCCTATTTCAGGGTGTTGCCTCGATTTTCTGAGCAGCTTCCTTCGAATGTACAGGTGTAGAGTTTTTTATTTCAAATAGTTTTGTATGTTTAAAATAAAGTAACAAACGTGGTACGCGCCTCAAAGCACATCCACAACAATAATCGAGAGCTTGTGTGGCCTTGATAGAGTAAGTATGTGTGTGTGTTGTTGTGCTGTTTGTGCGCTTCCGTTGAAGTTATTGATGTTTCAAGTTGCATAGAGTCTTTACGGAAAAAGTTTGGGTTTGGCATGGGGTAGGTACATTTACAGAGATAAAATAACTTACTTAAAAGATCTGAATCGATGGTGTGTTGCAAGGCATTGTGGTGGCAGAAACTAGTGTGAGTTTGCCATAGTGTTCGAAGGTTGCCACACGTAGACCTATTTTCGCATTTTATAGACAGACGTTAACATGCAGGTCAAACCAGTTTCATTTTGTAATCTGATTAAACAGGGAAATGTTCCAATTTCTGTTGCTTAGTAAACTTTTATTCATATAAACAAATTCATAAATTCTAAGGCTAAAAGTTTTTTTGTTTTGTTTAAAAAAAAAGGGTTTTAAATTTGCCGAGTTGTTAATTCCCTGTCGCCAACCGATGTCGTCAGAAATAAATAAAAAAAATACATCATGCGACCGACTAACCACTTTATTTCTCGTGAGCGAAGTAATAATGTTGCAATAGACATGGTTAAACGCATTGCCTATACATTTTATGTAATGTTCCCTAAATTAAGGGTAGGCTTGGCCCTACTATATTGAAAACGTGTACTCTGAAAACAGCAATCTCGTTAGTGGACACGGTTATAACGCTCAAAATTCTAGTAAACAGAGCCTACGTCTGCTTGCAGCATTTGTATTAGCATAATAGGTAACAGATCTGTTTCGAATGCCATAGTAAAAATATCAATTTACACCTTATTCCATTATACAGTGACCTTGTCTACTGATGAATAATTTATAGATTTAATAAACCAGCGCATGTGTGTATGCCTAAAGAGTATTCATTATGGTCCTACTCAATCATGACGAGGCGTTGCATTGATGCAAACATGTGGATCATCTGCAGCAGAGATCTGAGTTTATCCATCGTTACAAATGGATACTAATCATTTACATTATTGAATGTATTTAAATAATTAAAGAGGGTCAGATTATAATGACGTGGTGGTTGGAAGTAGAGCTCGACCAATACTGGATTTTAGGGGACGATACTGATATTGGGGAGTAAAAATGTCCGAAAACGATATATCGGCCGATATTCTTCACATACATTTATGCAAACGAAATGTTTCTTCATGCATTTCAGTGTGCACTGTGTGTGTGTGTGTGTGTGTGTGTGTGTGTGTGTGTGTGTGTGTGTGTGTGTGTGTGTGTGTGTGTGTGTGTATGTATGTGTATATATATATATATATATATATATATATATATATATATATATAAATATATATACACACCCCCACACACAGAGAGAATAACTACATAAAACTGTGCACTGTATGTGTGTGTGTGTGTGTGTGTGTATGTATGTATATATATATATATATATATATATATGTATGTATGTATGTATGTATATATAAATATATATATATATATATACACACACACCCACACAGAGAGAATAACTACATAAAAACATTTTTGCAACGATCCCTCATATGTGGTTATCAAACACTTGTGCCAAAGTAATCGCGCATCACTTTAATGTTTATGTTACTTACTTTATTGTTTTATGTCTGATCCAATGTTTTATGCTGATGTTTCCTCTCGGTCAGGGCTCAATTGGAAACTCGCTTGGTTAAATAAGGGGTAAAAAAACACACAAAAAAACGTAATCCCTTAATAATCCAGGCAACGTTTTATTCAGATGTTTTCCTCCTGGCCAGGGCTTTGTTGTAATCTTGCCTGGTTAAATAGTGGATCCAAAAAGTGATGGATAACGTTTTGGGAAATAAGATATGCCCGAACATACCCCTAGTCAGACGAGGTGATTGATATCACTTTTATGTCCATACGTCCAGTATTAAGTTAGTTACGTGGTAGTCGTAAAAGTAGTAAGCTTGAGGAAACCACTAGCATGAAAGTGAGTTATTTATATGTTATATTTTCTGTATAACAATCCGAAACCTTTCTTTCACCTTGTGTCTGGTAGGTAAGGGACCTAACATCTGTGACGCTCAATTTAACAGATTTAAGATAAAAAAAATTGAATATTAGAGTGCCAGTCAATGGAGAAGATGATATCCGGAACCAGCAGTTTACATTGTTACCATAGGAGGCGACATTTTGGCTTAAAATCTGACGGAATCGTTGCAGTCCTGGCAGCCGCGCATATTTGCTCATATCACTGTTGACTCTGCTCAAACCGAGGGTGTAGTACCGGCTCTTAAAAGTGAAGCCATGCGGAAGTGCCTTAAACCTGCATTCTTTCTAATGACAAGCAGGGGGCGACTCCACTGGTTTCAGAAGCAACTACGATTGTATGGAAGTCTATGAGAAAATGACCCTACTTCTCTCTTACTTCATTACATCAGTAAACATTTTCCTTACGAGTTTATGGTTTCAATTGCTAGTTTCAAGTCTTTTTCAATACAGCATGATGTTCATTTTGTAAATGATGGTCCCATGTAAAATAGACGATAAACAGGGTATGCTTTAGGGCGTAAATACCTTGTGATTGACACTCAATTGGGATAGAGACGTAGCAACGGGCTCTCACACAGATCCTCCCAGCTCTGCCCCAGCCCCACCCTCTCGTCCAAGTATGGTCAATGTCGTCACTTCAGGTTTTAGATGCCGATTTTCAAAATGCCAAACTCGAGGCTTCAAAACGGTGGTCCACAAACCAATGGGTGACGTCACGATGACTTAATCCACTCATACTGTCAATGGCTCAAACATAGAACCCTGCCCATGAACTGTGTTGGTTACTTAAAAATTTGTGACGTCACAAAGTGGGTTTGTCTGCCTGTTTGGTGCACTGCAGTTTCAAAGCAGAAATGCTCCGGCAGTTGGCTGCTTATTTTGCTCCTGATATGTCTTGTAGTACATGAAAAACACCACAAGGTCATGTTAACATGGTTAACTTTATTTTCACTGAAGGGGGCCTTAAAATATCTTTCCAAGACACATTTTTAAACAGACCAAACACATTGGAAGTCTACCCTGTCTTTTCAGTCATTGGCCTGTAATGCCTGTCACCAATTCAAATGATTTGTATACATGACTACATTTTACAATGCATTGATTTAATTCAAATTCTTCTTCCTCCTTTCTTTAAACATATGTTTGGAGCAGCTCTGTCCTCTCTACCTTTGTGCTTTATAATCTGATGATGAGCTCAAATGAGATAATGGACCTAGATTACCTTGATGCACTACAATCGGATATTAGTTTTCCACTTGAAGGGGCGTCTGTCAGACAAGGAAGCTTGTCTGATGATGATGATGTTGAGGATGATCTGTATGTGCCTGAGAGGAGGCCATCTCTAGACTTGGGGCATGGGCCGAGACCGATGGACACTGTTTTCTGGTAAGAGAAGCACATTTGTTTTGAGGAATGTAAATAAATACTATGACCTGTCAAAAGAATTGAAACTAAAGGTTGAGTACCACTTGACTGGACAAGTTTATGTATGATATTTGAAAGTCCCTTTTACTAGATTGTGCTATAATTTAGCTTTTAAATGACGTTGACCAAAAAAACACTTTCTAGAGGTATGGAAATTAAGCAGCGTCTAGGAAATTGCAAAGGTTATAGGTTTTTCATAAGTCTGGAATCATCAAATCCTGAGAATTACATGTTTTGATAGGCATATGGAAAGAGCTCAGTCTCCCGTTCCGAGCTACACATCAATGGTGGAGAGTGACTCCTTGGATATATCTGATGAAATGGTTGAGGAAACTGAACCCTCTACACGGTAAGAGGTCTAAGATGCTGTTGTAAACATAAACAATGACGACTACTGCACATTACAGCTATCATTACGAACAAAGTATTATCTAATTATACCAAAGCAGCGATTTGAATATAACTACATCCCTTCAAAACGTACTATTTTTCAGGGTGCAATTGGAGAGAACAGATTCATATTCTAGTTGCTACTCCACAGACAGTGATGATTGTGATAAAAGAATCCAAAAGTAAGAACTGTCGGGGTCGGCAATACTTGTGGCTTCATTGGTGTGTTTTAAGCAATTGAACATGTGTATGTATATAAATGTCCCTGCCATTTTTTTCCCTCACCAGGGTACGAAATAAAGGAGATGGTAACTCTCAGCTTCCCAAAAGACCAGAACTAGTCAAAGAGGAAAGTGATACAAGGCACCCTGCCCTAACTGTAGGATTTACCTTCAAGGTTTGTATTCTAGTCAGATAGTGTACTGGTAGATTTAAAATTGAAAGGTTTTATTTGGGCTTTTGTATTGTGACAGGATTGAAATCTCCCATTACCTCTTTTCTCATGGTTTGTTTGAGCCCAAAAAAATTTATAAAACTGAAATCTATCTCTTAAGGTAAGTACTCGCAATGACATTTTCAAATTGCACCCTGTTGCATTCGGTTTATTTGAATGATCCTCATTGGATTTATAAACACATACACACAGGAGCATTTTTTAGACTTGAAGATATCTGGGCCCTATTTCACGTAGGTCGCTCAAACAAATTTCTGACCATTGTACAATTTAGAATTCAGTAATCTCGTGAACTACTCGCGGGCTAAAGTGGTGTCACAGACGTGGATGACGATTTGATTATTGAATGCTGGATTCAATAATCGCGGATAACTGTGTGCACCCGCTTCACTATAAAGGGAAGATGAATCGCACACTAAAAACACAATCACACTATATAGACACACGACGAGGTGGTAATGTAGATAGTTGAAATGCACAAAAACAGTAGTATTTGACAAAATACAAAAGTCAAACCATTTCATAGATCATGATTTATCATCGTGATTTCTTGCATGGGATAAATGTGGGCATATCTTATGTCACTAAGACTACAACAAAAAGTGCAATGAAACCAGATGCATTGGGATTTTATCTAAGAAATGAATCAACCAGAACAAGGCCGCTTGGTGGCCTTCTTAGTTATGTAGCCAGCTACGGCACTGCAGAACTGAGTGTCACAGAATACCTTTAGGAGGCCCTTGTGGTGCTTGTCCCGCTTCTCCTTTTTGGGGGTAGGAACACAACAGCAGGGGGCGCTTGGTGCCACAATCTCAGCAGAAGCCTTTGAAGCTGGTAAGTAGGAGGGGGGCCGATTTAACTATATTTCATCCTTTTTGTGTTTGGTATTCAATAATCAAATCTTAAACGATGGGAGTATTGAAGCAGCTGTCTGTCAGCCCAGTGTCCCAGGAAGGGACTCTCCTGGTGGGTACGACCACATAGGGCTTATACTTGTCTAGTCCATTCTCGGAGGAGGGCGCACTGATAGTGGGACCATATGGGGCATCCCGTTGTTCGTCTCGCTGTGGAGGGACAGATTTCTACAGCTACAGCAGAGTGGACACAAAAAGAGTTCAGAGAAAATTTCGAACAGCTAGCTTAACCCACTATTGGAACAGTGTTAAGTCCAACGGCTTCTATACCTAACAAAAGAAAGCGCTCTTGCACATTTAAATCGGTTCCCATAAAACACACAGATTGAAATGAGGTACTGTAGTTCATGAGGCAATCTCCAACTGCCTTCTATGTCATTACTTATGGAGACCAGCCCACTTGTAGAAGAGGCGCTGGGAGTCTGCTGGATATTGATGACATTTATAATGTGGTAGCGGTAATGTTTTGTGTTTAAGATCAAAAAGTTTATACATTTGCTATAACAGATTTGAGCGGTCTAAGCCACGTTAGCACCGGCCTTCCTCTACCTATGGCGGTGAGACCAAAGTGAGCAAGTGTTACTTAAATGTGAAGTCACAGTGGCGCCCCCAAGGGGTGGCACGTGCTACCCAACGAAATTTAGCGGACACCCCAAAGGCCACCCCACGTCCCATGCTTTTTCCCCCTTTTTTAACTTAAGATTCGGAATATATCGGCTACATTTCTATCCTTGCAAAACTATCAATTGAACGCACATTGGTGTTGCACTGTTTAACGGCCAGCGCTTCTACAGGACTGCCTGTATTGCATATCATGAGCAAAAACTTGAGCAATGTTTGGTGTGCCACCCTAAGATTATTACTGGCCCAATCAGGCCACCCTAAAGAAAGTTTTCTTCGGGCGCCACTGGAAGTCACAGCATTTAAAGTTGTGTGAGAGTAAAAACACTTTTTTTAAAAACACTTTAAAATGGGAGACGGAATGTGACCTCTATCTGATCTTTTTGTATCAGGCCATCAGTAAAGCTCTTGGAAAACTTGCGGAACCTGAGATGAAGTATTTCAAGCAGACCTTGTGGAAGCGTTACCCTGAGTCATTCAATACTCCACCCCAAGGAATGGACATGGTGGATCTGGTGGATAGATTGCTGGAGTGCTATGATCTGGAGGTGGCACTACAGCTTACCAAGTACCTACTGAAGGAAATGGGTCTGACCAACCAAGTTTATTACCTTACAGACCTGTGCACGCAAAGTAAGAAAGTTCTTTTTTAAATCTTATTGTGATTTATCCAAGTACTATTTTAATTGAACATTTTAAATATTTAGCAATTATGAACAACTGTAGTTTAATGCTAAAATTCTAGAAAGGAATTAATGCTTGCATTAACGTTGTAGGCCATGGGTCTTCCTATGATGCTATTACTTCCTCCTAGTACCGGTTTGTGATGACGTGTTTAAAATGGTGGGGGGCACTCTGTATCTAATTATTCACTTTGGAAACACTACTGTATGCCCTGTGATGGCCGATTTGCTAAAGATGAATACCCATGACCTTTTGTGCATTCAAATAATATATTATTTCTGGCACCAGTTTAGTGTCTCGTGTTCTTGAACTTTCACTGGGAGATTTAAAAAAAATATATGAACCCTTCTAGAGAACGGTTTTGCTCCTTATCAATGCCCTGTATTATTTTCTTGATTGACTGTTAATGCAAGTAATTTGTAATGGCCAAATGGGTGTTATTTCTATCAAAATTTCAAATTGTGCTAGGAAAAGAGACTGTTCGCCCTGGATGTCCTCAAATCCGGGTGCTTTGTTCACCATGCAGTAGGCTAGGAGAGGCAGAGCGAAGCGCTCACCTCTCCATTCATACGATGGCCTAAAATCCGGTTGTGGGCCAGCTTAGCATGAATGTCTTCTTACTCAAGAACCCTTGCGCTAAGCGATCCCCCATAGGTTTCCAGTGAAACGGTTAGAACTCAAGCTAAATGGAAAAATGTAAGTACTCAAAAACAGCAAATATGTATCTAAAACAGTCTGGACAACTCCGGGAAACATGGAAATAAAGGTCAAACATATAGAATATAAAACCATTCCTTTAAATGAATAGTTAAGGATTTTCTAGGTTGTACCAGACCTCTTTGTGCTGGAGATGTCTCCGAACTCATCCAGAGACCTTTTACATCCATTTGGGCTGTTTGGAGTTCTTCTGTTTTTCTCCGGCGGGCCATTGATCTACTAACAGTTTGAACAAAAACGTAATTGGTTAGTTGGAAGCAAAACATACGTAAATAGCTTCCAAACAGTTCTATAATGATAAAATAGCTTTTTAGGTCTACGAGTTTGTTAGTGGGAACAGCATGCAATGATTATGGTAAATCCATTTTATTTTGATAGAGGACTATACCTTTAACAAAGCACTGTCGTGGCTGAATCAGTGATAGTAGACTCAATAACAGTGAGCTATTCAGTGTAGCCTGTCAACGCATGTGTTTATCTGACTTGTTTAAAAGGGATTTTAACAGGATTTTACCCATAAAATTTTGCATGATATATGCCTTGTTATTGAATTACAAATTGCTATTAAATGCATATTTTCTTGCTTAAGGTTGTATGGTATCTAAAAAAAAAAAAGAGGATTTCTGTATGCTGTAAGATTTGAAATTGTAGGTTCCATCTTAACATTTCTCAAGCCATGTTGATTGCTGATGTTCTCATTGACAGTAAACACCATTTTTTTACACTTCTTTGCAGATGAAGTACGCTATGAACTAAGGATGAATCTGAAGAAACGGTATTCCAATGTATATGAGGGTTCGGCAATGCAAGGTGAAAAAAAAGCTTTTGACAGTGTCTTCACAGATCTCTCTTTAACATCTAAAGGGAATTTTGGACCAAATATTCAGCACGAGGTTAGACAGATAGAGAAGTTAAATACCCATCGGAAACCAGAGGAGCTGGTTGCCATTGATGATATTTTGAACACTAAAATGATCGAGAATAATTATGTGAAGTGTCTTCTGACTACTGGGATAGGAGGAATGGGTAAGTCTATGGCCGTCCAGAAGTTTATCATGGACTGGGCTGAAGAGAGGGCACACCAAAATGTGTACTACCTTTTCCCACTGCCTTTCAGAGAGCTTAACCGCTTTCTTGGAAAAGAGATCAGCTTTCTCGACATACTCTATTATTTCTTCCCTGAGATCAAGAAGCTGAAGGACTTAACCTGTGACGAAGGAAGGGTTTTGTTCATCTTTGATGGTCTTGATGAGTACCAAGAGAAGCTGGAGTTCCACCGGATCGAGAGTTGGTCTGATGAAACAACATCCACCTCCCTACATGTGTTGGTTTGCAATCTCCTCAAGGGAAACATTATTTTTCGCTCTCTTCACTGGATCACCTCTCGGCCCCTCAGATCCCATGTTTTACCTCCGGAGAGTGTGAATCAGGTAATGGATGGACGAGGCTTCAATGACACTCAGAAGGAGGACTACTTCAGAAAGAGGTTCGACGACCCTGTGCAAGCAGATAGAGTTATTGCACATTTGACCTCTTGCAAAACTCTCCATATCATGTGCCACATCCCTTTGTTCTGCTTGGTCGTGTGTGGCACTTTCCAAGAAGCGTTTCGAGAGTGTGGACCAGAGGCGGAGTTACCTAAAGGGCTAACCAAGATGTATACACAGCTGTTGCTTGTGCTTCTGCATCTGCGCACCTTCCGAGTGCCTAACCAAGACTTGGAAAAAGATTTTCTCTTCAAAATGGGAAAGATGGCCTTCCACATGCTGGAAAAGGGCCAAATTACAATTTCCAAAGAAACTTGGAATGAAAGTGGGGTAGAGAAAGAGGAGGCAGTTGTAAACACTGGGCTGTGTACAGAGTTCTTAGTGGAAAAATTCATTATGTACCAGGAAAAGGTCCAGTGTTTCATCCACCCCACCATGCAGGAGTACATGGCTGCTCTCTATGTGTATCTTTCCTACAGAAACCTTGGGAAAAATGTTCTGGAGCAGCAAATGCGGGGAAAGTTTCCGCGAATATTCAAGGACCGAAGTATGCTGGACCTATTCAAGAGCGCTGTGGACAGAACTCTGCAGTCAGATGGAACCTATGACCTCTTTTTGCGCTTCCTGCTTGGGATGAGCCTGAAGACCAATCAGGAGTTGTTGCAGCCTTTTTTCACTACCTCAGAAAAATGGACATCCTGCATCAAGGAGACTACTGCACTCATCAGGAAAAGGATTCTTGCGAACGATCATCCAGACAGGAATGCCAATTTGCTGCTCTCCTTGGAGGAGCTCGGGGTGTAAGAAGCATCTAAAAAAGTACCTGAATGATCATATTCGGTCAAAGAATTACGTGTAGGTAATGTCCATGCCACAGATGAACAGTCTAGTGCTGAAAAATTATGTAATGAAAAAAAGTCTTGTTTAATCCTAAAAAGTTCATATGTATGCCTTATCAATTAGTTTCATGTGCTAGGTTTGGGCTCTAGTTTTCCATTCTAAACAAGGTATTTCTATCATACATATTTAGACTTCATAGTCTTTAAATTTTTTTAATATAAATTACTGAAGTGCATTGATTCTTAAATATTTTTGGTGGGACATGGTGCTGCAAAAGGTATGTATTTTACAAAACATTAATACAATTCTAATATTACAATGACTTTATAGTGTTTTTGCTGAAAACCTATTCCCAAAAATGTCCACATCTATATTTGCTTTTCATGTAAAAATGTAATACAAATGCAGTATCTGTCTTGCCATAATTCTGTTGTAATGTCCATGATCAGGCCAGGCTCAAAGCTTTGAAGTCCCAAAATGTGACATATACACACACAGAGCTTGTGCACAATATCTCTGTCTTTTAACATTAACATAGCAAGGCTGTTGTTTTTGCTATATGGAGTAATTTCTTTTCACTTATTGTGAATGCAATCATTTATTGAAAAAATACAAAGGTAGCAAAACATACGTTTACTCATGTTTTTTATGTTAACGGAGAAGTCGTGGTGATGAAGATTTGTGCGACTGCCTAATAAATGTCTTCCTTGCGTCCTTCATAAATGAGATAGACTCATTGGTTCATTATTGGTTTGGTTATTTTAAGCCTAAATTAAAATCCTTTGATTCAAACCTGTCCATTTCCTTGTCTGGACCAGTCACCTCGGCATCTCTACTTTCTCAAAACTACTTGCAACATCATACTGTCACACACCTGGTGGTCCAAGTACGAGGACATCCAGTGGTGAATATCTGAATAGCGTGTGTAACACCCAAAGACATTCATGGCATTGAGACCTCTTACATCTGCCCATCCTAGTTTGTGTGTTGGAGAAAAGCTTTGCTAAGGAGGCTCACACTAAGAGTAAAAACGCCAAGATCCCTTAATTTGCTGCTGACAGACTAAAAGTTAAATATTTAAGGATGGTAATAATTAAGTATGGACTAGGCTCAAAAAGATGTTATGATATTGGACTGGGTGAGCATTGAAGAGTGGAGAAATTACAAGCAGGGACAATATACCAACACTGCTGGGGTCAGCTGGAGCACACCTCCATGTCAATTGGGACAATAACTGTAAAAGAGAAAAATAGTGACACGCAGTGATACGTAAAACACTCAAGCAGGAAAACAATTTTGAGGTTAGCTATCTGATTTGGCCGCAATTTCACTGGATACCGAGTTGTCTGATGGTGGCTGAACTGGCTGGAATTCTTCTAAATTATATTAAGCTTCATGTCAAATAGGTTTAGTCAGTAATGAAAATGAGTTGTTCTTTATAAGCCATTAGCATTAATAAACCAAGGCACCATATTGAATCGCAAATTGTAAAGTTAACCTTCTATTGACTAGTGTAATCTAGTTTACCGAACGAGATGATTTGGAAAAGGTTTATGTTGAATGCCGTATATTCTGCAAACACTAACTTTCTTTTAAACTGTTTGAATTGCTTGCAAGTTATCAGACATGTAAAAGTCAATCTGAAGTCCTCTGATGTGGAATTCTTGAGGACTAATCTTGGAAGTACTACCCTTAAATAAGCATAATTGACCTGTACAACCTACTGCAGTTACGACAGTGCATGTGAATAATCCGTTTAGTTCGCTAATTGGTCAACTAATACATGTTTTGAATTAGAATATTGCTAACCTGTGAAATAGTCTCAACCTAATATTGACTTTTAAAACCTATACAATTTCTACAGACACAAATATCCACACAAAATGTGGTTGATGGTGGATAAGCATACTAGCAGGGATTCTTCAGACAGGCCTACAGTATTGCTTGGCAGTCTGCTTAGTCATGTTAGATGAATAATGACACAAACCATTTAGACAATAATTGTTGGCCAAAAACATCATCAGCATTTAACCCCAACATTCAACTGAGCTTTTGGATACAAGTAAAACATAGAAAAAACTAACACCATGTCTAAACCGTGACATTTATTACATTTAAAACAAGACAAAATAAATCCTATCAGTTTTTACCCTTTCTATAAACAAGCCATCGTTTACAGTACCTGTGTAAGGAACCATGTCTGTACTAAGCAGACTTGGGTCCATCTAAAGGAAGCCCTTTGGTAAGGGCAGTGTGCCTGTCAAAAATACGAAGGCATGTTGCATACACTGCCTGACATCAGAGTCCCTAGGAGATCATAAACCATGGCCTGCAGGCAACTTCAAACCACTGTCCACTGACTGGAGTTGGTAGAATGAACACACAGAACATGATTTGCCACGGTAAAACACCATTCGCACTTGGCCTTTGTTGTTATCACTGTAGAAACCAAACAAATAAACAAAAATACTTAAAAAAAACCTCCTTCCAAAGTTTAGAGCTGCTTTACCAGGCAATGAAATGTACACGATGTACACATTCTTTTTAATTGATGCGTGATGAAGGAAAAATAATCTCAATGGAAATCTAAACAAAAATACGGATACTTTGTGCCTAAAAATATATACAAAAAGGACAGGTGTAGAAATATTTATAATGATGTTATGTTCCAGTGTGGGGCCCCCAGTCTTTTGAGGCAGTGCAGTGAATTCTCCAAATGGCGTGTGTCCATCTCCCCGAGTCTTAGCTCACTCCAAGCCCAGAATGTAGTTGATGCCTTGTACAAGTCCAATGATAACTGGTTGCCAAGCGACAAGATAACGAAGCCAGTCCAAAAGTTGTCCATACATAACATGTGGCCTTTCCCAGCTGAGTATAGGTTAAGGAGACAAATAAAAGATAGGTTCTCATACTTGGATACATATCGCCTGTTACATATAAGGTACGCTGGTGGTGGTTGAGCCAAACCTGAATAAGACATACAAATATTGTGTTATAAAAACACATACTTTTCAGTGTTGTTTATTGTTTTTTAGGTTGTTTTTTATGTTAAGGCCTAGTAACTACACTATAATAATTTAAATAAATGTATTCCTTTGCTACACTTGGCATTAATCATAGACCTTAAGGATACCCCCAATCCCCCAAATACAAATGAACAGATATATTGTGCCTCAGGTTACTGCTGAAAAGACACAGTCTAAGTCAGTAATCGATGTACGATTAAATAATACATATTTAAATAGATCCAACATTTACCTCACTCACTACAATGCAAACATAAGGCACGTAGTGCATAATGGCAAAGCTATTGAGGGGCAGTTGGATCTTCACTGTTGTACATTTGCTGTTGGCATGCCATAGATTATGTAAGCACAT
Source organism: Aplochiton taeniatus (assembly GCA_017639675.1). Classification (NCBI taxonomy): domain Eukaryota; kingdom Metazoa; phylum Chordata; class Actinopteri; order Galaxiiformes; family Galaxiidae; genus Aplochiton; species Aplochiton taeniatus. Next base: position 6,313,302 of record CM030177.1, read on the forward strand.
CTTACTCATCTTCTGAAAGAAACATGCAAACGGAAAGAGAAAAGGATACGGGTTACTGAACATCCTCTTCAGGTCCACCTTTTCTTTGCAGTATGGACAGGTCTGCTTCTTGCCCACGATGCACCATCCTCGTATGCAGAACTCATGGAATCTGGGGCAAGTGTTAAGGCTCAACTGAAATGTTTGGATGATCAATATTTAACACAAACAAGCATGACGGGAGAATGCTTAAAATAAATTTCTGGAGTAGCTAGCGGTGAACTCGGTATGTATATATTGTTGCACATTTTGCCTAATGTGTACATCATTTTCTCTGTGCAGGGTATCATGACTAGCATATTGGTAGATGAACTAAATGAATAGAAATTAGTACAAATGAATAACTCACAGGAAAAAGGGACTTGCCATAGAAATTACTTTTTACACTGAAAAGTATCATACTGAAAAAGCGATACAGCAATATAGTAAAACAAATCCAAATTGTAGAACTGTTGTGTGTATTGAATCGTATTGAACCGTACTTCATTGATTCCAGGTGTGAATTATTTTCTCATCTAATAGTTAATTAATAAAGATGATTCACTAAAAACAATTACAGAGATGATGACCTATTTTTTTAAAAGGATACACATGGTTGCAGGACAGCCTGTAGGTGTTCTCAATGATTCCCTCTTCACTGACGTCTACAAGGATGGGCTGGCCACATACAGCACAGATACTATCTGAGAGGTGTTTTGTGGTCATACCAGATGCAGTATAAAACTAAAGAGGAAGACAAAGACAGAGAACTGAGTTTAGTTTCCCACCAAGTTAAACAGCTATCAGCTACCTTATAAGAGGCAGACAGTGTACTGGAGCACTTATAATCCCCCCCACTTACCCCAACTGTTGACGCCATGAAATCAGCACACATTTCCGCAAAGTCACGTCCTAAGACTCCATAGTATAGACCATAGAAGAGTAGAGAGACACCAAAGTCCATAGCATCTTCAGGCTTTATTCTACAGTAAGGGTTTTAAGTTTAAATTGTATGTCAAGTATACATGATGAAAAAGTAACCACTTAAACTATACAGTATATACCTTATGCTTGTATTTTGTATCACGAATGCAAAGGAACTTACCTAAATATCAAATTCAACCCAAAAAGTGTAAACATGACAACAGTGTAGCCCACTATCCCAGTGGCATAGCTGATCTTGTAGAGGAGAAGAAACCATTTGTAGACCAGCCTGATGAAAGGAACATACAGGTACATTTCATAAAAATCATGTATTACAACATATCAGGACCAAAATAGCCAACATATTACCTTTAATATATTAATATTACCTATTAATATTACTCAATTTCCGGTCAGAGCCTAAGGTAGTATATAGTAGGTTGGGTTGATCAACTTTATCACTCACATTGCACTGAAATTAAATCTTACATGACCATTTAAACTACTTTTATCACGCTGTTTTACCTTACTTCAAAGTTGGATTCACTTTACATTTTTTGTAGACTTCTGGTTTTTCTTATAACATAAATTTACACTGCCATCAGGAATTAATTCATACAGGCCCACTCAAAGGTTTTTCATGACGAGTTGTATTTCAAAGTCTAGGGTTGACTATCTGAATAGTGTTACATTTTAATCTGTCAAAAGCAGTGAGCAACTCTTTACTACATTACAGGGCTGAGTTTAAGCCGTACAATTTTTATTAGGTAAAGAAATCTAAGCACAAAGCCAAATATAATAGGTCAAAGTTAAGGATGGTAACTTATATGCTGCCAATATGGAATCATCACTGAAGGCTATAGAATTCAGTCTGAGAGTAAGTTTGAAAAGAATTATCCGCTAGGAACTGGCTTCAGGGGGTGAAACCAAAATAATTTACTGGGGAATCAGACTATAAATAATGCATGTACATTCATGCTCATCGCAAGAATTCAGCTTCCTGGCACTACAGGTATAATTGCAAAATGAATGATAACAATTTGCCTAATTAATTTGGACAAAGCGTGAATGGGTAAACATTATTTTCAACATTGGATGAACAGTAGTCTCTGTGTAGGTGTTCAAATGACTGTATACTTTTACCTTGGAGCAGTACAGTCCAATGGCTTACGAGTGGCACGATAAGAAACGTAGGCTGTCACCACAGAGAAGATGAACCATGTGGACAGAAACCTCCACCAATGTAGTTTGGTGGTAAAGTAGAGCGGAACCACCCACATCTGGAACAGAGTCACCAACTACAAAACAGCACAAAAAGATCGGAATACCAACATTATAGCCAGTTGCACTCTAGCATATTTAAGTCTAATCTTTTGAATCTAAAACAAATTTGAGTCTATTGGGTGTAAATATTATTATAATGTGCTTTGTGTGCATTTGAAAGTGCGAGTTTCAAAGTGAATCTAGATTTAGGTAATACGTTCAGTACGTATTAGGGTATTAGGGTTTGCTGTACAATGGCATTTAAGCAAACAGTTAGAGTAAATTTTTTTAGAATTTTTTTTTACCTGAAGGTTGTGTTAATAATATATGCATTATGTCGCAGGTTACGGTTGGTACTCTGATTAAATTGTCACATTTCAATCGACATAAAACACTTATCTTCCTCGGAAAGCCTGGCCCCTAAAAGTCAATACAGCTTGATAACATTTTCCAACAACTGTAATTTCTAGTGTGGGTCTTAATCTTAACTCATTACACCACAACGTAGTTGTATTTCACGTGATAAAAACAGGTTGGATGTGATGGAAATAGTGGTGTTTGGACTATTTCTGTAGAACATAAGTAGGTGTTAAATTGTTATTCAGTGTCTTACGTTGTATGACTTGGGGTGCCTCTGTTTCCATTGCACGAGGACCAGCTGGGCAACAACCAAGGTGACAATCAGGATCAGCACCATCTCAGCATGCATGGCTTCATGTCCCTTATGTTTAGCATGCATCCTTGCATGCTCCACCCTATGGACAAATGTATATAGACTTAGGTAACATTTATGTAAGGTGGGCCCCCTAGACTAGAGCATATACATTACAATTAGATGAGGGATTTAAAAGAATAATGCAATCTTTGGTGAACTAACCTCCACTTCTCCTCTGGTGGAAGGTTTGACAAGTCAATCTGGAATGGCAAATAAAAACACCATATTTATCAGTATGCTTTGCTTTCTAGGCGAATCAAGGTTAGTCATGGATCAGTCTATCTTGGACAACCACTTTCAGACCTTGTGATGATGAGTGCACTAAAGTGCTCTACCTGCTATTATTATTAATAATAGTAATTATCTGATCATTCCTTTTTAAAGAACATCCTCTGAAGTATTGACCTGGCAATGGTTGTGACCTTTGACTCAGCAACTGCCACATCAGCTTTGAGTTTTCCGAATGCAATGATTAGACAATCATCATGCTACGTTCTGTAGCTATAGCGCTACAGTTAGCCAATGCAATTACGGAAACCTAGTCGCAAATGATTGTCTAGATAATTTACTAATGTTGGTTAGCCAAGTTACCGACTGGGGAACGTTAACCTATGAGGAGGGGCGTCGACATTACTGTTTACACTTGCCACTACCTAAATGTGCACAACATGTATTAACTACAAACATTAAATCCCTAGCTGGCTAGTTGTCACTTGAATGTGCTTGTAAGATGGAAGTTGAAACTCGGACACAATACAAATTAACAGCATGATTAACGTGCCTACTATGACACTTTGTCAAGACAAAGTAACGATGCACGATAAACGAGTTGTTTAACACGCTAGTTAACTACTAGTCAGCCCAGTTTATTGGATGACCAAGTACGATTACTATTTGCTACGATACCACTATCAAGCTAATGTTTCCTGGTAGTTTGCTATCAGTATGAATGGCATGCTACTTGTTAGCACACGTAACTAGCTAGCAACTGAACTAGCAAGATATACAGGTTTAGAAATGCAGTTTTTGGAGTGTCGCGAACATGTAGATTTCAGACAATTGGTTTTACAATAGTTACGATCGTTTAGGCCATTATGCAGTAACCTGATTTGGTTCATCGTGATGGCCGAGTCCATGGTCGTGCTCCACACCATCAACCTCCACCTCAAACACCCCCGCCATTTTCGGGAGTGCACGGTTGGGATGCGGCCTGCGGGTAAGCACGTCCACGTCCACGTACACAACACTCCCCCTTCCGTATACGTCACTTGTTTTGCACAGGTTAAAGGTGCAGTGCGTAAGTACAAATATTTAGCAAAAAAAGAAATATATATATATATTTTCATTTTTTAAATAAATTCTTGCGTTTATTACCTACATCTTGGCAGGTATTACTAAATCAAATGCTCTGAGACAAGATATGCTCTCTATGAACACCTAGGGTTGCCCTGTATCATTGACAGTATATTATGAGTGGACAAAGTGATCGTGACATCACTCATTGTGCAACCAGTGGAGTCTGCTGCAGGTTATTAGAAAGAAAGCAGGTTTAAGGCACTTCCGCATAGACTTCACTTTTCAGAGCCAGAACTACACCCTTGCCTTAGAGCCTAAGGCCGCCCCTTCCGGTTGATCACCATGTGATCGTAAAAAAAAGTGTATGTTAGTAATTGGCGAGAGACAACTTATCTTTTGATCCCTGTGGAATTGAGCCATGAATTACACATTTGCTTCTCTGTCAATTTAAACAATGCTTTTGAACGTCAAGAAAGTCACAGTTTTTCGTAACACATTAAAGTAACATTTCGTTTTGTGTGAAACCCTCAGTAAACTAACTCTCTCGTCTCGCACAACAGCGTCACCAACGCCAATATCGCAGTTACTGTGGCACATCTCACCTCTTTCTTCCAGAACGAGGGGGAAAGTATTACAATTTTTTTAAATCATTACAAGTCTGGCCATATTGAAAGCTGCAGTTTTGCGGAATGACAGTTAATTGGTTACGTATAAGAGCTAGCATAGCCAATGTGGCTTTTGGGTTTGTAGTCTTTCTACTGTCAACCTGTACTCCTTGATGTCTTGACTGAAGTTGCCTTAGGGCAAACAAAGAAATCAACAAATCACCATAATCTTTTTCCACTTTGACTTGATGAAGCATCCCCTCTATATCTTATAGGCCCGGCAGCACAAAGCGCATGACAGCTGAGGAAAGTGTGATTTGCAAATGCTAGCAGACGTTGGTCCACAATTGAGAGTCCTGTCAGAGATTGCAAACTCCATCACACAACCAGGGCCTTTTCTAACTTTTGGGGGGCCCTATGCGAAATGTTGTTTTGGGGTCCCTATTTTTGGAAACTGTTGAAAGGAGAATTCCAAACCCTCTAAAAGTGGCACAGGGGCATGCATTTACCATTTAAATGCATCAATCTGGTGCACAAAGGTGGTTGGTTACCAATACAGACCAGAGGGGAAAAAGTACTAAATTGACAGCTTCGGGGGTGGGGTGGGGGGCTGGTTGCTTCGGGGCCCCATGCAACCACATAGTTCGCATATAGCAAGAAACGTCTCTGCACACAATAAACTGTATACTTTGTAGAATCAACCGTTCCTTTTGAAAGAAAGACAACTTCAGTATAGCAAATTAGCAGCATATGCAGATCTGTGAGGCTAGTGAACAAAGGTATATATTCCCCGTTGAAGTTGAATGAATTGGTGGCATTTTTGGCAACATCAACAACCAAACGACATAAAGAAATAGGGATCTGCGGCAAAGACTTGTGCCAGGCTATAAAAGCTGTCATAAATAGGACAAAGAAGTAGCCAGTGGGAGTCCTGTAAGAGTCTTCACTGCATACGATCCATTTCATTCACCGTTGTCCATGTCTTTGAGGGATGACACAGTATGGTCATATGGCACAAATGTTTTTGAAAATACATTCAATTGACTTGCAAATGCACATTGGTTTATTGGAGAAATGTCAAAAGTAATGGGATTTACTAATCCAAGACAAAGGCATCCTTTTCCTCCGCCTATTACTAATTTTCAGGGCAATGTTATAGAGGCAGTGTCTTCTTATCGAGATCTTGGATTCTTATTAGAGGACTCCCTTTCTTTTAAGCTTCACATTCAGCAGCTGGTGAAAAAATTAAAGCTGAAATCTGGCTTTTGTTTCAGGGGCAAGTCTTGTTTCTCTTTTAAATGCTAAAAGGAAATTAATTTCTGCAACTCTCCAATGCTTTTTCTGGGTTGTGGTGATGTTTTATATCTGCATGCCTCCTCTCAGTGCCTTTACTTCCTCGACACTGTTCATGTGGAGCATTGTGGTTCATTACAGATTGTACAGGACTCGCTCACCATTGCACTCTTTATGGCCGTGTTGGTTTGCCAGCTTTATCTGTCCGCAGACTAAATCATTGGTATATTTTTGTTATCTATAAGGCAATCTTAGGTATCCTTCCATTTTTTCTGTGCATGTACATTAAATGTAAACAGGGAAATTATTTAATTAAATTAAATATAAATTATTGTCTGTGGTCACAGAAATTGCTCCTACTACTGTCCCTAAGGCAATAATTAAATTTGCAAGGACTGCTTTCCAACACAATCTTAGACTGCAAGATAGGGTCTCTTTGGGAAAATGTAAGATTATAAAAGGACTGGAAGAAATAAGGATTGGAAAATGTGAAAGTTTTGTAAATGTCTGATTTTATGTTATCTGTTGGAATTCCATGTTTTTGTTCTGCTACTGCCTACTACTTCAGTTTGTTCTAGCTTTGTTTACATGATAACAGCAAACAATAGGATGTAATAAATATTATCAACACATCTAATGGGTGTTAAAGTGTTAAACCAGCAGTACCCAGAACTAAACAGAGTTGATTGATCTATTTTTGGTTGCCTCTTGTTTTTTCACCACGGATCACTTCCCAGTTCCTCAGGGCATAAAGACAGCTGCTACCTGATAGTTAACATTTGCCTTAATTGTACCACGGGGAGAGCAGAATTAACACTTGTATTAAGGAATGAACACTCCCTGGTTGAGGACCAGCCAGGCATGTAACAAATTGAAACGGTTGCTTTTTAATTGCCATTGTTCCCTTGAGAGCAAAAAACTGTTATTTGGTTAGTGGGGCTGATTCAGCCTTGTGTACAGTCAGCCGGGAGCACATGATCACAATGCTCAGTAGTTTTCAGTCCTGTCCCGACAGGAAACACATACTGTATGCTAGTCACTGCTATCTTCAATTATTCTTAAATGCAAAAAAATAACCTGGGATACTAGGATACTGCAAATAATGTAAAACCTTCATTTAACCTTACATTAAAGGACAATCCTTCATCTGTAATTTACATTAAACAATCCTTGGAAAATCATGGAAAACCTAACGGTAAGAACAATTATTATTACTTTAGCATGCAGAATCTAAGTTTGAAAAAGTGAAACATTGTATCTTTAATAAAAAAAAAATGCTGTCCCAAGTATTGCCTATTAAGTTAACCTTTTAAGGGATTATTGTATGATAATCTGATCCACACACTTTCAATTTCACTTAACTCCTATTGTAACTTTTAGAGTTGCCTCAGAATGTATTTACTCCAAAGTATTTACTTTTAATTTCACGTTCTGCGGTTATTAATAGAATCTCCAGTACGTGGTAGGTACGCACGTCATCTCAATTGATTCACACAAGATAGCCAATCATAACATTAAAAATAGAACAGAACTTAAAAATAAGAGAATTACACATTTAAAAATCGTGTTTACTACCTTCAATATACTAATTGATATGATTCTATTTAATTAGGGCTGTGCATTAAAGCTGAATACTTTATACAGAAACATATAGCTATTTTTTATTTATTTATCTTTTAGATTCAGATTGATCTTAACAGGTGTTAAGTAACACGGTTTTCATAGTACAATAAAAAAAATTAAAAAAGTATATGCAATTGTTTACATTATGAGTTATCTTAACCTTCCTAACCTTGTTGTATGGTAAAGTGTGTCTCCCTCTGCTTGACCCAAACTTCTTATGGCTCTTCAGGCCTACTATGCTGTGAATATGTAAGCTGAACTAAGCCGAAATGCTATACATTTTACACCTTAGATAGGTTCTAGTTTAAAACTTAAATGCAATGATCCTACAGACACAAGCACATGAATACAATTTATATTGCGTGTATTTAAACATACAGTAGCCTACATTCATTATTAGATGTAACATTAAAGGTGCAGTATGTAGTTCTGAAGAATTGTGAAAAAGAATTGCAAGAATTTGAATCACAACACTCAACACTGAGTCTTTGGTCCCTCCTATCCCTCTCAATGGCCCCTCCCAAACATGCTCGCGTGCGCGCTCTCACTTCATGAGCTTGAGTGTGCGTGCGAGGTGATTGACAGGCAGGTAGCTGTGCCTCCTTGCAAAAACTCTCTTGATTGGTTAGGTTCAGGTGGTCGTCCCTAGATTTTTTTGAAAAGCTGAATAAAGGGCCCAGGGCGCTCATACAGGGCGCACCTTCCTTCTGAGCATCTGATTTAATGATATCCTCCGGGAGGTATATAACAAAAGTAAAAAAAATGAATTAATATACATTTTTTGGCTAGAAATTCAAACTTACATACTGCACCTTTAAATGATCTGAACAGTAAACGCATTGACTGTCCTCAGAACATTTCAAGACAGTAATAGGCCACTCTTCAAGGTATGCAGTTTATAACCTACCATAATAGCCATGCCACATAAACAATAGAGTAAACAAACCCCTATAAAAATATTCGGTGCTTGCTTTTCAATAAACATCTTTTTTGACACATAGAGGTAATATTTGATAGGTATTTGTCTTTTTGCACCACAGACAAAGATTTACATTTCTGGAATATTATTTAATGTTTATAGTATTACAGTGAGAGTATAGATCTATTGCTAAAGTTTGTTTGCTGCCATCATCACCCAGCAGGATGTCAGAATAACAAGGAGTAGCCTACACGTTAAAGAGATGTATGTATGACAATTGCTCTGGTATAGCTTTTGCAAATGTTTGGTACAGGAATTTTTGCCACATTGTGCCATTATTTAAACTATTGCTTGTTTGGCTAGAATTCCAAGAATACAGGAATGATTAGTGTGAGGAGTTCTGAGCACAGAGGAGACGGCAGACCAAGGAGTGCAACTGGGGAAACCCTTTTATTGTCCCACACCCACACACCCCCACCCGTACGCCCACGCTGCTGGTGCTGGTGCTGGTGCTGGTGCTGGTCCTGGTGCTGGTGCTTCGCTCTTCAGGGAGTTTGGGACTGCGACTCTGCATACGCTCAGCCTTCCGGCGTGTGTCAGCCTCCCTACTGAAACAAACAGACACCCTTATATAGCACTCCCCCAACTGATCACCAGATTGAACTCACCTGTTGCAATCCGGTGACCTGTCAGAGGAGTGCTTCATCACCACCACAGCCCTTCAGCGCCCTCTACCGGACGGATGTCCGCGGAACCCTCACAGTGCCTCCCCCTCTTGCCGCAGGCCGGGGACAACACCGGCCAGCGACCTACCCCCCCCCCCCCCCCCCCACCGGAGCGGGAGAGGAAATCTGCCACCACCATCTGCGACCCCGGCCTGTGGATCACCTTAAAGTTGAAGGGCTGCAAAGCCAAGTACCAACGGGTGATCCTGGCATTGGTCTCCTTCATTCGGTGGAGCCACTGGAGGGGCGCGTGATCGGAGTAGAGGGTGAAGGCGCGGCCCAGCAAATAGTAGCGGAGGGTGCCGACCGCCCACTTGATGGCCAGACACTCCTTCTCCACTGTGCTGTACCGAGCCTCCCGGTCCGACAACTTGCGGCTCAGGTACAGCACCGGACGGTCGACATCCCCCTGCCGCTGGGACAGCACCGCCCCCAGCCCTCGGTCCGAGGCATCCGTCTGTAGGGAGAAAGGGACATCAAAGTTAGGCGCATAAAGAACTGTGTCTCCACAGAGGGCAGCTTTTAATTTCTCAAACGCCACCTGACACTGCTCCGTCCACTGGACCGGATCTGGGGCACCTTTGCGGGTGAGGTCGGTCAGGGGAAGGGCAAGCCCTGAAAACTCCGGCACGAATTGCCGGAAGTAGCCAGCCAGCCCCAGGAACCCCCTCACCTCTTTTTTAGTCTTGGGTCGTGGGGAAGCCGCAATGGCTGCAGTTTTCTCTATTTGTGGCCGCACTTCCCCGTTCCCCAAGTGGTACCCCAGATACCGTATCTCCCTCCCACCAATCACGCACTTCTTCGGGTTGGCCGTGAGCCCCGCCCCCCGCAGCGCCCCCAGGACGGCCGCAACCCTCCGCACATGCTCCGCCCAGGTGTCGCTGTAGATGACGATGTCATCCAGGTAGGCGGCAGCATAGGCAGTGTGAGGGCGCAGCACCCGATCCATCAGGCGCTGGAAGGTAGCGGGGGCCCCAAACAACCCGAAAGTCAGCACCGTGAATTGATACAAACCGTAGGGAGTAGAGAAGGCCGTTTTCTCGCGGGCTTCTGGCGACAAGGGAATCTGCCAGTAGCCTTTGGTACAATCCAGCGTGGTATAGAATTTAGCAGTGCCAAGCCGGTCCAGGAGTTCGTCGACCCGCGGCATTGGGTACACATCAAACTTAGAACCCTCATTCACCCTGCGGTAATCCACACAGAACCGAACAGACCCATCTCGCTTCACCACAAGCACGATGGGGCTGCTCCACGCACTGCATGACTCTTCTATGACCCCCATGTCTAGCATAGCCTGAAGCTCCTGCCTCACAATTTCTCTCTTGTGAGCAGGCAACCTGTAGGGACGCATACGCACCGTTAAACCTGGCGTCGTATCTATGTGGTGTTCTATGAGCTTGGTCCGGCCAGGCAGGGGAGAGAACACATCAGCGAACTGCTTTTGTAACCAGGTGGCGTCCGCTTGCTGACTTGGCGAGAGACCGTCACCCACAGCAACCGGAGTGCTAGCCGTAGAATTTGGGACCTCCGGTCCGAACTCATCTCCCTCAGATGCTACCGTAGCCAGCGAGACAGGGACCTCATCGTTCCATTTTTTAAGGAGATTAATGTGGTATATCTGTGTGCTATTCCCCCGGTCTGAGCGAACCACCTCATAGTCCACGTCCCCCACTCGCCGTGGGACCACAAACGGCCCTTGCCACTTGGCGAGTAATTTAGAGCTAGACGTCGGCAGCAATACAAGGACCTTCTCTCCCGGTGCAAACTGTCTGAGTCTAGTTCCCTGGTCGTAACGGCGCTTCTGCTGTTCCTGGGCTTGCTGCAAATGTTCTCGTGACAGCCTATGCAGTGAGTGAAGCTTTGCACGCAAGTCCATAACGTACTGAATTTCGTTCTTACTGTCACTAGACCCGCCCTCCCAGCTTTCTTTAACCAGGTCTAGGACACCTCGGGGTTGTCGCCCGTATAGTAGCTCAAAGGGGGAAAACCCCGTGGAAGCCTGGGGTACTTCTCTCACACCGAACAACAGGGAATCTAGCCATTTATTCCAATTACGACTATCCTCGTGTATAACTTTAAGGATCATGGTTTTCAGAGTTTTGTTGAAGCGCTCGCACAGCCCGTCGGTGGCGGGGTGATAGACGCTAGTCCGAATGGCCTGAATCCCCAACAACCCGTAAAGCTCCTTCAGTGTACGTGACATGAAGTTTGTGCCCTGGTCAGTAAGAATCGTTTTCGGGATTCCTACTCGGGAGATGACCGTAAACAGCGCCTGCGCAACACTCTTTGCAGATATGCTGCGCAACGGCACCGCTTCAGGGTAGCGGGTTGCGTAATCAATAATGACCAGCATAAATCGATAACCCTGCGTGCTACGGTCTAATGGCCCGATGATATCCATGCCTATCCGCTCGAATGGCACCTCAATCAGCGGAAGAGGGCACAATGGTGCTTTTGGAATGGCCGGGGCGTTCACAAGCTGACATTCTGGGCAGGACGCACACCACCGACGTACCTCAGCCCGTATCCCTGGCCAATAGAACCGGGCCATTATCCGATCTAGTGTCTTAGAAAATCCTAGGTGGCCTGCCATCGGGTTATAATGAGCCGCCTGAAATATCTCTTTCCGACGGCTTACGGGTACTACCAACTGTAGCAATTCCTCCTGCCTTTGAGTGTCACGACTCACTCGGTATAATCTATCCCTAACCAATGAAAAATATGGGTAAGCCGGCGCTGCCCCTGGCCGTACCAACGTGCCATCAATCTTTATCACTTGGCTAAGGGCGAAGCATAGGGTGGCATCGCGAGACTGCTCGAGAGGAAAATCCTCCATGGGAGCAAACATGGGCGAAAGAGCCTCTGACGAGTCCCCCCCGGACTCGGCCAAATCGGGAGCCCCCGCATCAGCACAGAACACAGCGCACGTCTCACACTTCCCTGCCTGTCGTGAGCGCACCCCCACATGCCCCCCCACTGCTCTATCAAACCCTGACCAATCGGTGCCTATGATCAGGGGGTGCGAGAGGCGGGAGCTAACCACGGCCTGCACTCTGTTTTTTTCCCCCATAACGAATTTCAATTGCGACCACCGGATATTCGTGCACATCCCCATGTATACACCTAATACACACCCGTGCCGCTTCCAACAGTGCCGCGGGTCGAACCAGGCGCTCTTGGATCATGGACTGCATACATCCGGAATCCAGTAGAGCCTGGTGTGTTCCCCCTTGCAACCTTACCGGAATGCGGTACGTCGCCCCTGGACCGGGGGAAGGGGTCGGACCGCCAACAACACGGACGACCTGGCCCACCTCCATCATTGGGCACTCCCGCCGGAAGTGACCAGGCCGGCCGCACCACCAGCATCCCTCGCCTGGCGTTGGAGGACCTATCTGTGGGGTGGGAAAAGATGGTGAAGGTGCCTGCTCCCCTCCCTGCCCCTGGGCTCGGTCGAGGCGCCGGCTCCTCGCTGCTGGCACCGGCCGCTCTGCCTGGGGGTCGACCCGGAGTCGGCGGGGCGCTGGAACAGGCGGTGGCTGGGTGGGGACTGCCAGGTGGTCGTCCGCCAGGGCTACCGCCGCGTCGAGGGTGTCAGGCCGATGGCGCCGGACCCAGGCGGATGTTCTGGGCGGCAGTCCCTCGACGAACGCCTCCAATACCACCTGCTCCAGCACCCGCCCTGCCCCCGGCCCCTCGGGCCGCAGCCACCTCCGGGCGCGGTCCAGCAGCTGCTGCGCAAAGGCGTAGGGTCTGGCGCCAGCGTGGAAGGCCAGGGACCGAAATGCCCGCCGGTGCTCCTCGGGGGTCAGGCCCAGGCGGTCCCGGATTGCCCTCGCCACCGCTCCGTAGCGGGCCGCCTCCTCCGCTGGCAGACTGTGGGCGGCCAGCTGCGCCTCCCCCGTCAGCAGGGGAAGCAGGTGACAGGCCCAGTCCCCCTCCGGCCACCCGCACAACCGGGCCGTTCGCTCGAACGTCGCGAGGAAGGCCTCTGGGTCGTCGGCCTCCCCCATCCGCTGAAGCTGGATGTGCGGGCGACGTGGAGAGCTTCCTGCCTCCTCCCTCTCGAGCAGACGTATCAGCGCCTGCCGATGCTCCGCCTGGGCCTGCTGCAGCTGGCGCGTGGACTCCAGCTGCTCCGCCTGAATGTCCATCACCCGCGTGAGCAGCTGGGCCATTGGTGACTCCAGTGACATATCTGCCGCTCTCTGTGCCCCCCCGTTGGGTGCCAATGTGAGGAGTTCTGAGCACAGAGGAGACGGCAGACCAAGGAGTGCAACTGGGGAAACCCTTTTATTGTCCCACACCCACACCCCCCCAACCGTACGCCCACGCTGCTGGTGCTGGTGCTGGTGCTGGTGCTGGTGCTGGTCCTGGTGCTGGTGCTTCGCTCTTCGGGGAGTTTGGGACTGCGACTCTGCATACGCTCAGCCTTCCGGCGTATGTCAGCCTCCCTACTGAAACAAACAGACACCCTTATATAGCACTCCCCCAACTGATCACCAGATTGAACTCACCTGTTGCAATCCGGTGACCTGTCAGAGGAGTGCTTCATCACCACCACAGCCCTTCAGCGCCCTCTACCAGACGGATGTCCGCGGAACCCTCACAATTAGACCTACATTAAACTATTTGAAGGCTATTGTTATTATTTTTATTTAAATGGGAAAACTCAGGATGCAGTCTGGCTGGGAAGTTTAAAAAAAAAATTGGGGCTGTCCAACTTAAAGCTGGACGCCTGGTTTTGAGTGATTACAAAACAAAATGTTATGAATCTGAGATGCATTTGTGGCAGAGGGGGAAACAATTATGCAAAACAAATTTTTTTGGGGTTCAAAATAGAAATAAATAATTTAATAATAATAATTTAATGTCCCGTGGGCTCACCACCTGCGGGAAGAACCAATGGGGTCGGGTGCACTGCCAGAAAGGTGGTAGTGAAGGTAGAGGTTCTCGACGGACCAGACCTGGGTGGCAGAGGCTGGCTTTGGGGACGTGGAACGTCACCTCTCTGGGAGGGAAAGAGCCGGAGCTTGTGCGGGAGGTGGAGCGCTACCAGTTGGATCTGGTGGGGCTTACCTCTACGCACAGCCTCGGCTCTGGTACCTCAATCCTGGACAGGGGTTGGACTCTATTCTTCTCCGGAGTGGCCCAAGGTGCAAGGCGCAAGGCGGGAGTGGGGATACTTATAAGTCCCCGGCTGAGTGCCTCTATGTTGGAGTTTGTCCCGGTGGATGAGAGGGTCGCCTCCCTACGCCTGCGGGTCGCGGGGGGGAAAACTCTGACTGTTGTCTGCGCCTATGGGCCAAACAGTAGTGTGGAGTATTCGGCCTTCTTGGAGACCCTGGATGGAGTCCTGCATAGGGCTCCTGGTGGGGACTCCGTAGTCTTACTGGGAGACTTCAACGCACATGTGGGCAATGATGGAGACACTTGGAGGGGCGTGATTGGGAGGCACAGCCGCCCGGATCTGAACCCGAGTGGTGGCTTGTTATTGGACTTCTGTGCTAGTCATGGACTGGCCATAACGAACACCATGTTCGAACATAAGGATGCCCATAAGTGTACTTGGTACCAGAGCACCCTGGGCAGAAGGTCAATGATAGATTTTGTTATCGTGTCATCGGATCTGAGGCCCTATGTTTTGGACACTCGGGTAAAGAGAGGGGCGGAGCTGTCAACTGATCACCATCTGGTGGTGAGTTGGGTCAGGTGGCCGGGGAAGCCTCTGGACAGACCTGGTAAGCCCAAACGTGTAGTGCGGGTGAACTGGGAACGTCTGGAGGAGGCCCCGGTACAGGAGGCCTTCAACTCACACCTCCGGCGGAGCTTCTCTTGCATCCCTGTGGGGGCTGGGGCATAGAACCAGAGTGGGCAATGTTCAAAGCCTCCATTGCTAAAGCCGCGTCTGAGAGTTGTGGTCTCAAGGTCTTGGGTGCCTCAAGGGGCGGTAATCCCCGAACACCCTGGTGGACACCAGGGGTCAGGGGAGCCGTCCAACTGGAGAAGGAAGCCTTCCGGGATATGTTATCCCGGGGGACTCCGGAAGCAGTTGCAAGGTATCGACAGGCACAGAGGACTGCAGCCTCGGCGGTGGCAGAGGCGAAGCAGCGGGTGTGGGAGGAGTTCGGAGAAGCCATGGAGAAGGACTTTAGGCTGGCACCAAAGTTGTTCTGGAAAACCATCCGGCACCTCAGGAGGGGAAAGCAGGGAAGCATTCAAGCTGAATACAGCAAGGATGGGACGCTGCTGACTTCAACTGATCAGGTGATGGGACGGTGGAAGGAGCACTTTGAGGAACTCCTAAACCCGACAAATCCCCCCTCTATGGTTGAGGCGGAGCTAGAGGATGATGGGGGATCAACGGCAATTTCCCTGGTGGAGGTCACTGAGGTAGTCAAACAACTCCACAGTGGCAAAGCCCCAGGGGTTGATGAGATCCGCCCTGAAATGCTGAAGGCTCTGGGTGTTGAGGGACTGTCATGGATGACACGTCTCATCAACATTGCGTGGAGGTCAGGAACAGCACCTAAGGAGTGGCAGACCGGGGTGGTGGTTCCCCTCTTCAAAAAGGGGGATCGGAGAGTGTGTGCCAATTATAGGGGCATCACATTACTCAGCCTCCCCGGGAAAGTTTACTCTAGGGTGTTGGAAAGGAGGGTCCGGCCGATAGTCGAACCTCGGATTGAAGAGGAACAATGCGGTTTCCGACCAGGGCGTGGAACAACGGACCAACTTTTTACTCTCTCAAGAATCCTGGAGGGGGTCTGGGAGTATGACTATCCGGTCTACATGTGTTTTGTAGATTTGGAGAAGGCGTATGACCGGGTCCCCAGGAAGCTATTGTTGGAGGTGCTGCGGGAGTATGGGGTGAGGGGGTCACTACTTAGGGCCATCCAATCTCTGTACTCCCAAAGCGAAAGCTGTGTCCGGGTTCTCGGCAGTAAGTCAAACTCGTTTCCGGTGAGGGTTGGTCTCCTACAGGGCTGCGCTTTGTCACCGATTCTGTTTGTGACATTCATGGACAGGATTTCAAGGCGCAGCCGTGGGGGAGGAGGGCTGCAGCTTGGTGAGCTTAGGATCACGTCACTGCTTTTTGCGGATGATGTGGTACTGATGGCGCCATCAGCCTGCGACCTTCAGCACTCGTTGGATCGGTTTGCAGCCGAGTGTGAAGCGGCTGGGATGAAGATCAGCACCTCCAAGTCTGAGGCCATGGTTCTCAGCAGGAAACCGATGGAGTGTTTACTCCAGGTAGGGAATGAGTCCTTACCCCAAGTGAAGGAGTTTAAGTATCTTGGGGTTTTGTTCTCGAGTGACGGGAAAATGGAACGTGAGTTGGGCCAGAGAATCGGAGCAGCGGGAGCGGTATTGCAGTCGCTGTATCGCACCGTTGTAACGAAGAGAGAGTTTAGCCAAAAGGCAAAGCTCTCAATCTTCCGGTCTATCTTTGTTCCTACTCTCACCTATGGTCACGAAGGATGGTCATGACCGAAAGAACGCGATCACGGATACAAGCGGCCGAATTGAGTTTCCTCCGGCGGGTGACTGGCTTCTCCCTTAGAGATAGGGTGAGAAGTTCAGTCATCCGGGAGGGACTCGGAGTAGATCCGCTGCTTCTTTGCGTAGAAAGGAGCCAGTTGAGGTGGTTCGGGCATCTAGTTAGGATGCCACCTGGCCGCCTCCCTAGGGAGGTGTTCCAGGCACGTCCAGCTGGGCGGAGGCCACGGGGCAGACCAAGGACCAGGTGGAGGGATTATATCTCCATGCTGGTCGGGGAGCGCCTTGGAATCCCCCAGTCAGAGCTGGCGGATGCGGCCCGGGAAAGGGAAGGATGGGGCTCTCTGCTGGAACTACTACCTCCCGATCGGATAAGCGGACGAAGATGATGATGATGATGTTGATGATGATGATGAATTTAATAATTCTTTCCACCTTAACATTCAAAAACTGTTTATTTAAATCTCATTAAATTCCCATTGAACATTTAGCGGAAATTTGTTGAAACCTATTTTTAAAACACAATTTGATTTTCTTGTGGCCATTGAGTAATATAGTTTTCCTGACTTTATAGCAAGAACAATGGCGCGAGATTGTGAACAAGAAGATGCGGTTCTCTCCAGAGCTGATTATTGCCATCAAGGAGGGAAATATATCATTGGTGGGTAGCCTGCTGAAGACTGGTGACGGTATCCTCCGCCAGCTAGATGACTCTGAGGACCGTCTATGGAGGGAGGCGCTTAACCTATCCATTCGCTTAGGCAATGAGGATGCCATGGCCTCCCTACTCCAAGGAGTTAAATTTGACTTTCGCCAAATCCACGAAGCACTACTGGTGGCAGTGGACACCAATCAGCCCCGTGTGGTGAAGCGTTTGCTGGATCGACTAGACCAAGAGAAGGGCAACAAAATGGATGTGCGGTCCTTCTCTCTGGCTATCTTTGATCACTCCATTGACGACTCCCAGTTTGCCCCTGGGGTGACCCCATTGACGCTGGCCTGTCAGAAGGATCTCTATGAGATAGTCACCATGCTAACACAGAAGGGGCATGTCATCCCTTGGCCACATAAGATCTCCTGTGCTTGTCTGGAGTGTCGCAATGGACGGCAGTATGATCTGCTCAAGTTTTCCCTCTCTCGCATCAACACCTACCGTGGTATTGCCAGTCGGGCATACCTATCCATCACAACTGACGACGCCATGCTTTGTGCCTTTAGCCTCAGCAGGGAGCTACGCAAGCTCTCCAAGAAGGAGCCTGAGTTTAAGGTCGGCCCCATAAATCTACAGCATGCCTTCTATGGTTGCAGTCTATACATTTTGAGCTGGTTTGAGTAATTGAGGATGTGCTTTCTCTTGTTCTCCAGCCTCAATACCTAGATTTGGAAACACTTTGTCAGGAGTTTGCCGTGGAACTGCTTGGAATGTGCCGCAACCAGAGTGAGGTTACCACTATCCTGAACAGCTGTGGAGATGAGAGCCAGGACGCTCTTGACCAGCAGGCCTTTGAAGAGGGCATCCCCAACTTGACACGCCTGCGGCTTGCCGTCAACTACAACCAGAAACAGGTAACCATGTAAAGAGATATACATGAAGGGCGACACAAGTAGTTTCTGAACACAAAGTGAAATACCGTTCTTAGTTTAACTATCGTGCATTATACTCACCATTGTTTTCTGCTTTCCTGTCCTCGTTTAGTTTGTGGCCCACCCAATCTGCCAGCAGGTGTTGTCGTCTATCTGGTGTGGTAACTTGTCAGGATGGAGAGGTAGCAGGACAACCTGGAAACTGCTGGTCTCTGTAGTCATCTTTCTCACCATGCCCCTCCTCTGCCTTGTCTACTGGATTGCACCCAAATCCAAGGTCCGACAAGACCAAACTAGCATTTCAGTGTGTTTTTATGCTTCGAGACTTTCCATTTACTCATGCACTTTCACGGTGTTGTGTGTTTACATCTCAGATAGGTAAGACGCTGAAGATTCCAGTGATTAAGTTCCTTCTCCACTCTGCCTCCTATATGTGGTTCCTCATCACATTGCTTGGTGAGTCAATAACTATGGAGATGTACAGAGAGGAGTTTGCCTCCCGCCACCAGAACATCTTGCACAGCTCTTTCCACATGGTGTGGGTTGTAGGTGGGTTCTTGTCTCTTTCTTACACATTTGAACTCACATCACATAAAATGAAAAGAAATATTTTTGATGCACATCATCAATCAAACCCTGTGCAGGATTCTTTTGGTATGAATGTAAGGAAGTGTGGATAGAGGGGCTGCGGAGCTACTTCTTGGATTTGTGGAACTGCTTGGATGTGATGGTGCTCAGCATGTACCTTGCATCATTCGCCCTGCGTTTGCTCATCCTGCTCAAAGGTCACTTTGTGTGCCAGACCCCTGATGGGACAGATGAGTGCGTCTACTTCACTCAGACTGGTGAGACTGGTGCCCTGAAAAAGTTACGTTTTTGGAGAACAGATTGAAAGTTAATGTGTCGCAAATACCGTCATTAGCAAAAGCAATGCAATGCTACCACAGATCATCTCCATAGGCACATACACTTGCATCTCGCTTTGTAAAAACAATCCATTAAGGTTAACGATTTCGAAATGTTTGCACAGTAACTGTAATAAGCCTACTATACACTGCATGCAAGTGCTCTAGCCCTCGGTTGTCTTTTTGTTAGTACGTGAGGATTGGCACCAGGAGGACCCCCAGCTCATAGCTGAGGTGCTATTTGCCGTTACCAGTATGCTAAGCTTCACTCGCCTGGCCTTTATCCTGCCTGCCCAGGAGTCTCTGGGGACACTGCAGATCTCCATTGGAAAGATGATTGATGACATGATGAGGTGGGAGCCCAGGCTCAGCATTTTTGCAATGTGCACCTATAGTTAGGTAATTATCATTATGTCATGTGATA
This sequence comes from Aplochiton taeniatus, assembly GCA_017639675.1. NCBI lineage: Eukaryota > Metazoa > Chordata > Actinopteri > Galaxiiformes > Galaxiidae > Aplochiton > Aplochiton taeniatus. The sequence continues at coordinate 6,333,096 of CM030177.1, forward strand.
AAGTTATACCTTGCTTATGAAACTCATTCTTTGCCTAGATTCATGTTCATTCTAATGATCATTGGAACAGCCTTCCTCTGTGGTATCAATAATATCTATGTACCCTACATACATTCTCCACAACTTGGCAAGTAAGAATATTCATTTTCCAATCTAGCTTTGTAATAAGTATAGGCATATAGTAATTACATTCTGCCTAATCCTCTATGATTACTTGGTCTCTGTTAGGTTTAATGAGACTTTCCGTTTCCTGTTCTGGACCATGTTTGGTGTGGTCAACCAAGACTATGTGGACATGCCAACGTTTGTGGTGGCTGAATTTGTAGGCAGGATCTTGTACGGCATTTTCACACTAGTGATTGTGATTGTTCTTCTGAACATGCTTATCGCCATGATAACCAACTCCTTTCAAAAGATTGAGGTGAGGTTGCAAGCAGAAGGACAGTCCTCTACAGAGGAAAAAGTAGATGTGGAGTACATTCATAAACATATTCACCACTAAAACACATCTTTCTCGTTCTCTTTCAGGATGACGCTGACGTTGAATGGAAATTTGCTAGATCTAAGCTCTATCTCAGTTACTTTAGAGAAGGCCTCACCATGCCTGTCCCTTTTAATATTATCCCTTCACCAAAAGCAACCTTCTACCTCATACGGTAGGTTTTCATTGAGTTTCGGGGGTCATTTTATTAATGCCAAGTTCCTATGAATGACATTGTGATGAAAGCCATGCAGTTGACAGTTTCTTTGAATGACATGTTTTCCGAGTTGCCATCTCATATTTCTTTCTTTTGTTCTATTCAAGGGGGATCTTTAGGTGGTTCTGCTGCTGCTGTAATTGTAACTCAGAACAAGAATATCCACCTATAACCTCCATGGTGAGTTTGCTTTATTTTCCCACCATCTCCTTTGAAATATTTTTAGTAGCCACAAGAAACGTTGTCTGCAAATGTTATCATTTTAACCGTTTATCTTGTGTCTTGCCTGCCCTTGATTAATACATAGCCTATGTTATTTTTCTTCATGTTTAGCCCAATGGGAATGGATCAGATTCTGCTGAGAGCAAGGTACCTTATCGCCAGCAGGTGATCAGGGCTTTAGTGCAGCGCTACATAGAGTCAGCCCGCCGCGAGTTTGAAGAGACGAAAAGAAAAGGTACCCAAAATGAAATGACTGCACAGATTGTGGTTGTACTGAAATATCAAAACTAACTCATCTTACATTTTTTGTATCAATTTACTGGAAATAATACTGTAAGATATAATAATAATATGATCATTTTTCTTTTATATTTTTGTTATCCCTTACGATGACATTGACAGTAGGCACATCGAATAGGCCTACTGTTAAAGAATGTCATATTGGTGAAAATGGTAACGTGAAACAGAACAAATAGGCTATATAGTAATATAAGTACTAATAAGGCAATTGTAAACTGAATGGCAAAAAAAGTTACCAAAATTAGGTGCTAGTTCAAAACGCTACGACAAGTCATGAAGATCATAACAAGATGATAGGATGGCGAAGCGGGTTTGCAATTTCATGAGGTGAGGCTGATCCAACGTCTGCACAGAAACAACAGAGATTGCGGAAAGAAATACAACCCAAACGTGCCTTTGGGCATGCGCTTTACTGTTTTTGGTGAAAACCAGTGGGGCCCATCAGGCTTGGCCCCTTGCTTTACTGCGTATAACTCGTCACTGCCTGCAACTGTACTGCTATTGGTAAAAATGAACATGGTTGAATACTTGCTAAAAAAATCATTCAACACTGAATGGTTCACGTTTGTGCCCCACCAGTAAATAAATCCACCGGCCGCCACTGAGCCTATCTATACAGTGATAATTTGCCCCGACAATTTAGAATTGAGAAAGGCTTGTTTTTAATTCTAAATTTCAACAGCCACTTTTTTTTAACTCAGTAAAAAAAAAATATATATATATTTATATACAGTGCCCTCCACAATTATTGCCACCCCTGGTAAAGATGAGTAAAAAGGGTTATAAAAAATGTGCCTTTTGGTGAATTAGCTCTGTCACACTGAAAAAAATGAGAAACATCCAACCTTTAATTGAAGTTAATTTATTCTGCGGAAAAAAATCTCTCAATAAGGAATAATTATTTTTAACAAAACCATGTGTGCCACAATTATTGGCACCCCTGCATTTAATACTTTGTACATCCTCCCTTTGCCAATAATACAGCACGAGTCTTCTTCTGTAACATCTAATAAGGTTGGAGAATACAGAGCCAGGAATCTGAGACCATTCCTCTTTACAGAGTCTCTCCAGATCATCCAGGGTCCTAGGTCCTCTCTTGTGCACTCTCCTCTTCAGCTCAGCCCACAGGTTTTCAATGGGGGTTTAGGTCAGGGGACTGAGATGGCCATGGCAAAAGCTTGATTTTGTGTTCAGTTAACCATTTTTGTGTTGATTTGGATGTATGTTTGTGATCATTGTCCTGCTGGAAGATCCAACAACGACCCAGTTTTAGTTTCCTGGCAGAGGCAGCCAGATTCAGATTTAAAGATTATCAGCCACTTTAATGACAGCAGAGACACGCGCAGCCTGTGGCAGGGCATCCAGGCCATAACGGATTACAAGCCTGCATCACAGACCTGCGACGACAACATCTCTCTGCTCAATGACCTCAACAGCTTCTTTGCACGATTTGAAGCAACAAACAACACAAGCCCACAGAAAATCCCCCCCCCCCCCCCCCCACAACCAGGCTCTGTGCCTGTCTGCTGAAAGCGTGAAGAGGGCACTCTCCACCATCAACCCCCGCAAAGCAACAGGCCCAGACAACATCCCAGGACGTGTACTGAGGGACTGCGCAGAGGAGCTTACGGATATCTTCACGGATATCTTCAACACTTCTCTGAGTCAAGCTGCTGTTCCATCACACTTTAAGTCCTCCACCATCATACCTGTACCAAAGAAACCGGCTCCATCCTGCTTCAATGACTATCGCCCTGTGGCACTGACCCCCATTATTATGAAGTGCTTTGAAAGGCTAGTCATGTCCCACATCAAGTCCATCCTCCCCCCCACCCTGGACCCCTTTCAGTTTGCATACAGAGCAAAACGTTCCACAGACGATGCAATCTGCTCTGCTCTCCACCCAGCCCTCACCCACCTGGAAAAAGCAGACTCATACGTGAGAATGCTTTTCATTTACTTTAGTTCAGCTTTCAAAACCATAATCCCACAACAACTTATCTGTAAACTGGACCAGCTGGGGCTCAACACCTCCCTTTGCAACTGGGTACTGGACTTCCTCAGTGACAGATCACAAGCTGTACGAGTCGGCAACAACACCTCGAGCCTCATCAAACTTAGCACTGGGGCCCCACAAGGTTGTGTGCTCAGTCCCCTGCTCTTCACCCTGCTGACTCACGACTGCAAACCAACCTACAGCACCAATCACATGGTGAAGTTTGCAGACGACACAACTCTGGTGGGTCTCATCACCAAGAACGACGAGACCCACTACAGGAAGGAGGTCAACTTTCTGACCACGTGGTGCAGAGACAACAATCTCCTGCTGAATGTCAGTAAAACAAAGGAGATTGTGGTTGACTTCAGGAAAAGCCACACTGAACACCCGCCACTGACCATCGATGGTGCTGCTGTGGAGCGAGTGAGCAGCACCAAATTCCTGGGGGTGCACATCAGTGAGGACCTCTCCTGGGCCACCAACTCTGCAGCACTGGCGAAGAAAGCCCAGCGGCGCCTCTACTTCCTCTGTAAGCTCAAGAGAGCGAAAGTCACCAGACCGATTCTGAACACTTTCTACCGGGGCACCATTGAAAGCATCCTGTCCAGCTGCATCACTGTGTGGGGAGGTAGCTGCACTGCACACAGCAGGAAAGCGCTGCAACGCATTGTGAACACAGCTGGAAGGATCATTGGTGCCCCACAGAATCGGTCTGCCCCACTCCCCTCCCTGCAAGACACATACAGTGGGGCCAAAAAGTATTTAGTCAGCTACTGATTGTGCAAGTTCTCCTACTTAGAAAGATGAGAGAGGTCTGTAATTTTCATCATAGGTAAACTTCAACTACGAGAGACAAAAATGAGAAAAGAAAATCCAGGAAATCACATTGTAGGATTTTTTAAGAATTTATTTGTAAATTGTGGTGGAAAATAAGTATTTGGTCAATAACAAAAGTTCAACTCAATACTTTGTTACATAACCTTTGTTGGCAATGACAGAGGTCAAACGTTTCCTGTAAGTCTTCACCAGGTTTGCACACACTGTAGCTGGTATTTTGGCCCATCCTCCATGCACATCTCCTCTAGAGCAGTCATGTTTTGGGGCTGTCGCTGGGCAACACAGACTTTCAACTCCCTCCACAAATGTTCTATGGGGTTGAGGTCTGGAGACTGGCTAGGCCACTCCAGGACCTTAAAATGCTTTTTATGGAGCCACTCCTTCGTTGCCCGAGCGGTGTGTTTGGGATCATTGTCATGCTGGAAGACCCAGCCACGTTCCATCTTTAATGCTCTCACTGATGGAAGGAGGTTTTGGCTTAAAATCTCACGATACATGGCCCCGTTCATTCTTCCCTTAACACGGATCAGTCGTCCTGTCCCCTTTGCAGTAAAACAGCCCCAAAGCATGATGTTTCCACCCCCATGCTTCACAGTAGGTATGGTGTTCTTGGGATGCAACTCAGCATTCTTCTTCCTCCAAACACGACGAGTTGAGTTTTTACCAAAATGTTCTATTTTGGTTTCATCTGACCACATGATATTCCCCCAATCCTCTTCTGGATCATCAATATGCTCTCTGGCAAACTTCAGACGGGCCTGGACATGTACTGGCTTAAGCAGGGGGACACGCCTGGCACTGCAGGATTTGAGTCCCTCTCGGCGTAGTGTGTTACTGATGGTAGCCTTTGTTACTTTGGTCCCAGCTCTCTGCAGGTCATTCATCAGGTCCCTCCGTGTAGTTCTGGGATTTTTGCTCACCGTTCTCATGATCATTTTGACCCCACGGGATGAGGTCTTGCGTGGGGCCCCAGATCGAGGGAGATTATCAATGGTCTTGTATGTCTTCCATTTTCTTACAATTGCTTCCACAGTTGATCTATTCACACCAACCTGCTTGCCTATTGCAAATTCACTCTTCCCAGCCTGGGGCAGGTCTACAATTTTCTTCCTGGTGTCCTTTGACAGCTCTTTGGTCTTGGCCATGGTTGAGTTTGGAATCTGACTGTTTGAGGCTGTGGACAGGTGTCTTTAATACAGATGACGAGGCCAAACAGGTTCCATTAATACAGGTAACGAGTGGAGGACAGAAGAGCTTCTTAAAGAAGAAGTTACAGGTCTGTGAGAGCCAGAAATCTTGGTTGTTTGTGGGTGACCAAATACTTATTTTCCACCACAATTTACAAATAAATTCTTTAAAAATCCTACAATGTGATTTCCTGGATTTTTTTTCCTCATTTTTGTCTCTCATAGTTGAAGTGTACCTATGATGAAAATTACAGACCTCTCTCATCTTTCTAAGTAGGAGAACTTGCACAATCAGTGGCTGACTAAATACTTTTTGGCCCCACTGTACATCACCCGCTTCACCCGAAAAGCTACCTCAATTGCGAACGACACCAGCCACCCAGCACACAGTCTGTTCAGCCTCCTGCCCTCTGGAAGAAGATACAGAAGCCTCCGTTGCCGCACTGCCAGACTCAGAAACAGCTTCATACATCAAGCTGTCAGGGAACTGAATTCTCTCCCATCACTCCCCCCAGCCAGATCCTCCAGACTGACAGGAAGCTGAAATCCCCATCTGCCCCCCCCCCCCCCCCCACAAACACAAGAACACTCAGGACTCTGCAACAAACTGTATCCTGCACTTCTATCACTTTTTATCACTTTATTATGCTCGCCATTTACCAAACACGACCAGAAGACGAGAGGACCAGACGACCACAAGACCAGAGAGAGGACCAGAGAACCACAAGACCAGAAAGTGGACCAGGGGACCAGAGGACCAGAGGACCAGAGGACCAGAGGACCGGAGGACCGGAGGACCAGAGGACCAGAGGACCGGAGAGCCACAGGACCAGAGGGTGGACCAGGGGACCAGAGGACCAGGGACCGGAGGACCAGAGGACCAGAGGACCAGAGGACCGGAGGACCACAGGACCAGAGGGTGGACCAGGGGACCAGAGGAGCAGAGGACCGGAGGACCAGAGGACCAGAGGACCAGAGGACCACAAGACCAGAGGGTGGTCCAGAGGACCAGAGGACCGGAGGACCAGAGGACCAGAGGGCCACAGGACCAGAGGGTGGACCGGGGGACCAGAGGACCAGAGGACCGGAGGACCAGAGGACCACAGGACCAGAAAGTGGACCAGGGGGGACCAGCTTGATTCTTCCCAGTCAAAACCACCAACACCCTCTGAATGGACACTGAACACATGGACTAGCTCAATCCAGCTCAGTTTAAACAGCAGCACTGGTAGTTCTGCACTACCACAACCATAACTTATACATCAACTTATGCTGCTAACCTAACTTATACATACTACAAACAAACTTACAGTAACATATGCTGCTACCCCTAGCAATACATTGTAGACTATACATTTCTGCATATATATATGCATATATATAATTGTATTGACCATCTTTTAGCTTTAGTATACAGTGGGGCCAAAAAGTATTTAGTCAGCCACTGATTGTGCAAGTTCTCCTACTTAGAAAGATGAGAGAGGTCTGTAATTTTCATCATAGGTACACTTCAACTATGAGAGACAAAAATGAGAAAGAAAATCCAGGAAATCACATTGTAGGATTTTTAAATTATTTATTTGTAAATTATGGTGGAAAATAAGTATTTTGTCAATAACAAAAGTTCAACTCAATACTTTGTAACATAACCTTTGTTGGCAATGACAGAGGTCAAACGTTTCCTGTAAGTCTTCACCAGGTTTGCACACACTGTAGCTGGTATTTTGGCCCATTCCTCCATGCAGATCTCCTCTAGAGCAGTCATGTTTTGGGGCTGTCGCTGGGCAACACGGACTTTCAACTCCCTCCACAAATTTGCTATGGGGTTGAGGTCTGGAGACTGGCTAGGCCACTCCAGGACCTTGAAATGCTTTTTACGGAGCCACTCCTTCGTTGCCAGAGCGGTGTGTTTGGGATCATTGTCATGCTGGAAGACCCAGCCACGTTCCATCTTCAATGCTCTCACTGATGGAAGGAGGTTTTGGCTTAAAATCTCACGATACATGGCCCCGTTCATTCTTCCCTTAACACGGATCAGTCGTCCTGTCCCCTTTGCAGTAAAACAGCCCCAAAGCATGATGTTTCCACCCCCATGCTTCACAGTAGGTATGGTGTTCTTGGGATGCAACTCAGCATTCTTCTTCCTCCAAACACGACGAGTTGAGTTTTTACCAAAATGTTCTATTTTGGTTTCATCTGACCACATGATATTCCCCCAATCCTCTTCTGGATCATCAATATGCTCTCTGGCAAACTTCAGACGGGCCTGGACATGTACTGGCTTAAGCAGGGGGACACGCCTGGCACTGCAGGATTTGAGTCCCTCTCGGCGTAGTGTGTTACTGATGGTAGCCTTTGTTACTTTGGTCCCAGCTCTCTGCAGGTCATTCATCAGGTCCCTCCGTGTAGTTCTGGGATTTTTGCTCACCGTTCTCATGATCATTTTGACCCCACGGGATGAGATCTTGCGTGGGGCCCCAGATCGAGGGAGATTATCAATGGTCTTGTAGGTCTTCCATTTTCTTACAATTGCTCCCACAGTTGATCTATTCACACCAACATGCTTGCCTATTGCAGATTCACTCTTCCCTGCCTGGTGCAGGTCTACAATTTTCTTCCTGGTGTCCTTCGACAGCTCTTTGGTCTTGGCCATGGTTGAGTTTGGAGTCTGACTGTTTGAGGCTGTGGACAGGTGTCTTTTATACAGATGACGAGGTCAAACAGGTTCCATTAATACAGGTAACGAGTGGAGGACAGAAGAGCTTCTTAAAGAAGAAGTTACAGGTCTGTAAGAGCCAGGAATCTTGCTTGTTTGTGGGTGACCAAATAATTATTTTCCACCATCATTTACAAATAAATTCTTTAAAAATCCTACAATGTGTTTTCCTGGATTTTTTTTCTCATTTTTGTCTCTCATAGTTGAAGTGTACCTATGATGAAAATTACAGACCTCTCTCATCTTTCTAAGTAGGAGAACTTGTACAATAAGTGGCTGACTAAATACTTTTTGGCCCCACTGTATAGTTCTTATCTGTGTTTTGAATGTGCACTTTATATGTTTACCGCAAGAGTGTGGGAAACGTCTTTTCGATTCCTTTGTATGTCTCGACATGTGAAGAAATTGACAATAAAGCTACTTTGAATGGAAGGGTGGAGGGGATAGGGGAAAAAAAAAAAAAAAGTAGTAGATGGAATTAAAATGTCCTGGTATTTCATGGAGTTCATGATCCCATGTACCCCTACAAGGTTCCCAGGGCCTTTGAAGGAAAAACAGCCCCACAAAATCACGGAACCTCCACCATACTTAACAGTGGAGATCAGGTTCTTTTCGGTACAGCCATCCTTCTTTTAATGCCAAACCCACCTTGCATTTCTTGCGATTTTTGTTTAATCTGACCATAGAACACAGTTCCAGTCAAAGTTCCAGTAGCATTTATCAAACTCCAGGCGCTTACGTTTGTGGTGAAATGACAGGAAAGGTTTTTTTTCTGGCATGCCTTCCAAATAATTTGTTGACATGGAGGTGGCGCCTAATGGTAGTTTTGGAGACTTGGTGACCCCAAGATGCTACTTTCATTTGGTAATTTTACAACAGGATTTTTTTTGCCTCTCTTACCATCCTCCTGACTGTGCGTGGGGGGAAAACAAACTTGGGTCCTCTTCCAGGCAAGTTTGTGACAGTTCCAGTTGCTTTGAACTTTTAATGTATTGCCCTAACCGTAGATATGGGCATTTTCAGGTGAGTAGCAATTTTTTTTTTGCCATTCCCTGACTTATGAAGCTCAGAACACTTTTCCTTCATTTGATTTGTGTGTTTTCTTATCTTTCCCATGTTGATGTATGAATAAGGGAATATGGCCTCTGTGTCACCTCATATTTATACCCCAGTGAAACAGAAAATCATGGATTACTGCTTGAAAGTTCTTAAATGGGAAAATGCTTCAGTTACATTTTGTTCATAAGAATTTTAAAGGGGCGCCAATAATTGTGGCACACGTGGTTTTGTTAAAAATAATTATTTCTGATAAAGGAATTTTTTTTTTCTCAGAATAAATGTACATAAATGAAGGTTGGATTTTTCTAATTTTTTCTGTGTGAGATTAAGCTAATTCACCGAAAGGTGGATTTTTGATAACCCTTTTTACTCATCTTTACCAGGGGTGCCAATAATTGTGGCGGGCACTGTATATATATATATATATATATATATATATATATATATATATATACAGTATATATAGTATAGTAGTATAGTATAGTTTCTATATATATATATATAATCAGCACACTATCATCTCATGAGCATAGAAAGACTCAGGACTCATGTCCCAACAATACTTTGAAAAGCCTTTGCGTGCATTTATTTCCAGTAGGCTAGATTACTGTAATGGTTTTCTCCCAGGTCTCTCTAAAAAAAAAAGCGGTATGGGATTGCAGCTCGTTCAGAATGCGGCTGTGCTATTCAATTTTTAACAAAGACCAACATTTTGACACATCACACCCATTCTCAGATCACTACACTGGCTCGCTGTATGTCAGCGAATTGATTTTACAATACTGTTGCTCACCTAAATCTCCAAAACTTATTTGGGTCCAAAATACTGAGATGCTTATAAAATATGAGCCCATAAATAACACAATAAAACAAAAACAAAAAAGGTTTGCTACTATGCAAAAAATAGCTGGAACCAACTTCCAGAGAGTCTCAGACTTGCCCCAAGACTGACCACTTTTAAATCCAGAAAAAAATATGTCTTGATTGCCTGTTGCGGGATCTTTCCGTCTTAGCATTTTCATTTTCATTTTTCTTATAATTATTATTATTTTGTCTCTACAATTTTATTGATTCCTTTGTATGTTCCTGCATGCCTTACATGAAGCACATTACATTTATGTGTATGAAATGTGCTATACAAATACATTTACCTTGAATTGAAGCTTATGTCATCTTCCCACACAGATGTTGGTAATCGGATCACAGAGCTGAATAAAGTAGTGACTCGATTGCACAGTGAGATGAAACAGATGCAGACGGCTCTGACGGACTCCGGCCACTCTGAAGGGGATGGATCCAACGAGGGTTCCTCCATTTTGGGGAAATACATTTTGGGAGCTAAGAACAATTTCAGGGGGTTTAACAGTGGGCTTGATGATAAACATGCACCGCTTAAAGTGTCTGTGCATGACAGAGAAGAAAACATTCAACAAGACTTAGTGAGTAAGGAAGCGATGGATGGTTCAATTGAGGAAACACAGGGAGAAATGGAAAAGGAGGTAAAGATAGAGGTGGACCAACATGAAACAAAGCCCAGGGTAGACTTGGATGTTGTACATATGGAAGAGGGTAGAGCTAACAGAGGAGTAGAGTTAAATTGTTTTGGGGAAAAAGACAATAAGGATGCAGAACATGAGGTGGAAAACACAGATAATGAAAAATATCCACGTACTAAGGAGAGCTTAATAGAAAAGGAAGTTCATGCTAAAAAAGTAGGCGAGGTGGAACAAATTCAAGTAGAAAGCAGCAAATTTGGGGAGCAATTGAAACAAGAAAAAAAAGATGTAGCAGATATAGAGGAGGTGGAGAAAAAGGTCAGATTTTTGGAACAGAAGGGAAAGCAAGGGAAAATCAGTTTGGAGGAAAGGTGGATAAAGGATAGGAATGTAGAGGTAAATGACACTGGGGAGACTAGAGTTGGTGAGAGCACAAAAGAAAAAACAGCAAAAATTCAAGGAAACAAAGTGGTACCCTCCCCGACAGGAAGTAGTAGCTCGCAAGACACTGGCTTTGGCTCACAAGAAGGGGAAGGCTCTGTAGATGGAATATGAATAAAATACTAACTGGAGTAGTGGGTCTGCAGTCAAAAGGAGGTCTATCAAGCATAATTAAAGGCAGGAGACCCGTTTAAATTCATACACATGCAGCAACAGTAATTGTAACTTGTAACTTACTAGGTGAGAAGTCACTTGGCAGTAAGGTGGTGCACAACTGGTACACATGGACTGTGGTAGATAGTGATAGAAAAAAAATATATGTATTAATATAGCACTTTTTTTAGTACCCATTGACGTTTTACATGGTAAACAGCAAACATGGCAACAGACAATGACACATACAGCTAGAACAACAGACCAAAAGTGGCATTAGAAATGAAAGAAAACAAAAACACAAAAAATATATCAGATGAAGGATTGAGCAAGTTATTTAACCCAGCGCTATTAAGGTTATTAAGAGAGTTCCATTGTTGGGGATTATCACATCATTCAAGTAATTAGACAAGCCTAATACAAGGAATTTTGACTGCCTTTCCTTTCAAACAACTTTGCGTTCACTAGTTAATTTTAACTTCAATTTAAATACTGTCCATTTATGCCTTAATTTATAAACAATAGCTATTGAATTTAATACTGCATCTGTCTTAGAGAATAACATCATCTGCTGCTATGGGCAAATCACTTGCGTGAGGCCACAGCAACTTATTGTATCACCTGAAGCGTTTTAGAGTGCCACATCAATGGGAGATAAACAGTGCCTGTGGCCCCAAGTGGTAATCTAATGAAGCACCTCGGAATGGGTGACATCATCCCATTTTCATTGACAAATAAATTGAAATTGGTGTACCTACCGTTATAAAAAGTAGTTCATATTTGGTGACTATATTTATGGAATTATACTCTTACAGGAGACATACAGATACTGTATTATTGAAAATACAATGTTAAAAGTCCTGCAGATGTTGTAGTAACATGTCTGTTGATGTCCTTACACATGCCTTTGGACACCTACAAATAAGATGCATTTTAACAATTTTGACAAGTAAATATTGGTATCTGACGTAGATATTTCAAAATACACAGGATGCTGTTATACTACCAATTATGCCATATCCAAGGGGAGCACTTTAGAAAGCAACATTTTGAATGGATTTGGGTTGAGCGCAAATATATCATTGGGGTTTTCAAGTGGGCACCTTGCATGTTTTGTTGAATTGACCCCACAAATAAATTTTAAAAAATACTTTATGAAGCTGTGATATCCCTACTCTATTTCTTACAAGCAGCTATGCAGGAATACTCAATTACAGTTTCCCCCTAGGAATGAAAAAACAAGCGACCAGACCAAAGATAACAAGAATTTGTTTATTGCAAAGCAATATTACATTTTTCCCCGATCTCAAATACAGACTTGTTATATATGAAGTTCATTTGACTGATGGGATCCCTAGATTTACATATTAACAATTGTTTAGACAGAGCTAGCAGTTAAATAATATTACATACAAAGAGACAGTTTGCTTAATTCAGACTCAAACAAACCCAAGAGTGATGAATAGAAAAGTTTACAGGTAAGATCTGAATTGAGGACAGAGGCATATGTAAATACTAACCAGCCTGTTTTGTCCAGACAAACAGCCCAGCGCTCAATTTCTGCAGTGCTCCAAAACAGAGTAACGCCCCAATCTCTGGCCTACAGCGATAGGAGTGCTGTTCTGTGAACCAGGGGGCTTCAATAGCAAATGTTCTAGTTCACTTAACAGAGGAAGGGGTGTTTTATGAACCACACATCACGCAGTCATCTCTGTTCTCCAGAGAGCAAACCATGGCAGCAAGATTACGCTCCTTGGCCTCCTCCTTGGTATCCTGGGCCTCCTTCAGCTTCTCCTTGTTAAGGGTAAACTGGATAGGGTTGGCTGCAGGTTTGGTCCGCAGGTAGTACATGCCCGTCTTCAAGCCCTGGCGTATGGAATAAGAATTTTGGGGATTGTAGAAGGAGAGAAAAAATATTAAAAAAAAAAATATATATATAAAACTGAAAAAAAGCAGGGTATATGATTTCATCATTTCAATGACTTTTTCTACGACTTACCTGTTTCCATCCGTAAAAGTGCATGCTGGTCAGTTTGCCGTAGTTTGGCTCAGCAATGTGGATGTTGAGAGACTGGCTCTGGTCTATGAAGGCCCCTCGGTCTGCCGCCATTTTGAGAATGGTCTTCTGGGAGACTTCCCACACCGTTTTGTACAGCTCCTTTAGATCACTTGGGATTTCATCAATGCCCTAAAAATATGTTAAACGTTTGAGTTATGTCACCTTTATTTGTACGAGAAATACTTCGACCAGAGCAGTTTTCAGTGTGTGACAGCCGATTCAACCGGGTTAGTTTGAACACTATTTGGTGCATGCCGACAATGTTCTATTTCACAAAGCCAGTGCACTATTTGGCAAGACTTGTTACTTTAATAATGGTTTCACTTTGGTTGTGCAGGTTTGGCCCAAGATACTGTGCTTTTTTGCGTTAGAGTATTTACATATTCTAGTGACAAGACCACTACTTTCTTTTACTAATAGTCTTACTTACACCCCCCACCCCTCATATCCCTAAATAAAAGTTGGTTGTCTGGAGTTGAATAGATATGTCTACTTCTTGTTCATGATTGGAAGCCTCTACAACCTTAAAAAAAATTGCTTGGCATTTTATACATGTAAAGGGATCCAGCAAATCTAGTCTTGGTCTTCAAATTGACAAAAGAACAGGTCCCGTTTCTAGAGCGCAATGCATTAACCCTTCATAGAAGTGGGTACACTCAAGAGCATACCCCAATTTAATTGTTCTACTTTTGTAAAACAGATTCAACTCAAGTAACAAGCCAGAAACAGGGCCAAGTCTCATCTTCAGAACGCTGCCACGATGATTTATAAAAAAAAATACTAAATACATTTTTTTTTAGATTAGTCTTCAGTTTTTTTGATTTGAACCAGGGATCAAACATCTAGGTGGAAAAATGAATGTAGTACTGTCATCAACGTAGAGACATTCTTATTTTCATACATCAAAAGGACTGATCAATGTTTTGGGATTGGCTGCACACCTGGACAGATCCATTCTGAGAAATCAGCTGGTTCTTCATATCTTCATTCCAAAGGCCCCTCTCTGTTAGGTCTTTCAATAAGTGAGGGTTCACAATCTGTGTCGGGGGTAGGAAAACGTATCACAAATCAATCAAACTCAGACAAAAGATACCCGCTCCCAGTCTAGCCCAAGCAGTAGAGCAGCTAGGGTGCTTACCTGGAACTCCCCGGACAGCACTCTGCGAGTGTAGATGTTGCTGGTGTATGGCTCAATAGACTCGTTGTTACCTAAGATCTGGGCTGTAGAGGCAGTGGGCATCGGAGCCAACAGCAGACTGTTCCTCACACCATGCCTAAATAAGTGAGCCAATAGCAAAGATGTCAACTACAAATTGCACACAAACGCACAGCTGGCAGTGTGAAAAGGCCACATTTTCCTTTTGATGCAGTGATACCCTAGACTATGAAATTGGAAATACCTTGTCAGATGCGAAGTCTTGCATGCTAAATATGTATTACCTTTGTAGTAACCTGCCAAGCTGGATAAACCATTCTACAGGCAGAGGTTCAGTCAAATACATGACTCAATGTTTTTGTTTGTACTTGAGCTTGTTGTACTCAAGGGTGTAGCTCCAGCTCTGAAAAATGAAGCCTATGCGGACGATAAAGCAGAGTATGCTTCAGGGCGTGGCTATATGTGATTGACACTCAATCGGGATAGACGTAGCAACGGGCTCCACCCCTCGCTCCTCCCAAGCCCCACCCTCTCGCCCAAGTATGGTCAATGTCGTCACTTCAGGTTTAAAAAAAAAAAAAATAGATAGCGATGGCCTATGAAACCAAGATGGCGATTTTCAAAATGCCAAACTTGAGGCTTCAAAACGGTGGTCTACAAACCAATTGGTGACGTCACATCACAATGACTTTGTCTAGTAATATACTGTCAATGGTTGTACTGTTGGGATAAATATATAAAAAAAAAAAAAAAAAGATTGACAGCCCTAGTGGGAACACTAAAATTACGTATACAAGGCTTCTACACTTCTCTAACAAAAATATTAATAAGAAATTCCTCTTCCTTGACATCTACAAGTGTAATGTCCCATTTGAGTGTTCGGTCATTTCTTTCCACAGAGAAATGCAAATTCATGTCACATATTCAATACACTTTTCCCCCCAATATATATATATATATATATATATATATATATATATATATATATATATAAAAAATACACTTCTGAAGATTTAACATAGGGGTATAGTAAAAAGTTACTTGCCTGGCAATTTTCTCCTTGAGCACTTTCCAATCCCACAAGTCAGTTGGAATTTTGTTCCACATGTCATACTGGAGAATCTGGAGATAAAACACACATTGTTTAGTTTCAGAACCCAAGACAAAAAACAAACCAAATCTAGAAAGGGCAGAGTAGAGTGCACAAATATGGAATCAAAGAGCAGAACTTACTCCCTTGCTGACAGGGCACCCGGGGTAGGTCTCGTACGCGCCCTTCTCTGCAGCCAGTTCACAGCTTGCCTCCAGCGCAGCGTAGTAGATTGTCTCAAAGATCTGAGTGTTCAGCAGCTGTGCCTCAGTGCTCTCAAAAGGGTACCGCATCAGGATGAAGGCATCTGCTAAGCCCTGGACACCAATTCCAATTGGCCGGTGGCGCTTGTTTGAATTCTCAGCCTAAAAAGCAGAGGGTCAATGAGTTCATTCTAAAGCATACATTGCTCTCCTAACTCAGTTTAAAACAGCAGGCCAAAACACTTACCTCAATCACTGGGTAATAGTTGATGTCAATGATTTTGTTTAAGTTCTTGACAATGACTTTTGTGACATCAGCCAGCTTTTTGAAGTCAAAGGTGCGCTCAGGGGTGACATACATGTTGAGAGCGACGGAGGCCAAGTTACACACAGCAACCTGTGGTTAACACAAAGACAGACCACACATCGCTGCCATCAAGCACACACTGAAATCCCGGAACTGGGTCGACAGTGCAGCTACCAATGCACGTCTTACGTTAACAGAATTTACATATCTTATTGTGCAATAAAATGTCTGTCAAAACTAATATTTTCGTTTGGCACCACTGCTATACTCTTGCCTCATCATGGCTTGTATACTCCACGATCTCAGTGCACAGGTTGCTGCTCTTGATGGTGCCCAGGTTCTGCTGGTTACTCTTTCTGTTGCAGGCATCCTTGTAGAGCATATATGGCGTGCCTGTCTCTGTTTGAGACTCGATGATGGCATGCCACACCTGCTGGGCTTTGACCACTCGCTTTGCTTTGCCCTCCTTCTCATACCTGGGGACACACACACACAGGCCAGTGCTCAGAACGTGAGTGAGTGAGTGAACTTTAGTTGTGGTTCTTGTTTTACTGTTAGTTTTGACCTTACCGGGTGTAAAGTTTTTCAAATTCCTCCCCCCAACACTCATCAAGCCCGGGGCAGTCACTGGGGCACATCAAAGACCATTCCTATGAAGTAGAAATATGTTATGAGTGATGAACGCTATTCAACATTCAGCTCTAATTCTCCAGCACCAGAAACAATTTGAGACTGATATGTACGCCTACTTGGTTGCTCTCCACTCGCTTCATGAAAAGGTCAGGAATCCACATAGCATAGAAAAGGTCTCGCGCTCTTTGCTCCTCCTTTCCGGTGTTCTTCTTCAGCTCCAAGAAGTCAAAGACGTCAAAGTGCCATGGTTCCAGATACATGGCAAAGGCCCCGGGTCTCTGAGCATAAATGGAGAGGGGGGAGCTTAGCTTTTGACAATGAAAATAAGTGAAAATATATGCTACGTTATCGTCAACAGCCATCAGGCTTGGTGTTTGATCAAACATCACAAAGCACAAGTGTACATCTACGAGGTCATCCTGGGTCAAGGAGAAAAGCTGAGGCTATCAATCAATGCCCACCTTGTTGCCACCCTGGTCTACGTAACGTGCAGTGTTGTTGTACACTCTAAGCATAGGAACCAGCCCATTGGAATTGCCATTGGTCTAAAAGAAAAAGAAGCCTTTCGTTAGAAGCATGACAGGATCACAGAAAAATGTATCCCAAACTGAGCAGAACCTCTGCAATAATAGGTCCAGACACTTACCCCAGCAATATAGCTGCCTGTTGCTCTAATGCAGCTGACCGCCACTCCAATACCCCCAGCTGACTTGGAGATAAGTGCACACTGCTTCAATGTGTCATAAATCCCCTCTATACTGTCATCTTTCATGGCCAGCAGGAAACAGCTGAAACACAAAAAACAAACACTTTCAACACATGACCTCCTAGCTTTAAAGTACACTTTTTATACACAGTATTATACTCTAGACAAAGGCTGGGTGATTAAGCTTAAAAATACTTAAAACATTTTTTTTTCCTTTTCTTAATTAGCTTGATATTAGACAGTATCCAATGGTCTAAGCCTATGTATGAAATATCTGAAAATGTAAAAAATGCTTCTTCTGGGCTAAACCTAATTTTAAAAAAACATTGCATTACTAAAACGGATTCCATAGCCCACTACTAGTGAATGTTTCACTTCCAAACATTTCTCACTGTTAGACTAATAAATATAAAAACTTATTTGATGGTAAAAACAAATTGTCAGATATGTGTATTGTCATCAGGGTGTCCAGAAATCTTGATCCCGCAAAGAAAGCCACCAAATCGGCGGCCCTCTGGAGCCTTGTAAATTAAAATAATGCCCTTGGCCACATTTTATACAAATAACCCATTGATGTCACGTTGTGTTTAAACGTTTATTTATTTTTTTAAACTTTATTTGGCCAAGTCAATTCCAATTGAAGTTGATGTGACTCCAACTCCATGGTAAAACCATATCATATCATAATTATTGACATACAAAGAACAATTGCCCCTTCCTACCTGGACAATTGTGGTCGGTTGGTGCCAGCATTGAACAGTGTGGGAGAAGCATGGGTGAACCACTTCTCTGACAGCAGGTTGTAGGTCTCAATAGCGGCATCAATGTCAGTCTTATGAATTCCAACAGCAACTCTCATGAGCATGTGCTGGGGTCTCTCAGCAACTGTTAAAGAATAATAGCACATTCCATAACTACATTTGGTCTGGGAGGTTAGCAGCACAAGTACGTATATTCACTATCACTCACCTTTTCCATCAACCTTCAGTAAGTAAGATCGCTCAAGGGTCTAGAAGAGGAAGAAGACATTAGTTTGTGCTCCTACAATTAAAACATGTTACTATATAGATTGTGAACTTACCTTAAATCCAAAGAAGTTATAGGAGAAGTCTCTGTCAAAGATGATAGCCGAGTTGAGGCGCTGATCAAACAATAGTGAGCACAGTTAAATACCAAGAGTTTCTTCACAGCACACTAACTTTTGAAATGTATAAATGTAACTTACATCCTTGTTTTCAAGCACAATGTCAAGTGTCTCTTTGGCGATCATAGGAGAGTGGCGTCCATTTAAGGGATTGACATAGTTGTAGAGATCCTCCATTACATCTACAACAGTATACAAAGTACATATATTAATGGCAAAAAACATTTATTTTCTAAGATAACAATGCGGGGTCAAGATTTTACCGTTACCCCCTGTGAGTTTCTTTGGGTTGTAGTGCAACATAATTGTACAGGATGCAATATTCTTAACAATTAATAAAAGGTGCGGCTCACCACTGAACACTTTCTTGGTTTCTTTGTGCAGGTTAGAAACAGCAATACGGGCAGCCAGGATGGCATAATCAGGATATTTAGTAGTAAGGGTGGCGGCAATCTCAGCAGCAAGCGTATCCAACTCTACAGTAGTGACCCCATTGTACAGACCCTGGATCACTTTCATTGTAATCTGCGTCTAGAATAAGAAGGATATGCTGATGAAAATATTGCCGTTTCAGCATTGCATTTTAACAGTGCAATAACACAAATTTGAGTACGGATTTACAAAATAGTATGAACTTACTGGGTCCACAAAGTCAGAATTGAGCCCATAACACAGTTTCTGGATGCGCGATGTTATTTTGTCAAACATGATGCGCTCGTGGCGCCCATCTGAAAATTAAGTGATCAATTCGACAGGATTTAGATTTGTGAGGATACATGAAGTCGTATTAATGGTCAAAAATGCATCTAAAGTATTACGTTAGCGTTAGACAAGGTAACGTTAGCTAGTCCCTGCCTTTGAGCTATCAAAGTTAACTATTCAGCTTTGGCGCCAAGCGTGACAAAGCCAGAGGGTAATACTTCTAGTATGGCATTCTATGATTGCTAGATTGTTATATTCTTTCTGGAAAAACCATGGGGAGCGGGGACTATTATGAACTCGATATCATTACACTTGCTTAATTCAGAATTGTATTTTCTATCCATGCTGACTCACTCTGTTGTCAAAGTCGTATTAACGTTAGCTAACGTAACATGATGCATTATTAATCTGAATAAACGCAACCAACCACATATCCCTGTTGTCATATTTCTGCTAACGTTACAATGTTACTAACAAAATGTGGCAAGTGTCACGTTGGTGACCTAACGTTAGCGTTAAGTAAGTTACTAATGTCATTTTAATGGCTGCACTGCTAAACAAGCCTGCCCTGGGTTTCA
Source organism: Aplochiton taeniatus (assembly GCA_017639675.1). Taxonomy (NCBI): domain Eukaryota; kingdom Metazoa; phylum Chordata; class Actinopteri; order Galaxiiformes; family Galaxiidae; genus Aplochiton; species Aplochiton taeniatus. Next base: position 6,352,782 of record CM030177.1, read on the forward strand.
ATGCTGAGTAGGCTACGACTAGCTAGCGAGCTAATATCGATTAAGCTACACTGTGCACAGCAAGCCAATTGACAGAATATGACAACGGCTAATTTCAGTTTGCTTTGAAACAAGTAACTGCCACTCAAGGAAAATATTAACTTCCGTACGGCGTAGCACCATTATTTTATCGAGATTGAGAGGAAACGTTAGATTAGCTTTCCTTTAACCATGTTCCTGGTACTACACTTCGTATAAAAAATAAACGTACCTCTCTTGACCACATGCATGTTGACAAGTGTATGTATTTCCCTACAGAAAGACCGACTTGAAACACAAAAGACAATTTGAATTTACAACGTTACTACAAGCGATGTGTTCTGATGAAGCGCGAATAACCAAAACCCCGCTAAACGCTGAACTTGTACCAAACATCTAGCCAATCCGGGAATACTTTGAGATTAGGTTTGGACCAATGAACGAGTTGCTTGCCTTGACACATCAGCGTATTATGTGTACAGCTGGCGGGACGAAAAGATCAGGCGGGATATTTTTTTAACTTGTTCAAGCTTCAAGGGGCTTGTGATATTGTACTTGAATTGGGAAATCAGCTAAATAATATGAAGGCGCCGTGGGCCTATCTTAAAATACTTACTAGATCGATTTGTGCTTGTGGGGAAGATCATTACTATATTACTATATCACGACTACTATATCTTTTGACATAACATTGCAGAGTTGCACATGCAGTTTACCGCTGACCACAGGCAAGAGAGCACAATTTTTCTATTATTATTTTTTAGTTCAGGGAACAACGAGTGGATAAACTTTCATTTATATCAAACAAGTGGTTTCCTGAGTAGGCCTAGCTTGTGTGTGTTTGCTGTTAGACGGGTTGAATGTCAGCGGGAACATATTGTCAAAAGCATAACACACTTTAGCCAAATAGTGTTTCAAAAGAAGGCGTTAAAATGATGCTTTCTCTTTTTCCTTTTGTGCCTTTAATATTGATGTATATATATTATATATATGATTTGGCTACCTGTGGCAACGGGGTGTGGCTTTTAGGGAGGTCAGGATTTGCGGTCTCGAAAAGAGGGCGTGTTTTACATTCCACTTTTGTTTTACTTGCACCTGCGCTATACGGATACTATAACGTCAGTTCACTAAGATGTATTTTACCTATTATGAAAACCTATAACACAATTATTTTATCTGACCATTGCTTTTTCGACTTTTCGACTAAATTCTAGCGAAATGAAAAGTGGCAACTCCTGTGTGAAATGACGGACGAAAAATCAGCCCCGCAACAGGTAAGTTTGTTTTGTTTAGCGTTTCCAACATGATTATTTTGAAAGGGCTGGTTATGCAGCCGGCGAAATAATTGTTTCCTATTTTACGAGGGTTATTGCCTATAGGCCTAGGCCTACTTGAAAGATCATATTTATCATGAAAAACGTCAACTAGTTCTTATAGCCTAGCAATAGTTCCTCTTTTCCGCCGTAGTTGGCTGTAACATAACCTGTCCACCCTCATTCTTGACTGCATCATGCGTAATAGAACCACCAGCAGCCGTCCTCTACCAAGAAGGCTTGTATTCAAATAAATCCAATTATGTTCAACGTAAGGCTATTCATTGACAAGTAGCTATATGGCAATGATGACTTGGTGTTATTTACATACTACAATGGCAGCTAGAAGTGATTATGGGCTAGATGGCTTAATGTATTTCAAAAATATTTGTATAAAGGACCAACTAATTAATTGTTTAGTCATATGAGAATTATTATTTAAAGTTTAGGGTTAAGTTATCTGCCAATTCTTGCTCACTGTCTTCACACACACACACACACACACACACACACACACACACACACACACACACACACACACACACACACACACACACAAGAGAGGTTCATTAGCCCATGTTTATTGTCTCTTGCGGAAGGATGAAAGAAAATGTAAAATGTCAAAGCATCGTAACACAGACAAGCAAGGCCTCTAACAAAGTAACATTTTCTTGTGTGGACCACACCTATATCATATCTCAAAAGTAACATCTACTTCTGCTTGCTTAGTCTTCCTTGCCACAGTTGTGGTTAAAATTGCTCTAACAGCAAGTATTGAAATACCAAACAATATGGGAAGCCTAAAACTTTCATTGTAGGCTATCAGTAACAACCACATTATTTTCTAGATTCCTGCACAGCTTAATGGCCAAAGTTTACCCACTGATGTCACCGATCCCACCTCCCAGCCACAGTTTGAATCCCAACATCCACACCCAGCTGCTATACCTGACTCACCTGCTCCCAGGGAGCAGTGGGGAGGGAAGTATGAATTCCTGCTCTCATGTATCGGATATTGTGTGGGACTCGGAAATGTGTGGAGATTCCCTTATCTCTGCTATCGCAATGGCGGAGGTAAGCATGAGTTTTCAAATGAGAAATGAGTTTGTGGACTTGCAGAATTTTCAGTAAAATAAAGAGAAATGTTTCTAAAGAAAGAGCTTAAGCATAAGCATGCACAAGAAGGGCATGCCTTTACATGTTGTGCCTGCGTGTCACTGCAAGATTATGTATATCCTTGATCTATCATTTGCATGGTCTGTTCTTTTTTTCACAGGTGTATTTCTTATTCCCTACTTCATTATGCTATTCTTCACGGGAGTCCCCTTGTTTCTCATGGAGCTCAGCCTAGGGCAGTATGGGGCGGCTGGTCCTATCACCGTGTGGAAGTGCTGTCCCCTTCTCAAAGGCATGCCTTGTAACATAATAATTTCACCAATTCACACACCTCATACCAACAACAGGTTTATAAAATAAAACACACTGAAAGTATACTCCAACACACATCTGTCAATGTGCCTCTGATTCCAGGTATTGGCATTGGGATGCTCTGTGTATCCACACTGGTGTGCCTCTACTACAATGTTATTATCGCCTGGACCTTCTACTACCTGGGCAGCTCCTTCCAGAGTCCTCTACCCTGGTCCTGTGATGCCCCAGCCAACGCTGCTCTTTGTGGTAATGCTACCATTGGGAACAGCTCTTTTGGAAGAACCCTCAGTCCGTCGGAGGTCTTCTGGAAGTGAGTACTCAGCAGAGATGGAGACGTTGATAAAATTGCTTGGACCTGCGTTAAGTATTATCTGGTGACTATAGACTTGAGTCAGTATACTGGCACACTTGAAACACACCCTGACTTGCCCAAGTTGTGACTTGGGTGAACGTGATCGGCCTATCGTCAGGGATTTAATACTAAGTAATTTTAAGCTGCCTTTAAAAAACGGAAAGAAAAAATTCTTGTCATAGTCTATCCTAAAACAAATAGTCGTGGAAATATGTAGGTCTACAGTTGTAGGCCTGAATGGCTGTGGCAAATTCAATTCAACAGTATGCTAAGTAGTCATCATGGAGATCAATTTCAAATAAGTGCCAGGCATATTTTTATTATTAATGGGATTGTTTGTTTTTACGTATCTACTATCTAAGTGTTTCCTGGAGATGTCCTGACTTTTACAGATACTTTATCCATCCATAGGCAGTTAAGAATCCCTTCCTTTTATGCCAATGGCCATTTAGCTACATTATATCAGTTGCAATATAAAACATAACTGGTTAGAATAGCTTGAGCCAATAAACCTCAGTACAATAGCTTCCAAACATTTCCATAACCATTGTCTTTGCTCAGGAAATATATGGACAGCATATTGACATTTTATGACGTGTAGTCAATTAAAAATGTTTAAGGGATTTTAAAGTAAGCTATTGTAGCTTTTGGCAACATTATCTATCTGTTTCGTTTCGGTAACTCTAGGGCTATTTTTCTTTCATTCAGACATAATGTGAATTCTCAAAAAAAAACTGTACGTGGTAACAAAATAAACACAGCCTCACTCTCTTCCCTAGCTATGTATGTAGGGCTTGCTTACTATAATGTAACAAAAAAAGTCCCTAGAGGTATAACTGGAGTGGAGGGAAAAATAAATGTAAAGATACTAATTTAGAATGAGACGCAGCCTACGTGCAAGTTTAAAGATTATGGTGAAGTCTAGCCTTCAACCCATACATAGCCATGCAATACCTCAAATTCATTTGCATTGCCCAATGTACAGCATGTGCATGAGCAAAGTTCCCCATGACCTTTGCGATGATAAGAAGTAGGGAAACTGTCAACAAGAGGGCTCTGTTCACTGCACTGAATATTTGTTTTGGAATCTCTGTCAAGATATACTGGGCGTGGGACACTCTTAGAATGCTTGTTATGTTAATTGTTTTGTGTAAATTTACCTATTGGGAGTGTGCAAATGACTAGATCTTGCTCTGTGTTACAGCACGCGCGTGCTGGGAGTAGTAAACAGCAAGGGCCTCCATGACCCAGGTCCTGTCCGGTGGCCGCTGGCCCTCTGCCTCCTGGCTGCTTGGGTCATCATCTTTCTCTGCATGCTAAAAGGCATCCGCAGCTCTGGCAAGGTTGGACAACGCACATGGGATGTGACACCCACACTTGTAAAAGCATACTTTTCTCTAATATACGCATTCCTAAACTTTGTTTCAGGTTGTTTATGTGACCGCGACTTTTCCATACTTTGTGCTGATTGTTTTGATCATAAGGGGAGCCACATTGGAAGGGTCACTTCAAGGAGTGGCCTTCTATCTCACCCCAGATTGGGTGCGACTAGCTAATGCCCAGGTTTGGTGAACATTTTGCATTTCTTAAGGCATCTCAATTTTGGCAAAAAAATTAAAATATTAATGGGAGTATTTATTTCTGCTCCCTCCAAACAAATTGTATTGCAAGGCAAGTGTGGTTTTGTTGTTGTATTAAAGCATTTATATTTCAGTAGTCTTTATTCACCTCCTTTGTACATATTTAGATTTCATAACTGTAAAAATAGCGTTCCAGTGGCCTACAAAGGCCCTAATGTAATGCATTCCTAATTTGATAATAACAACTATTAAATAGCGATAGGCTCGTTCAGCTTTTTAATGATTTAAATGTTAACCATTTACTATAAAGGTTTGGAATGATGCAGCCTCACAGATCTTTTACTCCTTGGGTATCGGAGTGGGAGGGTTGCTCTCCATGGCATCCTACAATAAGTTTGACAACAATGTCATCAGGTTTGTATTTCGTTTGTCCTTTTTTCTTTTCTGAAATGTAAGGCTTCAATTAAAGTGGAAAGAAATTCTTACAAAAGTAAGGTTAATTTCAGGGACACCTTGGTAATCGCCATAGGGAACTGTGCCACAAGCTTCTTTTCTGGCTTTGCCATATTCTCAATTCTTGGTCACATGGCATGGAGGAAGGGAGTGCCTGTAGGCCAGGTAGCAGACTCAGGTAATTTAATTGGTTATCTTCCTTAATTTTAAAACCTTTTTGCACTAACCTTGGATATTGACATATTTATAACGCTTGTCATAATTTGGTTAACATATTGTGACTGAATCTTTTTTGATTTAACCTTACATTTAGACATATCTTCAAGTCAATATTTCATCATATTGAGCCTGAAAGTATAATTCAATTTTCTTTACTTTTCCTGCCAAAGGTCCTGGATTGGCGTTTGTTGCTTACCCAGAGGCCCTTGCTCTGTTACCCGGTTCAGTGTTCTGGTCTATTCTCTTTTTCCTCATGCTCTTCATGCTTGGGGTGGACACACTGGTAAGATACTTGCCATAAAAGGTGTTCAAAGCTTCTTGTTTTCTTTTAGTTTACGTAAACAAAATGGATTTACCGTACAATATAACATACATTTTGTCATTGTGGAAGTTTTGTACCCTAAAAAAGGTTATTTCATGTATGGAATTATTGATTGAATATTACAAAGTGCATCACTTTTTAAAATGTTCCTCTTTTGTAATGTTAGCTGTTTTTCTAACTCAAAGCAAATCATGGCTATTTGGTCACGGAGCTTTGCGTTCTCGTCAAAGGCAGTGAACAGGCTTATTCGTTGGTTATTACAAATAAAACAAAGCTAAAGTACACATTTCTGTTTGAGATTAGGCAGTTGGCCTCTGCTTTTTTCCCACCTTTATTCTCAGAGCATTTTAGTATTCTCTATGCCAATAGGCAATATTAATAAAGACTTAACATTGATACATTGAACTTATTCAAATGTTCTCACTGTCAGACTTGGGACATGGAAAGAACAAACGGACACAAAATAAGTAGATTAATGTCTGCATTTTTAGAGGATTTTAGTGCCCTCTCACACTTTTATATTAGTTTGGTCTACAACCAGAATCTAATGCTAAATAAAATGGACTGCACGTATACAAATTACTAAAAAGAATTTTGAGCCTTCACATGCTTTTCCTGGATAAAATGGTAAGGTTATTGGTAGATTAGTCTGCATAACTGAATTATTTCAGGTCTGCAAAACTGGCCGGACCATAGGAGTGGATCAAGCAAGGGAAATCATTTTCCTTCATTAACAGGCTAGTCGGCTGGCTTGCGACTAGTGAATTCTTTATAGAGTTAGAGAATAAACTGTGACTATCTTTTACAATCTATTGAAACAAACTACGGTATTTGGCTTATGTGGTGGCGAATAGCCACAATAAGAAATGTGGGTGGAATAGACACTAAAGGAGTCAGCCCAAAAATGATAGCCCATGAGAGCTCATAAAAAAATATGGTCAGATAAAATAGCGTGATATTCTAGTACAATTATTTTCTATTATTATTGGTGCGTTATTTATGGAGACAGTCTTATTCAAGTTTTAACTAGACTCTATCTGTATGGATTTCGCTCCCAACAGAAACATACATCATATTTCAGGATTGATCTATCATGTACTGAAAACTTAAATTCGTATTTTTATGAAGGTCAAAATGTTGGTATTATTCGTTATTGCTACAAATTAAACTAACAAACTGAGAGCAACAGACATTCAAGTTTTACATCTAATTAATATAATTTTTTTGCCGCAGTTTGGTAATATGGAGGGCATCACTACGGCGGTCATGGATGAGTTCCCAGGGCTAAGAACAAACATGAAGCATAAGTCTGTGTTTTTGGGGCTCCTATGTTTTGGCTTCTATCTGATGGGTCTCCTGCTAGTGACTGATGTAAGTGCTAATGTGTGCGTGAATGTTTGCTTGTTAGCTTGCGTGCAAGCTTGTTTTTGCTGAATAGTCATCTTTTCATAGGGAGGCATTTACTGGTTTACCCTCATCGACTCCTTCAGCACTAGTTTTGGCCTCATCATCATCACTCTCTTCATGTGCATTGGCATCTCCTTCTTCTATGGTAGAACATCTCAAACCGCTCATACCAGCTCACTCAAACATATTCCATTCTATACCATTTCTTTTTTGGTATTAATGTGAATTTTTACATTATTTTAATGCCTTTACATTCTCAGGAGTGAACCAGTTTTGTCAAGATATCATTGATATGATCTGCCGCTGCCCTCCCTGGTGCAGTAAATTGCTTCTCTACTTTAAAGCATGCTGGGTAGTCTTCACCCCCTTTCTCTTAGTGGTAAGAAAACTTGGATTTGGTTTGTAGCCCTCCCTTTTGGTTGATTTTATGTACTCAATATTCATATTCTCATTATGTATTTATTTTTTGTTAACATTATGGGTTATAGACCAAACTATACGGTTTTACAGCTAGATAAGTCAAATTGATATCACTTAATATGTCATTGTATCCATGTATCTTTGAAATTCAAACTTCCTTTGCAGCAATCATACATAAAGATTTGCAAATTCCACTTCCCCCTGCTGTGTTCCTCTTGGCCTCAATTATCAATGTTATTCTTTGTGTATGTGTACTAACTTATTTTTTGTGTGTTTGTGTATGTGACCCCAGTTCATTCTGACCTATATCTTCATTGAGATGTACAACACTTCCCTACACTATGGGGCATATGTGTATCCACGCTGGGGCAAGGCATTGGGGATCTGTATGGGTGCAACTTGCTGCCTACAAATCCCAATCTGGGCTATTGTGGCCATCAGCAAAGAATCGGGAACTCTGAAGGATGTCAGTAGAACAAAACTTCAACACTTGTGATTATAAAAGCCATGTTAGGTTGCAGTCACACTATCTTAAATCAAGCGAAAGTTAGCATGGTCTAATGAAAACAAACAAATACCTTATTAGGTTGTCTTTCACATGAATTGGCTATCAAGTCTCACTTATCTTTCTCCCATTCTAGCGCTTCCAGAAAGCAATTCGACCTCTGAATTCATGGAGGGTGAACAACTTGAATAGTAGCGGAGAAGGGGAAGAGAGAGTGGAGCAAGAGAGAGTGGAGGCTCCATTCACTGTCAACCTCACTGACGCAGATTTCACAGCTATGAATTGGGAGGCAGGAAGTGAAGCATAGTGAAGTCTGACTGTTGGAGACAGTACCTCTGGTTATTGAACTGTTTCAACATTGAAAGAACCCCATCAAGCCTTGCCGTAATACTTAGACTACTGAAAAACTTTCCTGGAAAGAAAGATACAGACTACTTGTGCTTCATGTTTATGTTCCTGAGGACAATACAAGCTATGGGTTTATTTATACGAACTAAAATTTCCATCATGTTTCTACACTAGTATTTTATTTTAAATATTCTAAAATGTATAGCTCATGAAGGCACATACCATTTCATTTGTATTTGAACACAATCATCCTGCTGAGCGGGCTTGACTGTCCACTAGTGTATTCTGTGAGACTGATAAGTTACCTTATGTCTAATGATATGCTTATAAAACCTTAATAAAATATACATTTTAGAATTAGATAGTGTGGTAGTGTATATTTTTATTACTGAAGTAACTTTGCATATATTTTTTGTCCTAAAGTTTCTGCGTGCAAGCATTCAGATCTGGTGATGGCAATCTGCTCACGCTTCACTTGTCTTGCACCTTCCATAAAAAATTAATCTGAATGAGCCAAGTAAATTGTCCATAAATACAATCCCAGATAGGCCATCCACAGAATAGCTAAATTGCTAGGGGGGATAAAAAATTGCTTTTAACAGCTTATGTGGGGGTAAATGCTATAAGGATGAGTCATAACATCTACAGATAAGGTGCAACATCATACTTCCCAAACCATCCCTTTAAGTAATCGGGTTCACTTTGAGTGCAAAATCAAGCTGATTTACATAATATTGATCCAATGTGTAATCTTCCATTTCTGCATAGCACTGAATACAGATGATAGTTTTTACCCCGCAACATGCCACTAATCTTACATTAATGTATTGTAGATGAATGCTTTGGTCATACATTTTAAAATACACAAGGTTTTCTTTATAATATCCATTGACATAAAAAGGGCACCTAAGAAAGAAATATTTAGACGGGATTTGGGGATGAGAGCGGATGGATCAATGGTGAGCTTTGACATCTCGAAAAAGCTTTATTCAACTATGTAGGCAGGGTGTTCTTTTCAGCGTATGGTTAATTTTTCCTCCTCTCGACGTACCGCTGATCAATAGGGCCAGAAAGTTCCAGTTTTGTTTCATCGCTCCACAGAATAGAATCCCAAAACTTCCGACTTTTCTTGTGCTTTTGGGTCAGCTGAGGTGTGCGTCTTGAGTTCGGGCATGGAGACCTTCTGCGTTTATGTGCCTTACTCTACAAACTAAAATCTCAGTGCTTGCTGCCACCAAATCTTGCTGCAGGTCTTTTGCAGTCACTCGAGGGTTTTTTGACAACCTGCCTCCTCAGGAATCTGGTGGCAGCCGGTGATAGCTTCCTCTTTCTGCCACGTCCAGGTAGTGTAGCCAGGGTTCCTTAAACTTGGAACTTGTGAACTATGCTTCCAACTGTATCTTCATAAACATTCAGTGCCTTTGCCATCTTTTTGTATAATTTTCCTTGTTTGTGCAAGGCAATAATCTCTTTTCTTAACTTTTTAGACCACTCTCTTGACTTAGCCACATTTCTAACATGCAATCACAAGTCACAGTCAACATAGCCCTAGCCAGTTCAGGTATTTTATGTGTTTTATCTCAAGCACACCTGATGCAACGAATGAAGCCCTTGATTTGCAAATGTGTGATCTTATGAGGAGTTCTAATCAGGGGGTTGAATAATTCTGAGACTGCAGTAGTCATTAAAAGTGGCATTTTGTGTTGAATTTGGAAAAAACACTTGTTATATTAGCTGTGTTGAGCTATACAAATTTTGTTGTTTGATGTTTATTTTGCAAATAGCTGAAAGTTTGTAAATTTTGTTAAGAAATCTAATTTGCAATGGGGGTTGAACATTTTTGATTGCAACTGTACATACTTCTGTACTGAGCCCATGCACAATGTTTCCCTATATTCTATTCCTGCTGGTGTGTACTTAAATCTAGCCTGCTCAACCTTTGGTTTGCATTTTTTTTTTACACATTTCCTGCCTTGTAACAGTTCTCTCAGTAGGAATCTTTCCCTTGGTTTCTCAGCAAGATGTTATTTACTTACTAGCGACAAGATTGGATCCTTCATTTTCAGCTACCGTCACACACAGATTGCTTTTTAGGTCTATTGCCACGCCTTGCTGCAGATTCCTTTTTTTCTTAATTAGTTTGGCTGTTGATATTGCCACATATTCTCAGCATTCAACTTCCACAGGACACACCTTTCTTGTCCAGCCTCACCGCACATAGTGTCTTCGTTTTATACGCTGTGTCATCCGCTTCTTCCAACAACACCGTCAGCTCTACAGAGGACACATATTGTGTAATAGGTATTGCTTTACATTTACATATAGGAAACTAGCTCACAGGCACATCAAGACTCAGCTCATGAAGGTTCAATTGGAAAGTTACAATTTCTGAAGCCTTTTTTTAAGCTTTGAAATGTTCCCCATGTTCTGTTGTGCTGCTTCGTCCACCACTGCCATGCTGATATGACAGATACTGTATATTGCATGATCGTTAAAAATCACCCATTGTTATATAATAATTATATAAAAACAAGTAGAATAACCTATACATATTATGATAATTAATTATGACTTTAAGCTGGTTAAATCATAATTTTACTCTCTTTTTTGGA
>CM030177.1:6435311-6645311 GCA_017639675.1 Aplochiton taeniatus
ATTTAAACTTCCAGAAAACACTGCAGTAGGCAATATAAACCACTGGAGCGCCCACATTGTTAAACGAGGAAACAGTTGACAGTTGACTGAGTTCAGAGACTTGAGATTAGAGAGTTCACAGGTAACCATATCTAATCTCGTCATGTTCATGCTAAAATGAGACCGAAACAAACTCTAAAGCTCTTGCAACCACCGATTTAAGGAGGGATGGGAAAATGGATGAGAGGGGAGAGGGAAAGACAGTCAAGAGGTGGGGTCTCTCTCCATACCTGCCCCCCTCTTTTTTCAGGAGCAGTCATGAGAGGTCCCTCTGAGAACAGGCTGGTCTCTCTATGCAGGCTCACAGAAGCCCCGCTGTCAAACAGGTCGGCAGGCTGCATGCAGCCACCGCCACACACACACACCACAAACAGAAGGAGAAAGGACACCACAGGAGGAGGACAGGAGATAAATACAGAGCGGAAGAAAGGTAGAGAGGAAGAACTAAAGTAAAGAAATAGACAACTACAAAGTTCAGATAGGAAATACTAAATACTTGGTGGCCAAGAGGACCACTAAGAATGTGTCAGTGTAGACCGGAAGGAATATTATGGTGGGACCACACAGCTGGAAAGACTCGACATTTCTAGAAGGGCTAGAGGGTGCGAGTGAGGGAGAGAATGGTTAAAGAGTGTCTTGAGTTGGCCTATGGCAAATAACAGAACTCTAGCCTGTATAGGGGGGCTTCAGGGATACGCAGCTGGGCTGTGGCAGACTTTAGTTGGACTGTTACCTGAGGCGTGTAGGGACCAGGGGTCAGTGGGTCCAGGCTCTCCAGGTCTGCTGCGTCCAGGGCTGCCTCTTTGGCTGTGGAGATGTCCTTCTCCAGCTGGGTCAGGTGCTCATCGTACTGACCACAGAGAAACACACACCACGCCTGTGACTACGCCAATAGGTCGCAGTGCCAAACGGGAATATAACCCTGAGCAAAATATGCACAACGTGCAATGCTGACACACGTACCTCGGCCAGGGTCTGCTTGCACACGTTGACAATTTCCAGAGCGGTTTTTGTGTAAGGGCTGTCTGCACCTGTTGATTTGACAGGAAACTCAATTGATAAGTGACTCGTTGCATTTCTCCAGTAATGACTAAACCCATAACAAGCTGATGCTGATCCCACCGCTGCACTCACCATTGTATTTGACACTGTTGGCATGAATGAGGCTGACGTCAAACAGGAACACGTTGCGGTTCTGGTACTTGTGTTTGGAGATGTTCTACCGGACCACAGTACAAGGAGGTAAAGTACTATTTCTACATGTCTTGTAAGTGTATAATGCTTAATGTGCCATTTTACGGTTGGTATGTTCTGAAGGACTTCAGAAGCTAATTTCTTACCTTGCGGACATTCTCCAGATCCATTGGCATGGCGATCACCTTGTAATAATCCGGTACAAACTTTTTGTTGACAGGATGGTGGAAGGGCCATGACTAAAGGAGGAACACAAATGCATACTCAGTGTGCCTCCTCCAAACTGAAAATGCACTCCTGTAATATTTTCGTATTATTTTGGCATGCAACTCTGTAGTTTCTCAAGACACAAAGTTAAACTTCCATCTCTCGTAATTTAGCTTGGCAAATGAAGCTGATTCTAAACCTGAGCTTAATGAGGCACTTGAACTCACTTCATGCACCACCATCATCTTCTGGGTCACAATGTTGTCCAGGATGAAGGAGAAGGCCACTTGGTCATCGTCGTCCAACAAGGGGTTGATGGCTTTCTCCAGCCTCACCAGCCTGTCCTCCTTCTGCACACACAACGACAAGACTCAGGTAGTAACTATTGGGTTAAACGTATTTAGGGAAGGGGGGGGGGGGGGCAGGGGGGTTGATCTATCATCAATACCCACCTCTTTGAGTTTTTGATCACACAAGTCCAACATCGACTGAGCCACCTGTGTTATTGGATGCTTAGCCCCTTAACATACAAAGAGAGAGAGAGAGAGAGAGAGAGAGAGACAGTGAATAATTATCACAAGTCATGAACACTAATCAGTTTCTACTTTGGTTACATGGCTTTGCCCAAAGTTGTACAACTGACGATGCACTGGTTTAGTTTTCACCATTGTAGGTGGCACTGTTCTTGAAAATCATCTCCACATTCTCTCGGAACTCATCCCGCGAGGGATACATCCGCTTGCGCACGTTCTCTCGGAGGGTCTGCAGGTCCATGGGCCGCGTGATGATCTTGTAGTAGTCCTTCACCACCTTGGCATTGACGGGCGTGTGGAACGGGTAGGTCTGTGGAAGGAGACGGCAAAAGACAATAAGAAAACCCACAAAGGGGACAGTGTGTGTGTGTGTGTGTGTGTCAGTGGGTACTTGGCAGAGAAGAGGGCCTTACATTGGGGTGGTCCCGCATGTCGTTGATGATGCTCTCCAGGACGGAGGACAAGGTCACCATGGGGTCGGTGCGGCGGCGGTGGATGGACTTGTGGGGCCTCTGTGAAGGGATAGAGCCGTTAGGACACAATCAGTCCCCACGTCACCACACACTCTGAGCTGGACTGGCCACGGAAAAGAGAGCGAGGCTCACGTTGAGGTAGTCGCAGTGCACCGCGTTGCCCACGCGCCTCTTCTTTTTGGGTGGCAGCTGTTGCTTGGGGAACTTGAGCACCAGGGACTTCCGGCGCACCTCGTCAGCACTGGAAAGTCAACACGGTCACACGCCTGCGTTCACTACACACAACCTGACCGGTCACGTGGACCAAAAATCTACAGGGAATTCATTTCTGACAGTATTATCTCTACGTGGTTCAAAACCGTCCCCAGAAGCCCGGGACAGTAGAAATGGGCGGACCTTTCGATGAGCTGCTTTCCCAGCACGATCTTGGTGCCTTCCACCTTGATCAGCTCTTCGTTGTCGTTGTGGATGACGGTCTTCTCCAGCTCCTCCTCCTGCTCCTCCGTCATGGCCACGGGGTTGGAGGGCGGGGCGTTGGTCTGGTAGTATAGAGGGCAGAACTTGTTGGTCCTCATGTGTCCGATGGCTCCGCAGGCGCCGCACTTTAGCTAAGGGCAAGAGACAGATACTTACGACAGGCAGTTTTGGTAATATTCATACAGAAACTTAATTTAACAGCAATTATTCTAGACTTTACTGAGGAAAAAAACAAACAAAAAACAAGCTGTGTACTCAACTTGCCTCTAAAAAGCAGTGGATGGGGAGGAAGGATGACAGAGAGGAGACTGTGCAAGTAGAAAGTAGGCAAGCTTACTTTCACCTTGAGGTCCGGCCTCTCCTTCATCTTCTTGGCCTTCTTCTCCGGAGGCCCCTTGAATTTGTCTTTCTCCTGGTTGCGTTTCAGTCGCCTTAGCTGCTCCTGAATGCGCCGTCGCTCTTTCCTCATCTCCTCGCGGTGCTGCTCATCGAACAGGGCGAACTTCCTGCTACTCACCACAACAACAACACAAACGTTTTCATTGGCACACCTCGACACATCTTGTAGGCTTTCGTATCAGTAGAGGCTCCGCTGCCAAAGCCTCACATGAACTCGTCGTCCTTGGTGGTGCGGATCCGGGTGTAAGCGTCGATGACGGAGGCTTTGCGAACGGTCTCACAGCGGACGTACTCCTTGCCGTCCTCGTCCCGGAAGGTGCGGTAGATCTTGAGGCGGCGTCCGGTGGCCGAGGAGTTGAGGCTGGTGACGGAGGAGGTGTCGTCGTCCTTGTGGGAGCTGTTGGACAGCGCGCTGGCTGCAGGACACACAGAGGGAGGGAGGTTCTCTACCCACGTCACAGCATGTAAAGCCAGGTCAGGCTCACTCATGCCCCTTTCACACCGGACTGACGGGAAAAACCCGGGTCATTCTACGGTTTTGATTCCCGTGCCGGACCCGACTGGGGATTAAAAGGGTTACTCGACCCGGGTCATGATCCACAAACCTCATTGGCTAGGTTTGGCGCATGTGACGTGGAAAATACAAACTGCTCGGCCATTGAAGTACAATACAACAACAGAAGTAGAACAAAATGAACTCATCAAGCCTGTTGTGTCTGATGAAGAACCGGAGCTAGTTGACCAGACAATAGCTGTTTAGCTAACGTTAAAGCCAACATGGTTACTGTTTCTAGTGTAAATATGTCCATTACTTTACAGCGCTGAAGAAAACAAAGCCTGGGCTGTAAAGCAATTAGTATGATTACAACAGAGACTGTAACCGTAGCAAAAAATGTCAATGACCAAGCCACGCGATGGCTCTGTCTAGTAGTGCGTGTGTATGTGTGTGTGTGTGTGTATGTGTGTGAACGCCGCCGATCTGGGTCTTTACCGGGACCAAATTAGGTCTGATTGGATCCAACAAGGGTTGAAGCTGTGAACAATAACACAGGGCAAACCCAGGTTGTCTGTGTGAAAGGGGTAATAGATGCGTGTCTACATACACTGAGAGACACACACACACACACACACACACACACACACACACACACGGTAATCCGTTGCTATACACAGACTCACAGAAGCCTTTTCGTCGCTCCTTCCGTCCCTTGTGGTCACGTTCGCTCTCCTCGCCCATCAGCATCCTCTGGAGCTCTTTCCGCTCCTGCTCCTCGCGCTCCCGGGAGAGCTGCGAGCTGGTCTTCTTGTTCTGCAGCATGTTCTCAATGTTCTTGCCCATCTCCTCAAAGTCGCTGTCCTCGGCGGAGCTGCTGTCCGTGTCTGTGGAGAGCACCTCGGTAGACTCCAACACCCTGGGAAGGGAGGAGGACATCGTCACGCAGTTAGCTATAAGAAAACTACTGTAGAGAGCTCCTAGGAAGAGCTGCTAGAGAGAGGTGTAGAAGTCATTCGACGAGAGCCTTCTAAGGAGGCAGAACCTCACTTGTTCTGCAGGTCAAAGATCCGCTGACACTCCTCCTTGTAGCGCTCCTGGTGCTCGGCCACGGAGAAGCGGGAGCCGCGGGCGAACTTGCTCATGGGGCCCTCGCCAGAGCGGGCCTGCTCCGTGGACATGGTCCTCACCACGTCAATCACCTCCCAGCGGGAAAGCTTCTTGATCTAAAACGCCCCGCAGACACACAACCTTCAGAAATGCAGTGGGCGCTCCCTGGATCATATCACCATGATCATATAATTGGTGCACCACAGGGGGTCCAATAAAATGTCCACTTGTTTTCCCAGAGCTTGGGATTTTTGCCATAAAAGCCTAATGGGTACCATGGGTTTTCTCTAAAAGGCCATCAATGAAACGTTGAACCGATTGATTCTGACCTCTTCCTCTGGAACTCCAAACTTGCGCAGCAGCTGCTTCGCGTTCTTGAGCGACAGCCTCCTAAGGTCAGCGTCTGTCCCTGTCACAGTCTTCTTGGCTGGCTGAGGCTCCCGGTCATCCTGAACCCCACACCCACACAAACCCGTTAAGATGATACACAATCACATGGTGAGAAATTCCGCAGAAGAAGGCAGGGTGAGAGAATTTGGAGCTGCGATTTTTTTGTTCTGCCAGACGCAAAAGGAAGTAAGGCGAGAGACAGCGGGGTCCCTTACCTTCTGCTGCGAGGGCTTGTTGGGCACTTTGACGTAAGAGAAGCCCTCACCGCAGCCTGTGGGGTCAGCTACCCCCGTCACTTCCAGCAGACACTTGCCCTTCATGGCGGCGATGAAGGCCCGGGTGGTGTTCCATGGAGCGGTGCGCACCTACATCAGGCAGGAAGGAGGTGTGTGAATACGCTGAATGGAAGACTCAGCTAAGGGACGTTTTTATGTCGGGTCGCGAAGGAAGCCAACCTCGTCGTCGATCTTCATCTGGAAGTCTTCCTCGTTCTCCTCCTCGGGGGCAAAGAAGGATTTCTCACCGTAACCTGCATCCTGTAGGTGGAAGAGGTGAAGTTAGGGCCAAAAGAGAGCATGCGAATGTTCTAGGTATTATGGACAGACAGCGCTATATGTGTGTGTGCCCCTACCTTGAGGCGCTGCTCAGCCACCAGCATGCTGTAGTAGGCGCAGCACTGCTCCGGGGACACCATGGCCCTGATCTCCTCCTCGGTGGGAAGCCTGAAGTCTGGCTTGAGCACCCACCAGTTGGAATCCATCCCTGGGCAGTGGATTGGGCCGTGAGAGGGATTTAGTTAGGCCCTGATCTCCAGCGTTTGCACTGATTCACTGGCCTGGTGCTAACATTGTTTGTGACTTAACGTAATCGTATTGAAACCGATGGCGAATGGATCATCTGCTCCAGTGACCAGGTACGTATTCTTAGCCTCAACATTGATGGTGTGCGTGCGCCTTATCATCTATGGTACCTTTTGCCTTCCTCCAACTACCTCTTACCTCCACAGTAAAATCCATAATACCGAAAATATGCTCTCTCCCTGTCCATCCTCCTGTCTGTTAAAGTAAGGCACACAGTCTCTGAGCATGCACACAGCTATACCACAGAATCCTCTCTAAGACACCTGCCACAACACTGTCTAGATAGGAGATAGGAATGGTTAGATTGGGCGGTTGGAAACACTGGAAGATTAGAAACACTTATATGCCAGGTATCTCTGCAACACGAGTTTCAATACTTACTTCAATATATTGAGACACTGCCAAAGGTCACATTATAAAGTCATTACTGTCACAAAATTGCATAACATTGTGACAATGATAGGCTGTGATGAACCTCAATGTTTTCAAAACAAAAAAGTGACAATACATATTAAGAGTTGGTGGAGTTGAAATGTTCTTACGATACAAGCTAAATCTATGATGCGGCATTTACAGAATTTCTGATCTACACATTCTTCCTCTGTTAAATCAAATGAGGCAAATCTCCACCTACAAGCCATGTCTAATCAGCATGAGACGTTAGACCGATATTGCCATCATGAGGAATAAAATTAAAGTTACATTGTGTCAATTTTTAAGTTATTCAGTTCCAATTGAACCCTGACGAATTGGCAGACAAGACAAAAAGTTTCGGAAAGTCACACAGCATCATATATTATACCCCAGCCAACCCAAATACAATTACACAAATACAACAACGCGTCAGTCTCCCTACAATTCCATCCCTTGTAGTCATACAGGAAGTGCCACAAGTGCAGTGTGTGTACCTGTTCGCTTAAAATCTGCACAAAGTTTGAGTCGTTTACGGATGCTGCTCTCAGAGTGTGAGGGGAAGGCTTTTTTTATATCTTCCATACGGATTCTCCTCGGCCGGTCTTTACTTTTCCAGAACAAGCGATAAATGAACACCTGGGGAACAGAGCCAATACCAAGGAACGTTAAGCAGAGAAAGTATGTCTTGATTCAACAAGAAAAACTGTTCCTGGTTATCATCCAACAGGAGTCTTTCTAAATCGTGCCGTATCATTGTAAATCTACAGATACCTGGAGGAAGTCTCTGATGTGTGTGTTGGCCCGCTTGGAATTGGGGCCAGGGACCTCGTAAAGAGGACACTGTTGACCAACCACAAAGATGTCAACAAGCTCTCTGATGAAGTAGCCCTGTCGAGTTCGCAGGACCAAGAAATCCGTCTCGGGCATCTTGTGCATGTAGATGGGAGCGCGGAAAAGGTTGTTCTCGAAAGCCTAAAGGGAAAATGAACATTTTGTTCGTCATCACAAAAAACGTCAAACAGTTGTAAGTACATAAATCATTATAATATAATAAGTAATAAGTTATATTTATTAAGCACAAAGGAAGGTGCTGACTGGCAAAAGTTGTCCAGGGTGCAGGGAACCCAGAAAGGGAGAGGTATGGCAGTACACCGTCTCTCCGTACTTGCAGTCTGGGGCACCAGGGTCCTTCCCTGGTTTCTGAAGCACAAATATGCAGCATGACATACACAATAGGAGGGATGTGAAAACAATGTGGCTTGATGCTAGTATACAACTCACTCTTTTGTAGTAGTTTTTTATTTTGGTCGCCATGCCGACTTGCATGATGAGCGGCGGATATTCTTCGCTATACTCGGCCAGGATGAGATCGCCGTCTTTACCTGTCAGGTCTGCCGCTGTCCTCATAAAGAACATGTCTCCGCCCCCGGACGCCTGGCGCTCCTGCTCCCGCATCTGTGGCCAGGATGAACCCCATTAGACACTTTATCGAACAACCAGGGCAGGGACAGCAACAGGCTGACATTATCGGATAGATCCTATCGTTCCTTATCCCAGGCTTCATTCAGTTTACAGTGTAGGTTTCCCACCTTGGCCTTTTTCTTGATGTGCTTGAGGAGAGGCTGGGAAGGGTGGGGGCCTGGCTGAGACAAGGCCCCAAAGGAATACTTCTTCAGAGAGGGCCGGTGGAAGCTGCGCAGCTTCATGGGCCCCATGTGGGTGGGGAAGAACGGCTGTCTGAGCTCCACTGCTGGGATGGAGTGCTGGAGCAGGAATGAAGAGACACACCACTTTCAGGAAAAACAGACCCCGTACAGAGGCTGGGGACGAAGGTATCGGGCTCTGAGGCTGGGGGAACAGTTTGAGAACGACTGCCCACCTGAATGATGTTGCCACCGAAGGAGCCCCTCAGGCCCTGCTGCTTGGGGTAGTAGAACTCATCGTTGGAGAGGTTCCACGGGTCCTTCACCTCTGGCTGGGACATGTTCTGAACCACAACAACCACCCACCGTGAGAAGGTCCCCAAGCTATCCGTCAGGTCACAGATCTAAGCATGTCTCGTAATA
The DNA here is from genome assembly GCA_017639675.1 of Aplochiton taeniatus. Taxonomy (NCBI): domain Eukaryota; kingdom Metazoa; phylum Chordata; class Actinopteri; order Galaxiiformes; family Galaxiidae; genus Aplochiton; species Aplochiton taeniatus. The sequence goes on from CM030177.1 coordinate 6,443,967, forward strand.
TGGTGGGGGGGTGTAGGCAATACCTGCTGGGGTTCATCTTTGATGACACCAGTCTTCCCCAGCAAGATGCGGCTCTTCTTCAGCGCAGACTCCTTCTTGTTCTCCTTAGATGGCGAGTGAGACATCCTCTCCTCCTTCTCATCTGGGATTTCTACCAGTTTCAAGGCATCGAGTTAAAAGTCCTGCTGTCTAGACTCTTCCATGACCATTAAGTCAACCAACTGTATCCTTACCTAGAATGATGTTCTCATCATTGGGATCCAGTGTGAGGACCGGGGGCAAAAGCATGCGGTCCATGGCCTGGTCGTCCCAGATAATGTTGTCCTCCCAGCGGCCATAAACTAGCTCCTCGCTGTCAATGGGGAAGATTGAGAACCAAGGCGAATCGTCTTCATGGGAGGCTGAAAACAGTCAAATTAAATACATAACTTGATTAGAGAACCCTGGTTTTCCCATTGTTGATTTTTTCCACCAAAACTTATAGGGTAACTCAGATGTTATCGTTGACGAGCACATCCAGGTATATATGCTGACTGCAGTGTTACCTTGATGGTCATGATTGTGTTTGTCCCTTTTGGACCCAGAGATTGAGGGGGTTTTGGCCATGGGTGGTGGGGTCGGAGGCACCGACTGCGAGTTACTTCTACTAAGACCTATGGGGCACAGACAAACAGAGGAAGAATAGAGACAACATACTGTGACTACAATGAACATAGTTGTTCTGTTCTGCAGGACGAAGAAGGGGTTTCGCTCACCTTGCTGTACATTATAGGCATTAGCATTACGAGTCATGCTTGAGGGCAGCCACCCGGCCAGACTGGCTCGCTGGGTCTTAGTGCCCTTGTGCTTCACATCTTCTCCGTTCCAAATAATGTCATCCTCCCACTGAAGTTGAGTGACCATCAAGAAGAGCTCGTTTTCCAGCACTAGTTTGTCCTGCTCCTCGCTATCCTTTTCCTATTCAAATGGAAAGGAAAAATGTACATAAAATTTCTATAGATTTGACAGACCCTTAAAAAATTTCCATTTCAAATGTGTCAGTATTAAAAGTGCACCTCTTCCGTTGGCTCTGGGGCCAAGTCTGGTTTCTCCTGCTGTTCTTTATCCTCGCTTTCCTCCTTTAACTTAAAGCCGTAATGGAAGCTGCTTCCGTCCTCGGGTACCCCCAGCATGTCGTACCACAGCTGGGCTGGGCCATAGCGCCATTCAGCTACTTTAGGACGGGATTCTGTGACTTTGTCCCCATCCCCAGAGGTCTGGGAGTGCTTGGCCTCCACAGGAGCCATCATGGTAATCTACAGGGAAGCATGGAGAAAGACCGACAACTTACAGAAAAGCAAATGTAAGTAAGGAAGTTAGGAACATTACAATTACAAGAATTGGTGGATAATCGCCGCATTTACCTCGTCATCAGAGAGACACTGTTCTGGGGCCGGAGGGGGGGCGTACTCATAGGTCCAGCCAGACTTTTCTAGGGCTTGCTCTATGGGCTCCCCCTCTGGAGGAGGTGTCCCAGGCTGAGGGTCTCGGTGCTTCCGCTTCCTCTTCCTCCGGGCGCTTCTCCAAACCGACGGCATGTTTTTCCCTGGGCCGAACAACCGCAGGAACCTCAGCACCTGAATGGATCCCGAGACAATAGTGTTACGTAAATACCAGCCTTCTGAAAGCAATAATTATTTGATCCCAACCACCGTGTTGTATTTGTAAATGTGGTATTTGAGGAGGTGTCAACTTGTCCAACCCACCCTTCCAGGTCTGAACTCTGGGAAGAGCTGAGTGACCCCTGGCAGGGCTTTGGCAGCATCCTTCTGCATGATGCCAGCCAGAGGCAGGGTGAGGCAGTCGGAGGACGCCCCACCTCCAGGACCTAGGCCCGGTCGATCTGTCTCCGACTCCGAGTCAGAGGAGCTGCTAAAGTCTACTTTGTCTGCCAGAGAGGAGGGTGCTATGATGGAGGGCAGGATGATCCCATCCCCGTCATCACCTGTACAAAGCACACACCCAGATGATGTACACATTTGATAAGGCCTGCTCTACTTTGAAGGGCCGACACAACAGGACATGAAATGGTTAAGGCAGTAAAAATCCCCAAAATGGGATTCTCTTATGGGTCTATACCAATAATATGAGAGGTTTTCCCAATTGGCCGATTGGCAAGACTGAACCAATGGTAGAGACAACAACTAGATATACTGAAATGAAGAGTCCACAAATTGCATTGACATCAAGATTTTAAATAGACATAAAAAAAACATGTCAAATATAGGTTTATATATGCATAATTCTATTCAGGGCGGAAATCTAACTTTTAGGGCAATGCGACAACTGTTCTATGGAATGCTCTAATCACACATTTTATTTGACCAGCCATCAATTAATTTATATAAAGTGGATTCAATAGAAATGTAATCAGTAGTGCTGTATCTATCTGACTGATGATGGGACAATTTCTTATTTTCTTTTGCGTAGCTGTGCTGGTCCTTACTAATAATTTAGGGTACACAGTTATGCTACTGGTGATAATAAGTATATTAGTATCTTTTTTAAACTGCCATACAATAGGCTTATGATTGTAGCCCAAAAGAGCCAAACAGCTTGCTCAAACCATTAATGTTTTTGTTTTGAAGGTTATGAAAACTTGTATTTTTTCTATTTGTTACCAACGTATGCAAAACCAGTAGACTTTGATTCATTGGAGGAAGCCTACATGTAATGTCTCAATAGCAATCTTGATGACTGAATATTAATTTGTGAACCGTGACCTCATAGGACTGCATTCAAGAGCTGTTTGGCATAATGGCAAGCAGAAGCAGATGTTTGTTTTTTCAATGTATCATCATATTAGCTGCATAGCTGGCTGTTAAAGATTTCTTTCTAACAAACCACGATATGATTCAGTTTTAAAGGTTGATATCTGCTAACACACCTGTAGTTGTAGCCCCCCGCTGCATACACTTTCTAACTAGGCACTGCACAATAATTGTTTCCCCCTGAACTGCTAGATCCTAATGATGGTCAAAGAATTTTCCTCAGATTAGTTTGACTAAACTACTAGCACTCTGGCTACCGGTAAATTTTTCTGTTATCCTACACAAAATTTGCGACCTAAATGCCGGCAGTCTGAAGCGCTGAAGAAACTATAAAAACTGTAACAAGGCAAAGATATGCATGACTAAAGGTCATTTGCTAGCAGAAACCCCCCTGGCTATCGAGTAAATTACAGCACAATGAGCAGATCCAACTAATCTGACACAGACTAATCCAAATAAAATGTATGTATGCAGCCATCCTTACCACTTGTAGGTTGAGGAGAGCCTTCCTCTTTCTTGCCTGGTACAAGTAGGCTTGGGGGAGGAGGAGGGGGCATAAGCTTGGCATCAATATCCTCACAATCTGCGTCATAGTCGTCTTCATCATCTGAGTCAAAAACATGAGGAAAAGGGTCAAATGCATGACAGGCAAGAGGTGCTCTAGCTTGCCCTAAGGTTGCTCTTTTTGGGTGCACAAATGACCAAATTGTGTATCTGTAGCACCTGTTTTTCTGTTAGGCTGAAGAGTACCCATGGCCTGCCGGTACTTTCTTGTCTCATCCTCAGCCACCTCAGTGATGTCTGAGTAGTCCACTGCATCCTCAGTGTTCTTCACCCATCCTGGAAAAGATGAGACCATCCCAATGTCACTGTTTAGCCCAGTCCTTACCAAGGGTTAGACAAACCCATTGCTGGTAGCCCTTCTCCTCACCATCTTCGTCTGTGCCCCCAATGTCTTGGTTGTCCTCGGGATCATCCTCCTCACTGGCAGTGATCTCGGTGATGAGTGTGCCAAGACCCAAGGAGCCCAAACCAGCAAGATGCTTTTTGGATTCCTACCAAAAGGGTGACATGAAATATATGCAACAGTAAACATATGTTTAAAGGTTGGGTTGTACAATTACTAAAGCATCTAAACTATATCAATAAAAAAAATGTATTAGTATACTAAACATGGCTTATCATGAACTTGCTCATTTCTTCCCTTTTGCCCGTAGATCAATATTTGTGCTGTATACACTCACAGTGTCCAGCACGCTGTCCCCTTCCAGCTGACCATCTTCATTGATGTTGCCAAACAAAAAACCAGTGAGAGAAAAGGGGCGGTCTTGGTCCTCATCACTATCAGAGTCTGACATTCTGCACAAAACAAGTATGTAATCACAATGTGTGCAGCCGTTGATGTTGACTTACTGAATCCTAAGTAGTTGCTCAATTTGTTTCAACTTATGCATTGTGATTGTTTACATATGTTACATGCTCTGTAGACTTATAAAAACATAAATTATTTCACATGACGACAACAAGCCTAAGTAAAAAACTGTTTAAAGTCAGCATGACGTTGAAAGGTTATCAATGTGAGGTTGTAATAAACTAACATTAAACGTTGCTGAACAAATAAAGACATATGCAACAGCAAAAAGCTAGCTAACTTGGCCAGGCATAATGTTTACGGCGCTATTTGAACTTACTTTTTTCGTATACGAGGACCAGGTGCTCTAACTTCTTCTAAACGAAAACATAAATACGATTAATGCTAGATAATTAATTCCACCCTAAGTGACTACTACAACTCACTAATAATAAACTGGCTAACAGTAGCTAATGTTAGCTAACACTAGCAAAGAAAGCTAGCAAAGTCGCTCATTCTGCTGACATGTTACTGACTATCAACGAGACTACTGCATCTAAACACCACTTGCTAGATCTACTAAGTGCATACCCTTATACTTTGCGTACTGCAGTTATATAACCCTAATTCTGATGGAACAATTTCACCTAAGGCTATTTTTTTATGGAACAGCTATTTTACCTATGCACTGTAGGCTGCGAAACCATAGCTAGTCTGTGGAGACGAAACATCACTTTGAGCTGTGCGAGTGGGAGGTCCACCTTTCGCACATGCGCTGTATGTACACCACGGCACAAACACGGCGTGGACTCCAGCTTGTTCTTCTTCTTCCTTGAGATTTGTTGGCGGTTGGCAACTGGTGCATTACCGCCACCTATTGGACTGGAGTGTGGATGGGAACGTTGACCCTAAATCCTCCCATCCAACCTAAAATACAGGTTTCTCCTGCATGGCTAAATAAATACATGTTACTTCGTGTTCCGATTATGAAAGCAGATCTCTGTTCACGTACACACTGAAAAAATGGGAGGGCCACGTAAGGTAAAACAGCCTGAATTATAAAATATACCTGCACATTTCTACAGATCGTGACGTTGGTGTTGTACGCTGTTCTTAACTTTGTTGTCACCACTATACTATATACATTATTGTATTTTGTTGTTCATTCAGTTCTGAAGAAGAAACAGGAACCAAAATTAGGTGGCTGGCAGACCAGCTGAAGGTTAGTGATGTTTAAGTTAATTCACGGAAAAATAACTGAAACTCAGTAGTGTTATTGTAAGGTGATGTTAGCCCATTTAAGTCTTAGTGGCATTGAATTCCGTTTTAGGGTTAGGGTAACATTGGAATTAGCAATAATGATTTTGCCATTAAAACAATGTTTCCCCAAAATGCACAACCTACTAAACTGTGGCCGTGACACTACAACCCTGATATGAACCGAAAATCGTTCGACATGGCGGGACGCCATGATTAGCATTGCCGTTAGCTAATCATTAGCTAACGGCAATGGCGGAAAATGTTAGTAATGTTAGCTGATAATAATAGTTAGGGTTGATAAAGTTAATACTGAATTGTAATATTTGCAGCGATATTATTAATAAATCATCCAGACACCCGCTATTCTTGTCTTACCGCAAGCAGTGAAGTCGCAATAAAGCCTGTTCTCGCGCTAAAAGCAGATCAACCAAACATTTTCCGCTATGAAACTTCAAGGGATACTTCCTCGAAAATAATTAAATTAAATGTACAACCAATTATTAAATACATATGATGTATTTGTTGATGGATATATTTATGTATTTATTGATGGATATATGTGTGTATTTACTGATTGTTATATGTATGCATTTATGTATGGCTTTAATGAAACCTTTATTGATAGATATGTCACTTTCGGTCCTCCATGTATAACACACACTATGTTTCAATGGCTTGTCAGTCATAACAGAGCTATATCGTCTCTAGGGTATCTGCACTTCCTGAAAATACAAATTGAATGACTTAAACAGAAACTTAAGCAGAGAAGAACATGGACTCTAAGGGCATGACTTCTCAGGAAGAGACGGATGCCTGATAGTGAAACTGCTGCAAAAATATCATGACTGTAAGGAGATGGGGAGGAGGACATGGACACTGATTGACTGCCAAGACCATCAGCAACGTAGTACATACATGGTGGTCCAGTATTAATTATTTATCTACACCACCTCTACTTTACCATTACTTCTTACAAATATAAGTGTTATATTGTATGTATATATATATGTATACGTGTAATATTTTAGATTATGCATAGACACTTGTTCAATATTTTCCCATGCAATTTGATTTTGCTCGGAACCTGGTATTGTCCATATTTAAATAAAGTGCTTTGTTAAATACATATGTGTATTTTAGTATTTGTGTCTTTTTTAAGACATGGTTCATCAGATTAATGCAGCTGATTAGGAGGATTGTGGAGAAGTAGTAAGAAAACATAAGATCTTATAAAAACCTTTTTAAAGTCCTTTCGTTTTATCCCCACTTGCCTACTAATCACCAAAATGCTCGTAGCTTTTAAACAAAAACTTATTTTTTATAGGTTTGCAGTTATACATTATTCACATATTTGGGGAAAAGTAATGTACTTAAACCATACTTCACTGATTTTAGAAGACAATATATGTGGTTGTTTATGCTAAATGAAGTAAGTATATGGAACAAGTTCGGAGTAGTATCAACGTAAGTGAAAGTTGTGAATTAACTGTAAACCACAATGCCCATAGCTCATTGCGCAAACCAACACCCCCTTGCCCCACTAAAGCTATGAGTCTACGTGGGGCATGAATTACATTACGCTACAACCTCGGTTCTCATCTTAAAATACTACACTGGAACTAGCAAACTTTGAAAAAGACAATACATTTGCGTTATTGCTTTATAGGTACAAGAACAACTTGGCTAGCTAAAGTTACCAAGCAGACAAGCAACAAAATATTTCCTTACGTTGGCTTGCAGAAGGAGACAATTTTAGGAGTAGCCGTTAGCAAACGTTACGGCAACATCTACAGCCTCAAATTGATCCACAGATCTAAATGTTTGTTTTCCAACATGTCATATTATATTAGCCAGCTAGCTAGCAACTTACTCAACTGGATCTGCCTCCTTGGCCCAGCAGGTCTCGGCTGTCTCTTCCAGATCAACTTCGATATTCTAAAATAAGTCTGCAGTCTTCCACTGTCATATGCGCAGCACATCTTTCCTGTCCATATTCTTGGCTGGAGGGTGTCATACTTCACAGCAGATACTGCGCAGTCGCACTCGTTGCATTTCAGCATGTACTGTTTGATTGCGAAACAATAAATGACGATGCTATGTACCTGCACAGCACTGGTATAGGATGGAAAACACAAAAATATCGAAAATCGGTTAAGTAACACTTTAAATTCCGACGTATGGATTATTTATAAAATAATTACAACCAACACCAAAAGGCAGTGTCATCATGAACGCAGTCCCGATGCCATTTTAATTATTCATGATATAGGCTAGCCAGTAGGCACATCAAACACGTTTTCACGTTTTTTTCTTTATGATCAAGTGATGAAACAATGAAATGTTAAGATTTTTTGTTACATCGTCAACGTTTATCAATAAAAAAATATATACATTGACAGATTGTCTAAAGGTGAATTTTAGTGTGGAAAAAAGGGTTTTTAAATTTCCCGAGTGCGACTTTTGTTTTGCCAACCGAAGTCGTCAGAAAGCCATACAGCGATTTTGACGTTACTGTAGTTATCTACCGTGAGCGAAATAATGGATATTTTGAGCTAGATATATGGTAAGGGTACAATATTAAAAACGTGTACTTTGAAAACAGCGACTTGTAAGTTCATCGTACGTGTCGGCCTTACACGAAAAACGTTACACAACCTCAGTTAAAACGTACATCTACAGACAATATGGCTATTCAGTAGCTAATATTAATATTAAAAGGGTTCATAAACCTGTCCATATTAGATTGTACATTTAACTAGTCGACGTTGCTATGCATATTTTGGGTGTGTGTTGGCTACGATGAACTGAGGTTAACTTGCATCCAGACTTTTTATTTACTTACCTCTATATGTGGGTGCAAATTACTATAGATACATGTACATGGATCAACAATACTACTTAATTAGTATAAATAACAACACCTTGTGTGTGGATATAGTACATTTTTCTTATTTCTTGGACTTTTTTGAAGTAGCGGCTCTGTTCCTTTCTCGAGTCTCTTTTGCAACCCGCAAAACAGATAAATCAATCAGTAAGTGATAAATAGATCTTGTTTTATTTTTTTTTACTGAGGAATGTTGCACATATTTCTCATGCTCTCATGCAATTGTGGTTACAGATATTGGAGACACATGGTACATTTTAGTCTGGGCACATTTCTCATGTTCAATTGACAGCTGAGGTCATTAAAACTGGAGATACGGTGCATTTTAGTACATACCAGACATTCATCAAACACACTATTTTTGGAATTGATTAAACTAAAAGTGCCTTCTGTATCTCTTTAAAAAGGCCTAAGTATCCACTTCTGACATTCACACCCTCTCAGAAGCTTCAACTCTAAGAAGTGAATCTAACTGAAATGAATCTAACTGCATGACTCAGCAGTGGTCCCCGTCCTTTACTCTACCCGTGTACCAGCAGTTCAGACCCACGTCATCTAAATACGTGTGCTTTACAGTTTGACATATCATATCCGCAGCACTGACAGACATTAGCTATACATAACCATGTGAATAATCTGCCCATAAATCCACCTGCCAGCCATTGCCCCCCTCATATTTAAGCTGGAAAAACGAAATCTTGTCTCTGACTGTCTATGATCTATCTTCACCTGTAAGCCTACAACTGTGGCTTTGCACCAAACTCTATATCTTTATCAAAAGCATGCCTGATTATCTTGCCTACACAATGTACAGGCTCCTCAACTAAAGGTAATCTAACCTCCTCCAGCCCTGATCTCGCCCTACCTTTGTCTCTAACAGTATTCTGCTGATTCACTTCCAGGCTGAGGAAATTACTTTTTGTCCCTAACAATATCTAATGGGGCACAACCATACTCCCTCTCTTCCTCAGTGTCGGCTGGTGGCTTCTGAAGGACTCTTAAGCATGCTTTTCAGGTTACTGATAATTGTATCTAAACGTAACTACTTTCTGTCCTTCCTCAAATTAAGAACCCCACTCTCATTTTTGGAGCAAATGACTACTCACCTAATTCTTGACTGCTGATACAGCCTACAGTTGTGTCTTTTCACTTAACCTCAGCAGTTGCTCGTCTACCTCCTCAACAGTTGTCCATAGTCCTCCGTACTTACTTTGCTCAACAGTGAGGCTTTCCTCACTGATGGCATCTATTTTTTCCCTCTCTATCGGCCTGGTTCTGGCTTCCAGCAACACCATCTGCCTCTCCTCCCTAATGGCTGTGTTTCTAGCACAAAAGGTGCCCCTCTGCTCCCGGACAGATTTTCTGGCTATGGACATAACCTGTGCTTTTCTTTCATTATCTATAGGGATAACCACATGACCTATTCTGCTTGAAGAACACAATGCCCTCTATCGTGTTTGCTGTAGCCCTTGTCTTCTGACATTGAAGTCTGTCAAACAGACACAAGTTGACTCTATAACTCATCTGACATGTCTGCATAGCATCCATGCTCTAAGTGGTCCGCCAGCAGGCTACTGCACACCCTCACAAGGCTAGCTCATATTATTTCAAAGGCCTGAACAGTCACTGCATCAAACAATACACCCCTCTAATCTCAACTGCTGTAGAACAGTAGTTGCATGGACACCTATGTCATCAAATCCATTCTCCTGCCACTGCCTCAGTTTTCGGACCATTTCCTGATACCTACTAATCATGGCCAGCTGATTCTCTTTCCTAGGAAGAGCCTGCCTCAAGGGATCTACAACTTGTTTGCCTATCAGGCCTAATGCTGAGATCCTGAAAGATAATGAGGCAAACTAATGTCCTCATACACAGCCTCAACTAGTCTATTGTCTGTCTTATGGACAGCTGTAAAATCTTTACACGCTGTTCTAACTAAATGAACAGCTCCAGTTCCAACTTGTTGTTTTCTGCAACCCATACAGCCGCTGGCTACCTATACTAACTTCTCCAAACACCATGTCTTCCCATGTGGAAAGGGCTGTGTTTGCTTGGTGAGCTAGTCTGTCAATGAGATGTAGGCCACAAAACAACTCCCAAACTGGCCTTCTCTGGCTCACCCAATAACTCAAACCCCTCAACTACATCTGGAGGTATTTTTTTCCTATACTATATCAATATTTCCTTGGACCTCTTTTCAGTGTTGGCCTGGTCAATCCTGAGGTTCCTAATCTTTGAGAAAATATTTTTCTCACCTGACTACATCCGCCTCTACTCTCTCACTGCCTACTACATCCTCAATCATCTCCCTAACTGTGGTGGACGTGCAGAGCAGCTGCATATTCCCCCTTCCAAAATTCTACCTATTCTTTTAACAGACACACCTCTTTTTAAAAGTTGAATTTACTTCAGGGTGTTGCACAGAGTCCCTAAAAAGGTTTCCTTAGCTAAGGAAAAACGTTAAGGCATTTACTACATTGAAAGAGATTTTACAGCGGCAAAAATCTAGTTATTGGTGTGTTGGTTTGCTTGTAACATGAAAGTTAGACTAACTGTAATGTCACAACAGTGAAAGAAATCTCTTGAGCCTACAGTCGTTCATAATAAAGATGACATATTCTTATATCAAATGATTTATGTATTGTTGAATTCATTACACATTAAAGCATTTAAGCTGTAGGTATATACTAGAGTGTAATGGTAACTTTTGGAAATGTTTTTGCCTAGCTAGCTCACACTAAGCAGACTTAATGATGTAACTAGCCTTCTCGTTTAGACTGTCCATAACCTAATATGTTATAAAATAAATAATTTATTTACAGAATTTATTCCATTCAAAGTGTAATTTTCCAGGTGGGGTCCACCTCCAAAATCTCTTTCAAATGGAGACAGTGATGGTAACGGACATCATTCAATGACCACCGCTCCCTCCTCCACCAGTAGCCTAATTCCGACCACCATTGGCGATCGACTCTGCAACCGTGGTCGGAATTACTGGCGGAGGGGAGAGCAGTGGTCATTTGGAAAGGTAACAGTGTTGAGTTCAAGCCTAATTAATGGTTAAGACAGAGTCAGAGGTACCTTAAGTTTTTTCCCTTACTTTGTTTGCTAAGATCTTTTATGCAACGGTTTAACTAACTTTAAGGGATTCCTTAAGTATAAGACCAAGATAAGGAGAAAAAATGTAATATTTAAGGGAACATTTTAAGGAAACCTTAAGGAGAATACTTAAGGGTGTTTAATGCAACCGATTTTATTTTAAGGAAACCTTAACTTGGATTTGGGGGGAAATCTTAACTTAAGAAGTTTTGGGCAACTGGCCCCTGAGACAGATTAAGGACCACATCTGCAGCTATCAGTTCATCACTGTAGAAAAAGCTAACAGTCAGAAAATATTCCATTACATTCAAGGTGTTTACATGAGGCATTTTCATTCTGGTGAGCTTGAATCAGATTATTAATGGAATATTAGGCTATATGTAAACGCTTTACAGAATTTTCTCTCTCCATTCTAGCTAGCTAACGTTTAATTACACTCTGTCTCCATTCTACTCATTGACAGTATATTCTAAGTGGACAAAGTGATTGTGACGTCACCCATTGGTTTGTGGACCACCGTTTTGAAGCCTCAAGTTTGGCATTGTAAAAAATGCCATCTTGGTTTCAAAGGCCATCGCCAATTGAAAAAAAAAATAACGAACTGACAACATTGACCATACTTGGACAAGAGGGTGGGGTTGGGGAGGAGCAGGAAGGAGCGAGGGGTGGATCTGTGTGAGAGCCAGTTGCTACGTCTCTATCCCGACTGAGTGTCAATCACAAGGTAGCCACGCCCTAAAGCATACCCTGCTTTATTGTCTATTTTACTCTAAATGAGACCATCATTTAGAAAATGAATATCATGCTGTATTGAAAAATGTTGATCATAAACTCGTAAGGAAAATGTGTACTGATGTAATAAAGTAAGTGAGAAGTCATTTTCTCATAGACTTCCATACAATTGTAGTTGCTTCTGAAACCAGTGGAGTCGCCCCCTGCTTGTTATTAGAAAGAATGCGAGTTTAAGGCACTTACGCATGGGCTTCACTTTACAGAGCCGGAACTACACCCTTTGTCCTTCTCCACTCAAGTCAACGTTAACAACTCATTCTGGCGCATTTTATGACTCTCTCTATGCTGCCTGGTTGGCGGTGTCAGCAGCTGCATTCAGATGAATGCTGTGAGCAGCGGTGCCCTGACAAGTTCCTATCTCTTGTATTGAAGAGGAGCGAACTGCGCGTGAACAACTTATAACGAGAGTCAATGAGCAAAGATTCTTGCGCCCCAGTACGGAAATACGTGACCTATTAGTAACTTTAGATAGGGTGAACATTTCTAATCTACATTTTATTGCCGATTATACATTTTACTCACTAACTATAAAATATTTATCGTGCTCATTAAATATATATATATATATATATATATATATATATATATATATATATATATATATATATATATATATATATATATATATATATATATATATATATATATATATATATATATATATATATATATATATATATATATATATATATATATATATATAATTACCCCCCAGTCTTATTCAACAAAGGTCTAGGATGTGGGTAGTGGTGGGGCGGCGCCCTAGCGCCTTCTATTGGCTAGCCGCCACTGAATTTGACTGCAAATTCTTAGTAGGGGCCACCCGTAGTAGTTTGCTTGTTGTATCTTCATTACTTCACACATGTTGAAATTAAAAGTAAAACGAGACGTTGCTATTGAAAGATACGCAGTCAGGCCTATTTTAAGAGGCGTAACCCGAGTTTACCGTTTTCGGGTAGGCCACCTCGCACCAATAGAGCGTGCATTTGGACGGAGCTATGCTAGCAACAGCCGATGGCTTTCAGCCATTGTTGCTAACCTAGACTACATTTACCTGTACGTACCTAAATAACTCATTATTGGAGGTACAATCATGAGATTGATATAAATAATTTCGTCAGACTTGGGGCAAGTAGGAAGATATCCTATTTCCCAAAAAGTTGAACTATCCCTTTAATGTGAACCTGTCAGCTTGTGTAAATTGAGTTATACATTCTCATTCTGCCCTCATGTAACTGTACTCTTGCCCTGAAACTGAGTCATTGTCCATCTATCTTTTGCCCATCATTGCATCCTCACTCAGCAACAAAGATGTCTGTGTACATAGGCATTACAAGCTATGATGTGTGCTCCATGTGCCACCATCACAGCTGCTCCTATTTGTTTGGAGTATACTGTTACTGTTGTTTTATCAAGGCATCATAATAGTGAACGGCTGGCACAATCAATGTAACACACATTGGAGAATGATTTAACACAACATTATTACACTTTTTGTTGAAGAATTTAATTGGCATCAACAGCATTTTCACAAAATATGCAATACAAATGAGGAATTAGTATGCAGCCAAAATATTATTTTGAATCCAGACATCAAACTTTCCCATCTCTGTTCAGAAGCTGCTTCAAGGCACATATCCCTTCAAGAGGAAAGGGCTGGTCAATGCAATTTCTTCTTAACATTAACACTATCCGATTGTGTCTGCCTTTAGGACATCACACTTTGTAGCTGTATATGTATAGCATAGCACAGATTTTTTTTAGCTCTTATCTGGGGCATGTCAAGGCCGTTTCTTATTGTACGTACCATAAATTGTCATTGACTAATAATTTCAACCCTCATTTCCAGACCTCTTGGAAAAATGAAGTTCTTTCGTCCATACAGTAGGCCATCAATAACCATTATGCACTTATAAAATAATTGGAGGCATAGGCTTGCTGTTCGTAAAAAAATTTGGTATGGCTTGCTGTAAAAGGTTAAAGAAATATTGAATACAGAGATTCTTCAGTTAAAAAATACATTTCAAATTCAACCTATATGTCAACAGAGGTTCTACAATTTGAGGCATGTGCACCCTAAATGTTTAATTATAACAAAAAATAGTCCAAACATCCAAGCATTACTTCAATGTAATTCTTTGTAAGTCTACAAAGAGTCTGAAAAATGTGCCCTCTGAATAACAAGAAAATATAGATGTGTAGAAAGATCAATTTAATTTATAACTGCACTTTCTACATTTCTACACCAGTATTAAAGTACCCATCGGCATTGAGAAAAAGTACACTTGAGACGGTATAACAACCAAGACAAAACAAATCAGGCAAAGTAGTACTGTAGGATTGCATCAGGTATGACGAACGACCATCTCCACTGAAATGGTACTGAAAGACGAGTGGCCTTCTTCACAAACATATGTCAACAACAAAGACTTAAGTTGCTAATTGCAGTCTTATACAACATACTACAAGATCACTAATTGCCCTTAAACAAGAAGTCATATTGTTTAATGTTTCACATGCCACCATTCAAAAAGGTCGCAACACAAAGTACATGACTTGACATGGAATACGGGGTTCAGGAGAAAATGGAATGTATTTTACTGTTTATCAGACAAATAAAATCTTACTGGATTCCCAAGCCCGGCTAAGTCAACAGATTCAACACAGCGAAAAAAAGTCACTACATGAACTCTTACTTCTACCTGGAAGGAATCAAAATGCAATACAATTTGACATGGGTACATTCTATGACACTGATATCAGATCTTTCAGAAAAACAGGGCTTTGTTTTGACAATAAGGAATTGTGAGCTCGGTGCAGTCCTCTGCGAGCTGTATCACCAAAGTGAGAGGAATGCAAAATGAACCCAACGTGTTTAGGGGAAGACAGATCAACCTGTACTTGTTTGAAAAGAAAGCGGTAGAATAATCCTGTGAGAGCCACTGACAAGCATATCAAGTTTAGCAAACTGTCTGGATGACTGCAAATGAGCCAAGTGGGATGGCAGAAGTTTACTGTCAAGCAAGCAATATCAGTGCAAGATCCTAGTTGGGGTTTTTTCAAGCTCAATACAAACCCTGTAAAACTCTTAGCTACACACTAAATAATACTACAATCATCTTTCTTTTTTTACTATGTGAATGGAATGGCATTTGTAAATATATATTTTTTTCTATCAGCAGAATGTTGGAATGTCTTATCAGGCTCAGCTTCCGGGAATAAACACACTACAGGGCAAGGTTGCAGAATTTAGACCTTTTGTATTGACCTGTAGCAGATCGTTATCCTGTAGGTCAGCATGGAATTCTCTTAGCTTCTCTCATTGACAATAATGAGATTTGTTTTGCTGTGTACTATCTAAGCCTGTGTGAAGTCTCATGAATAAAAACAAAAAAAACTGCTTTCAATGATGAATGCCAAAACTTAAAAAAATGTTACTATCTTTGAAATGTAGGTGAGCAAAGATTTTACCTTAAAATAGGCTATTCTGCATATTAGTTAAAAGGCTACTTGTGGAAACATCAAACACCATTTGTTAGGGCACATAAGGTGGCACATAGTCGAAGGCATCTTTGAAATCCTGGGATCATTGCTTTGGCGTTTCATTACTTGTTAAAACAATCCATAAGTATGTTGGCATAATCAATAAAAACACTTCTAGTGGTGTGGACACCTTGACACAAACTTAACAATTAATGCAAGAATAAGCCAAAACAAACAATGGTCAAGGGTTTGAATGTGGAAGGCCAATTATGTCAGTCTCTTCCCCTCTCACCCCATAGTCTAGGCACAGTGGTTATAAGAGCACACACTTCTTGGTATTCTTCTTGATGACAGGGTAAAGCACAGCGCGCACAGCTTCCGCAAACACCTCCCGCACACCTTCCTGCATCAGAGCTGAGCACTCCAGGTATTTGACAGCTCCAATTTGCTTGGCTAAAGCATTGCCCTGCTGATGAGTGGTGGGGGCCAGACCATGCTCCTTCATTTTCTTCACTGCCTCAGCGTCTCCTCGAAGGTCTTTCTTGGTACCCACCAACAGCACTGGCACTCCTGGGCAGTGGTGGGACACTTCTGGGTGCCACTTGTGTCGCACATTGGCGTGGGAGGAGGGGCTGCCGATGGAGAAGCAGATAATAAAGACGTTGGTCTGTGGGTACGAAAGGGTGCGCAAGCGGTCATACTCCTCTTGGCCTGCTGTGTCCCAAAGATTGAGGCTGATGGCACGGCTGTCGACACTTATCTGGGCACTGTAGTTGTCAAACACAGTGGGGATGTACTCTTCTGGGAAAGCGTTGGTTGTATATGAAATGAGAAGACAAGTCTTGCCGACAGCACCATCACCCACCACCACACATTTCATGGTCTGCATGGTGAGCTCATCCACAGGGTCCACTAAAGTGCCTGCACAGAGCATCAAACGAAGGTCAAAGAAAAAGGGCAATATTAGTTCAAAGCTAATGGCTAGTGACTAAATAGTTCCTAGAATGCCTATATGAACTTGTGTGCTTTGATTGTTTGATTGAATTAAGTGAAACCAATACTGAGGCTTCAACTACATTCAACTGGCTCTCAATAAACTTTTGTTACAGTTTACGTTAGAAATCGAAAGAAATATCAAGGCAAACTGATGTTAGCTGGCTATGATACCAGTGACAAGTAACTTTTTGGGATATATGCACTTTAACTTTGAGCAAACGTTGTATAAGATAGATTGATTTTGATAGTAGTTAACGCTTTTCTTGCCCAGACTATGTCCTTGCAGGCAGACTTGAAAACGTTACCAGCAAAGTCAATGATAGCCAGGTAACCACAAGCCTCCAAGGTACTAGTTCTACTGGCCAGTGTCTGCTATCAGACGTGTCTCTCTCTCTCTCTCTCTCACTCTCTCACTCTCTCTCACACACACACACACACACACACACACACACACACACACACACACACACACACACACACACACACACACACACACACACACACACACACACGTTCTCATCTGCATCTTAAAAGGAATACAATTATTTGCCTTAACTTTGAGTGGCAAATTCACTAACTTTCCGACCCCTGGGCTGACTAAAACATCTTCACCGGCCTCAAATAACAACGTTATAACTACGTTACATGTTGTTGATCGGGAAGCAGTTAATTCTGTTAGTAACTAACAGTTACCTAACTTTGTTCTGACTGTGTCCTATCAGTATCACATTTGGTATAGTTAGTTCAACTCGAGTCCGTTGCGTTGGCTTTTTTGGGGGGGGGGAGTTG
The DNA here is from genome assembly GCA_017639675.1 of Aplochiton taeniatus. Taxonomy (NCBI): domain Eukaryota; kingdom Metazoa; phylum Chordata; class Actinopteri; order Galaxiiformes; family Galaxiidae; genus Aplochiton; species Aplochiton taeniatus. Next base: position 6,461,434 of record CM030177.1, read on the forward strand.
TTCGGGCGCTGTGTTTGCAGTTAGTTGACGTCCAATCAATTGCTTGAATAGAAACAATATAACGTTACCAAGATTGGCTTGCTAAAATTAGCAATACATTAGTTAGCTAGGTAATTATTTAAAGTTGCACACAAATAACTTATATTTGATGTAACTACCCGTTTATGAAGTAACGTTAGGCGTTTATCAAAAGCCATTCCCAGACAACAACATTTGTACAACTTACAGTGACGTTGAAAATTATGTTGTATCGTTCCATTGACGACGCTAGGGACCAGCAGTTGGCCAACTGAGCTAAATTAGCAGACTGCTAGCGAGGAGGGCCGCCTATGCTATGGCTAGAAGCTAGTAATTTAACCGGGGGTTCCTGCTCAGCGTTCTAATACAAAACCTAACGGTTGAACTTCCGTCTGGGTCATTCGTTTTTCTTCTTCCTCTGTAGTTAATTGGTAGTTGGTACGTATCAATATGCATTTCCGCCACCTACGGGGTTTTATTCCACATTTTCCTTTGCTATTTAAAACAGAAATTAACTACCGATCCCTTCTAATAAATTATAATAACAAATAGCCCTTAAATTAATAACTCACTATTTTGTATGTTTAATCTTATTTCTATGAACTATATCTTTAAACAAAATAAAATAAACCAATTAACTTAAAATGTAATGCTATTCTTTACCTGCCAACCAAAGCTCGGAAACTCCCCTCTCAGTAGCCTACTTCTTGTAACTCTTTTCAATCCAAATGTCTCCCCCTTGGAAAATGTTCTGTCCACGCCACTGACCAGCAGCACAAACAACAGAAAGAGTGTGGGCCAAGAATAGTGCTAGCAGAAACTGAATGTGAATAGCATGATTTGAATTTGTATTATTCTGTGTGAAATCTAATTGACTGGTTTTAACTTGAATTTTAGCATTGTTTTATTCAGCTTTCAGCTTTTATTTCAAGCTGGTTTGTATCAAAAATGAAACCCTCCGAATTCATTTTTTGCTATTCAATTTCAGTTCGTTGAGACACACAAAAACAACTGCGGGAGACATGGAAATAAAGTGAATAATCTAAATATGGTGAACTCCTCCTTAAAGAGGAAGCCACACATTGCACAACCTAGTGTTCACCACCATCTAGTGGAAGTGGAATGGCAGAGCGTCTGAGTCTTGCCTCTGGGATTATTACCATGTCACATGTCTGCAATATTATGTGTTGTAATTTCATCTTTTGTACTGTTCCTTTAATTTGCCTTGTGTTTAGAATTAGTAGGTTCTTACTATCAATTCAATTATTCATAGAACTACAGGTTTTGAGTAGCAATTTCTAAAGCTTTAATTACCTTTCTTAATGCGATGTGATTAAGTGCACCATCTACTATGTTTGACACAAACAAAATAATGTCAGACTTTCAACCAAGCCTGATAATAAAATCAAGAAAGAGGGGCAAGGGTTGCAAAGTACACATGCATTTGCATTTTTATATATTTACGCTTCCCAAATGCTACTCAAATGTCCAACTACTCAAATGTCCTTGGAAATAAGTGCACACTGCTATGGGCGTCTGATTATGTCTGAAAGTGGGGGAGCCGCTGGGTAGGGCCTCTTCGTTTCTATCTACTTATTCATTTATTCATACATTTATTTCACAGAATACTCAAAATGGTATTCAGTATTTTATTATCTTGCATAGAAGTGCTTACATCAAATCCACTGTGTTCTATAACTCTCTTTGTGGATGCATACAAAATCTTTTCAAAAGTTTTTTTTATCTGTATTTACTTTTGGTATCATCGATTCTTAGTTGTGGGAAGAGGAACACTGTTACACCACACATTTTTGATACATCGGTTAGCAATAGGGTTGCAAGTTTTCAGGAATTTATATGATCGATAATCACTAACATTAATGAACAGTTATCAATTAATTACATTTTAAAACAAAAACGTTAAATATTATATGAAATACCACGTTTTTCCCCTGCCAAAAGTTAACAGCCTTAGCAATGTAACAATCAAACAGCAAGGAGAGAGGGTGAGTTCTCACCAAAACGAAAAATAGCCAATTTCTTAAGGAAAATGCAAATCGTCCTCACGCATGATCGCATCCTCACACAAGCTGTATCCCCACTTCAGTGGATATGGTGACAACCATAGACATATGCGTATGTAACCTTATTAGACAAGTAGACAGGGAGGAGTAGGCTAGTGAATGAGTGGAGCAAGATAGGCTCTGGGCATTATACTGAGCATCAATGTGCAACCTCTTGGCGAGTTTCCCTATGACAGAGCCTAAGAGCTCTACTTTAAAAAAGAAAAATGAAGTGCTCTCAGCCAGGCAGCAAACTTTTCCACTGAGACTAATATAAAGTACCTTATGTAAGTAGGGGGTCAAAGAGTAATTACGAATGACCAAATAGATATCATAAATATGTTCTAAAGTTTGTTTTGTAGGTAAGTGACATTTTAATTAATATTTTTAAATAACCCATTGATATTCACGCCAACCGCCGCGCGTTTACAACAAAACCCTTTCCCAGCAGTTGGAAAAATCCGGGAGGAAACACCGATGACTATGGTGACAACGGGCCGGGCGTGCAAAACACATGACACCTGATACCCCTTCATACAAAACCAACAACATTTCAACATAAACAAAGTCCGGTCAACTTTCCATTAAAAGTGAATCTGGAGAATGTCGTGCATAATACATTTACAACGATGTACCACTATCTTAACATGAACCAAGGCTAGCTAGCTAGTTTATTATGGGCGTTTTTCCCCGGCTATAGCTTGTGACTTAAATTAAAGATTAAACTGACTTATGAAAATATTTAGTTTCAAGTCCCCCAACAGCGGGCAGAACATATCATAAAATGAACGATAACAAAGCCCACTCATTTGGAGGGGAGATTTGATTGGTTTCACTGTTATGAAACCATCCCATGCCATGTCCTCTATGTCAAAATCTTTTAACCGGGGAGCAAAAATGTATCGCACGCTGCTTGTAATGGATACCTTGAAATGTATTTAAGTAATTCTTTTTTTGTCATTTAGAGTGTAAACGTAACTCACACTTGTCATTTTGTTGGGCTCATCCTCTTCCAAGATCTTACAAATCCCGTTATTCACATATGTTTCTACAGAATTAAACTGAGACTCCTTTTATGATGCTTGATAACGAAACACAAAATCAGACTCATTGGTCCTTGCCTGTTCTTTATCTAATCATAGAAGTTGAAAGCTAGCCAAATAATACTGGACTACTGTATGCATAAGTAACTGCTGTAAAGGTTTGGATGGAGTTTTAGATCAAACCGGTGCCATAACGAGCTATTGCCCTTTGTTTGGGGGTATATTTTTGGAAAAGGGAATGTTTGTGCTATATATTATTTGTTTAACAAGGGTGCCTTTAACCTGAAATCAAGTTTGGTTAAATGTGTAAACAGTCAGACAGGAAGTACCTTGAGGAGTAACTAGACTTCCCCTGTGGACCTATCAGCAGCCTCCATGATCATTTGTCAAAGTTCTCAAATCAGGTGGCTGGAGCTATTGTGTGGTTGTGGCAGAATTGGCCGTCTGGGCATTGCCCATTTTCAAACTTCGATGAGCATTTTGTTATTTGTAGCCAATCTCTAAGGGTCTTCAACCATTGGGTGGCTCCAATCAGAAAAAAAACAAAAAACGTTTTTGTTGTTGTCACACATTCATCTAATGCTTTGTTTTGCATTTTAGCTATAGTGCAATACACAATTTCACACCAAGTTGAGACCTAAAGGTTACGGTTTTATGGGTTTTATGTTTTATTTTTTTAAGATTACACAGGCAAATGGCCTGAGTGGCACAGTAACATACAAAAACAAAAACACAGAATGATACCTCCCAGGGATCGAACTGCATTCCAGATGCCTTCAATACCACATTTCAGAAAAGGAAAGGAAGAGGCTTGTATGCACGCGTGGCATGTGTTCTCTTTTACTAACATGAATAGTGTCACCCACAAGGCATACTGCTAACAGTGGTAGTGCTAAATAAACTATCACTGTATCTAGTTAAATGCATCTTTGTGCATTTTAAGTGTCAGATAACTTTATTTTCAGAATTGATTGTCATTATTAACCCATTAAGCGCAACCTGAAGAGTTGTCACTCTTTCGAACTCAAATATTCTAGCATCTTCAGCTTTGTCACTCCAAAGTCATTATGGTGTTGGCTAAAAATGACATGCACCGTTGGTTCTAGGCTTGACTGTAGTCATAAACATACAGTAGTTGTCTCGTGCTTCTCATACAGTAGCTGTCTTGTGTCACGCAAACGCCTTGCCCTCCTTTGTCTGCTCTTTTGCGCACCTATGCATAGTTTTGGAACATAAAATACTGCTGGTAGGTCAGAATGTACAGACCTGTCGAAAGAGACTTCGTTGTGATGCAGTGGATCAGCTGAAAGATAGCACGCATTGTTTTCATTGAGCAGGTTTTGTGTTTGTTTTTTACATTCTTGTACAGTGTGGTAGAGGAAAATCCTTTGCATTCTCGACATAGCTCTAGGGGAAGTAATGTAAGCTGGCAGGGGTGGTTGGACTGGATTCCACCTGGGATTCACATGTTGCAGTTCATGTATGTGTGTTTTTTTGGTCATTGGGTGATGTGTGTGATTGTGAGCGAGTGCGCTAGAAAGTTTTGTAAACTTAGTGCTGTTTGGCGTGCAGAGACGGGTCGCAAAATAAGTGGTTCCTTGTGTCATACATGTAAATGTCAGAAATGACCCCTGATGATGCAGTTATTAATTATAAACTGCCACTGATTAGCTTTGTTCCACACTGTGTATGGTTCCTGGAGGTAACAAGGCTGTTGTCACGACCTCTTTACTCCCGGTCTGTAGTTGTTCAGTTGCATTTGTTTTGGGGCATGGGGCTTCTGTCAATGTTTCTCGTTGGTTTGCCTGTGTACACCGTCCTCAATGTATACAGGTTGTGATGGTCACACTGTAAGAGAGACATATGAGAGTCATAGGGAGGGCACCTTATGTTAGTGTCCCTAGAGCAGGACCAAGAGGTCTGTGTGTGTGTGTGTGTGTGTGTGTGTGTGTGTGTGTGTGTGTGTGTGTGTGTGTGTGTTTGCATGCATGTGTTTGTGTGTTAGTGTGTGTATGTGTGTCTGTGGAGAGAATACACACTGGTACTTGAACAATCATTTGTGATCCCATCCCTTGAATGTGCACTGACTCACTGGTTTGATAAGCTATGAGGGAACAGCTAAGCAACTCCAAGTAAAGGTACGCGTTCACATATCGTGCACCAGGCTCTTTTGAACAATTTTTTTGCACAGGTTGTGGCAATAGATAGAATAAGGATGATAAGGTTACAGGCTACAATCTAGTTCTAGTACAACCCTTACCATCTTGTCTCTTGTATAATTTTATTAGATACACTGAAAAGATTTACATTTTGTCAATGTTTGTTGCCTGTGGTGGGCTTAGTTCCGCCTGAAGGGGTTTTAAACTTGAATGATTTATTTCTAAGACAGCTGCTGATCAGGGCTAAATATATGCCGACAACACTTTGAGATCTGGTAACTCTGGATTCCTTTTTCTGTCTTAAAATATTTTGCTTCAATGGAATGTTCTCTCTGTGCAAAATCATCCATCACTGATACAAGTAGCAACCCCTGTCCCGCCCTCTGCCCCTCCCCTTTGCCCTCATCACCTGACATACAAGCAAGCCCCCCTTCAACCATACTATCAACCTTAGGCAATTTATCAGGCTTTTTAGGAAGTGGGTGTGAATGCTATGTTGTGGGCGGGGGTATAAAGTAAAATGCAAGGTAAAATTGTCTAGCCCTTGATCCTTGGCTCATCATAGTTTGCACGAAACTTCTGTGAGACATTAAGCTAGTGGAGGATTCTATTTATCTGCTTGACAGTGCCACTTCACAAACTCAAAAGGTAAGTACTGACCCTCCCTGACCAACAGAATACTGGAAAAATCTCAAAGTGTGTTGGGTTCATAGCATGCTGTACTGGAGGCACACATTCCGGCCTAAAGGATTGGCACCCCTTACACAAAATATGTTTAGTTGGGACATTTTGTCGTACATTTTGCCCAAGCGTCATAATCTGCAGAAGCTGTGTTTGACATATTTCCGGCCAACGTTGCATATTGCAGAGTATTACATTTTTTCTTGCATTGTTGCTATCAGGGAACTGTTGCAAGAGACTGTAATTGTTTACAAATGGAAGAGATGGGTAAAAGTTATCCAAATGTAAAAAGCAACGTTGTTTATTACTCACTTCCCTTGTTGATATTGAATGCATATGTTGTGTATATGCTATGTGTTAAATGAAACTACAGAGAAGGTATATTTTAAGTTTTGACAAAGTGAAGTAATTCAGTAGCACACAGCTTATAAATGCCTATCACTTAATTCATGGTACAGTATGTACGTCTGGAGAAGTGTGAAAGAAATAGCAAGAATTTGAATTAAAACACTAAAAAATGCCAACCTCCTGAGTCTTTGGTCCCTCCTATCCCTCTTCATGGCACCTCCCTTCAATCATTTCGTAATGCCTTCAACATGCCCATTGTGCATGCGGGGTGATTGACAAGCAGGTAGTCGTGCATCCTTGCAAAAACTCTCCTGATTGGTTAGTATTAGGCGGGCATCCCTAGATTTTTTTAAAGCTGAATACAAGGCCCAGGCCTCTCATATAGACCGCACCTTCTCTCTGAGCATTTGATTTAATTATATCCTCCAGGAGGTATGTAGACATTAAAAAAGTGCTTAGAAATTCAAGCTTACATACTGCAGCTTTATGTATCAATTCAGTGCAGTTGCCTTTGAGTTGCGCAAATCCGGTTGATGGGGGAAAGAATCTGACTGCAATCTGTCTCTCTTTATGCCAATAATCTGTTAAAAGGTGAACCTGAGACCTGGAAGATGTCCACTGGTATGCATTTTTTCCCAGTAGTATTTATGCAATATTACAACTTTATAACAGTTGATATGTTTAACACAAGGGTGTGTTTAACTTATTTAAATGAGTATGTGTGTGTTATAGATGTTAGTAAAGTACAGGTGTTGCAGATCACCAAGGTTCGAACTTCTTTCAAAGGAGATGGCAGTTGGATCCGTGGTTCATCTGAGTCAGAGGAAAGGCTTGAGAAATTACGGTAGTGAATCTGTGGCTAGAAACCAACTGCCCCGTACAGAAAATCCAAATCAGCTCAGTCTGATGATAATCAAATAATCAAATAAAATTGTATTACATTCACACTTTTGAAGCTTGGACAGAAACAGACGACTTTTTTGTCTCCCAAGAAAACCAGAAATTTCAAAGAAACCTGATAACCTTAATTCTGCTCAATCGAGTCCTGTTACATCGCCGACACATTTGGCCAAAAGCCCTCTGACATCCGAGGTGAAACGGTAAACAACCACTAATATTTTTACAGTGCAATGTATGACATATCTAAATTAACTCAAAATGTATTTTATTTATGCTTTATCTTTCTTTCTTCCTAAGGCTGGAGAATACTAGGGAATACAGGCCTCTTGCAACAAAACAGAATTCCTATGTCCTCTCAGCTGCCAAGAAATTTGAGTGGGTGTAAAACATGAATTGTGATTTGGGGAGACAAAGACTTGAGTGCTATAACTTGGCATCCAACTTGGCCTACTCAACTCAGTCTCATAGAACTAGCCTTCCATAATTATAAGTGCGGAACAAAGGGTGTTAGTACATCAGGACAGTAGATAGATAATTATATTGACCTGGCCTACAGAAGTATATATTTTTAAGCAGGGTTGCAGAAAACAGATGCTTATTTACATTTGTGTCAGTGAGATAAGCGTTGTAGACACCAGACGTCTTGTGTGCTCATAGCAACAAAATGCAAGACTGTCTGGTGCCATGTCAGGTGGGGAGGGGATATAGTGAAACAAGCCCCTAATCTAGATCTCACTTTGGGACCCCAGTGAATGTTTGTCTGACCCTGAACAGTGGCTATATTTAGTACAACTGTACATAAAAACAAATAATCTAAAAACTATATGGCAGGATAGGACATATCAAGACATTTATTTGGAGTCATGGATAAACCCAATATTCATTTTTTTTTACTGACATGACCACACATGGTACCCCACACACTGCTATTGATTGATTCTAATACACATTGTATTTCTGTTCCAAGTAATGTTATTTGATACTACTGTTATTTTTTGGCAAATTTTTGGCAAACTTTTTTTCCATCTAAAACTGTCCATTTGATCTCCTCATAGACCAGTTACTCCTCCTGTAAGCTCCTTGTCCAAAAAAGCACAATCCAATCCTGCCACAAGGTTTTTATTTTCCTATGTCTACCTTTTGTATAATTTATTACAATATTGTGGAATATAATTGTGTAGATTTAGCTTACCAATAATGAATGTCAATAAATCTACTAGCATGCAACTATTTCTTCTTACTGATCTACTCAAAGAGAAATCTTCTAATTTATGCAAATCATATGTATCTGTTTTACATTTTTGTATTGCTTCATGGGTGCACAATTCCTAAATCTGTTAATGTATAAAACTTTATTCAGGTTTGAGGAGACCTCAGCAAATGTGGACCCTCCTGCAGAATCAAGTAGTGAACCTGCCCTGAAAACAACTGTGGCAAGCAAAGAAATTCTGGCAGTCACACTTGTTGATCCACCCAAAGAAGGTCTCATTGATATAGGTCCAGTAGACTCAGATGCCCCTGTGGAAGATCATGATGGAGCATCAAGTGAACTTGACAAAGACTCAAGTCCCAAAGCCGAAGCTAAACCCACTGCTGAGGTTCCAGTTGGATCGGAAAAAATAACCATTGAAGAAAACACTGCAAACCCAACAGCAGAGTCAAAGCCAGCCATTAATTCACAAACAGGGCAGCTTGTCCAAGTGTCGGCAGAGTCAGTTCTTCAAAATGGTGAACCAGAACGTACAGACCATGATCCAGAACCTTTGGCTGTTGAGGCTAAAGAGCCTGTTGAGGCCAAAGAGGATCCAATCCTTGCGCCTGCTAAAGATGAAGCTGTTGGATCTTTAGAAGCTAAGATAGTTACATCCGCGTCAGCTCAGACAGAAATGAATGGTTCAAATGCAGTTGAGTTAGCTGCAGACACAGCTACTGAACCTGCTGCACTCGCTGTGGAAGTTAATGCGGAATCCTCTGCAAGTTCTGCAGCAGAACATGTGCCTGTTGACCCTGCAGAGACCCCTGAACCCATAGTTATAACAGCCGAGAAAGCTGACACTGAAGCTGTAATTGAAGCTGTTGATGAAGTCGCTGTTGCTGATGACATTGTTGAACCAGCTGCTGAACCCATTGTTGAAGCCACAGATGAAGCTGCTGTTGAAGCTGTGGTTGAAGTTGCTGTGGAAACTGCTGCTGCTGAAGATGTTGAGCCAGCTGCTGAAGCTATTGTTGAAACTGTAGTTGAAATTGCAGTTAAAACTGCTGCTGATCATGATGTTGTTCAACCAGCTGCTGAACCCATTGTTGGCACTACAGATAACGCTGCTGCTGATGATGCTGTTAAAACTGCTGCTGATGATGATGTTGTTCAACCAGCTGCTGAAGTCATTGTTGAAGATGTAGATGAACCGGTTGTTGAAGCTGTAGTTAAAGATGCTGTTAAAACTGCTGCATTTGAAGATGTTGTTCAACCAGCCGCTAAACCCCTTATAGAAGCTGTCGAAAAAACAGCTGTTGAAAATGTAGTTGGACCTGTTGTTAAAACTGCATCTGCGTCCGAAGATGTTGTTCAACCAGCCGCTGAAGTAATTATTGAAGCTGTTGCTGAACCTACAGCTTTGGAACCTGCAGCTGAAGTTGTTGCTGAAACTATAGAATCTCCAACTCAATCTACACCTCGTTGCCTGGAATCTCAACCCAACCAACAGCCTGAAACAATGTGGGTAGCTCATCAAATCAGCCACTGATGCTGAATACGGTGTCGTGAGCCAAGCCTTTATGAATCAGTCAATTTGTGGAAGGGGGAGGGGATCACTGTCACTCTATCATATGGATGTTTTCTCTTTTAGCTCTAAAGCAAATTCTCCGGACAATGTGGTGAAGTTGCCGACCGTCCAAACCCAACGCCACACACCGTGAGTCATTTTACCATAGACAGTGGAACACAGGGAAGTACTTAACTAGGGAATCCAAAACAAAAAAGTTTAGTGCTTTTAATTATGTTTTATTATCTTTAAACTGAAGAATGGGAAAGTTTCATAATAGCTTCCTTAGAATATGCAGGTGTTTGGAAACTTGTAACAAAGGCCATGGCACGTGTTATAAATACTGCCTTTTAACTGCAGGGATGGAAGGGCAGTTTGTTCATTCTGTGACCGGACCATTGATGGGAACATCAAGATAACTATCAGCTACCCTCCTATGTACTCTCACCCAGAATGTTTCAAGGTATTTTCTCTCTCTCTCTGTCTCGATTTAGAAATGTTCTCCTTGATCTCTTGGGAGTTTTGTTAATGCGTAACTTCTTTGACTGTACTGTTCTCTTTTGCAGTGTGGTGTTTGCGCTAAGGCCTTGGGGGACATGTTGACGACTATGTTTCTGCATGGCCAAATGGTTCACTGTGATAGCTGCTTTGCTAAAACTCTCTAGGTGTGGGAACTGAAATGGGTAGGAAATTAGTCTTGGACCGTACCAAAGAAAGTCATGATTGATGTGGTAATTTTGCCATAATTATATAATTTATTAACATTTGTCCACACACTGCCATGTTTTGTTCTCTATGGACATAAAAATGTCTGTTGATAGGATGCTAGGGATGATAGGACATTTGGTGGTTGTTGGTGTCAGTGCTTTAGTGGACAACACCCATGTTCAAAACAAGTGCAAATGCTATGGGGAGTTTACAACCTATCGGTAGAATATACGTTTGAAGTAGAAGCTTCATTGAGTCACGTTTTCACGCTTGGAAACTAAAATAGAGATTTAGAGTGCTTTACATTGAATGTCAGGAAATTGACCAAAATCTATGTCTCGTGCACTTTTGCATCCACCAGCTGGATTAGATTTAAGCTGAAAAAGTACGTTTTTGAGTTGATTTTAGTGTTCGGTTAAAGGAGACCTATTATGCTTTTCCGTATTTTCTGACATAAACACAAGGTCACAATGCCGGATCTTCATATTAAACTTGATCAAAGTTTCAAATAATGAGGTAAACGTTTGAAAAAGTAATTCCTGGGAACAAAAACCTTAGGCCTTAGACAGCTCTAAACGCTCAGTTTTCAACAGTTTTTTCTATTTTGGGGGGGAACTGACGTTATTTCGCCCCAGGTTTCCTTGTATGGTCATCTACATTCTGCAGGCACAGCACGGCCCTGGGCAGGCTTCTGCAAAGTTGGCCAATCAGAAGAAAGTGGGCTTTTAGGCAGGGGGACCTTAAAGAGACAGGAGCCAAAGTTTCAGACAAGGATAAAACAATGGCCAGTATAAGATAACTGTGAATTTCTTTGAACTGTGAATCATAAAAACTCTAGAGTCCGAGAATAAAACAAAAAGAGGTGAATATGAGCATAATAGGTCTCCTTTAAGCATTTAAATTTAAAGGAATCTATATTGTACAATTATTTCGTTTTTTATGAATATTCTGAAACATTATGTTGCCAGCAATAGGAAATTTGCTGTCATATTTCTTTTGTGTTTGATGATGCATCATTGATATAGCAATATGAGAAAAAATACAATAACCAGTCATTATTTGCATTCAAAAGCTTTAATCAGAATCTTATTTCCGACATAATGTTCGAAACCTAATCTAGTAAATAGGAGAGCCTCAAATGCACAGTGAAATCATCTCATGGTAAAATTGGGGAACTAACCACATAATTAATTATTTAATTAGGTTATATTACAGTATGCTATTAATTAAATCATGGAAACCAAGCTTCTTGTCCCTAGCAATAGCACCTCCAAGAAACGATCTATATTGTACCCTACCTTTCTACAGAGTGATCAGAGTAAAAGGTAAAGCCGAACATATTGTCAGTGAACAAAATAAGGAGAAGAAGATTCCATCAAGGCACCTGTCCTTTGACACTTAAGTTATCACAGCTTACCAGTGCACAGCTTTGCACAGAACTGTGGGTCATACAGTTGTTTACTTTAGTTCACGTATATAGCTTATATTTGATAACATCTCATTAAGGCAACAGCAGCAAAATGTTTACAATCTATGAATAAATATTATTAGGCGTGATTAAGTGTCTTCCTTATTTATAATCCGAAAAGAAACAAGTCCTCTTTCTAAGAAGTCTTGAAATCTATGCTCTGATCTAATGTCTGTCGTAATAAAGCTTTACAAAAACATGAGTGACGCTAACTTCCAATTGAAAACGAGTGTGCAACCAAGCCTAGATTGATGACCCAAAGTTGGAGTTGGTAGGGGTTAGGGGTTGCTGTTATAACATGTTCATCAGGGCAGCATATCTGTCAGATGAGAAACCCGAATACAAGAAACAGGGTCAGTTGAAGAAGCAAGCGTCTGGGAAGCAGGTATCCATGTCGAGGATCCAGGTTGTCCGTTTCGGTCCCGTGGATGTGGGGGATTTCACATGGCGCGTAAAAGCTGTAACTCAGTATTTGGGCTGAGGGAGAAGGGATTCACGGTCTAACATCGTATCCCTTTCCTGCCCAGGAAGCGCAGCACTGCATAATTATAGGTACTGGCTACCACATAGAGGAACTGCAGTAAAGAAAACAAGAGGTGGAGATGGATACCACACACAGTTAGAGAGAAAAAGAAAAACAGCGTGAGAGGAAGGACAGGCTTGAAGTGAGCAAGCATCTTCAAAAAGAGAGGGTTAAGAGAGGATAGCAAATGCTGACACAGTTTACTACAGTGTATACCATTCCTCTCTTTGGTAGTTCTTCCTGATAGTAACAATATTATACGACAATAATAATAACAATAATCATAGTAGCTATGATTGTATGTGACACCTTATTGTAGAGGATCAATTGTACAAAGTTCTTGTCTTACTCACCAATGCCAATAGAGCAATGCCAGCGCCAGCAAATGCAGCGATGTACAAATCATATGTGACATGAAACTGCAGAGAGAATGCAAACGCAGAAATTGTATGTATCCATTCTAGGAGTAAGTCTAGGGATTTTGCACAGCCATATTTTAGCAATATTGTCAAAGAGGTAAGATGCATTTGTGGATGATCATTTTAACTCACTTCTTTGGTTTTGCAGATGGCTGCCAGGGTCATTCCACATACCTTACCTGGCATTGCATTCCACGGTAGCAAGCCTAAAAAAGACAACATTATGTTGATTGGTAAAAGGATGCTCATATGCCGTTCTTCTTATATTCACATTTTATAACATCATTTGGCTCTCTACTGGATATGAAATATGAATACATATAATTGCTGTGTGTACTTATTTCCGAAACCAGAAGCCATAAACCAGAATATGCTTTATTACATTGTCAGGTCTAAAGACCCAGCTGGACTCTTTTCTGAAGTTTGTTCCCTGGCTTGACACCAGAGATTCAGGTTACTAGTAAAGACACGCACCATACTGCCTGGCATCCATGCAAACCCATGCATGCTGGTTGATGCTAGGTGTGGTCTCTGCCAGTATATTAATGTTGTGGCAAGTTTGAGCCGTGTTAAAGAAGAAGAAGACGGGAACTGCAGTGAAGGCGAACACGGCCAACCAGATAACAGCAAGGATATATGTAACTATGAGGAACTGGGGGAGAGAAAAGGACACAAGGTTAAAGGTTGACATGTATCCCATGTCTAGGCTTACTATGAGTGTCAAGAATACATTGAAAAGTACTATGCACCATTCAAAGACATCTGCCGATAATAATAAAAAGTCCACTGTTCTTAAATGTTATTGGATTTTATGGAATGGAAAACTCTATTTGAATGTCTACGCTAGATTACGTCTCAATTTTGTAGCCCCCTCAAAAGAAATAAAAACTGACGTAATGCAGTTTTCCTTCCCAGACCCCTCCCCTTTCTCACTGTCAGGCTGAGGCAGCGGCCACATTGAGTGCTCCGGAACTCTCCAAAGGTCTGCTTGACGGCACTGGTTGTGTAGAACCCCTCGGCCAGCAGCAAGATACAGTAGAGGAAGAAGAAGGAGGCCAGACCATAGATCACGTACTGGAAGTATTTGATACTGCAAACACACAATGCCATTAGGAGAAGTCAGCCCAGAGAAAGACGCTCATATTAAGAGTGTGTTAACTGGTCATGATTGGCCCCCGTTAACAACAAAATAATCTACTTGAGGCCAAAAACGGTGTCAAAACTCACAATGAGGCCATGGCTGCGTAGTCCTGGATATTGCGTGCAAAGTGAGCCTCGACGAGCACCTCGGTCTGCGTCAGCGCTTCATGCCCGCTGCCACAGAACAGGGCCATGCCGGCGAAACACAGGAGGGTGGCCACCAGGGACGGGTAGGGCACTGCCCCAAGGCAGCGAATACAGCAATCATAACAACCTGAGGGGGCATAATAGATCAACACACAGGCGGCACACACCGCACACAGTACCACACAGCACATCCAAGCCACGCTGCCCAGCCTGGGCTGTCCCGCTTCTCTCTGGGCTATAGGAATGAACCCCGTCTCCTGCTAGAAATCCATCCAAAACGGCCAAATTCCAGAAAGCAAGCAAAAGAAAAGGTGAATAAAGAGCAGCAAAACCAAGTGCAAGTCAGCGTTCCCAGTAAAGCGTCCGTACAAAGCCCCTGATGTCAATTCATTCTCACGCACTTCTTCAAGTTAAAGCTATGCTGCTGAAGCATATATCAAACATCTAGATTGTTAATAGTTTCTATGGCAGAAAAGGGAGCGAGCGAGAGAGAGAGAAAAAGAAGCACCTAAGGCTTTGCAAAGCCAAGGCTGTCGGACCGGAAACATTTGTTGCTTTCTTGTGCTCCACAACAAGCGAGAGTCTAATGTGACCCAGGTATTGTACCAAAAAAAATCTCCCTCTGCACTGGTTCCGACCAGATGTATAAGCGTCTTGGATCACAGATCAGCCCCTGCTCTATCGTCCAACCCTGTTTCAGCGCCGGCCACAGGCGTCACCATGCGAGTGGAGAGAGTGCAGTGAAGGGACCTAGAGAAAGAGCTGGTCTTTGTGGCTGGACGCACAATACCCTTTGTCTCTGCCACAGCCGTAGGGAGACAAAGGCCAGCGATGTCAAAAAAACAAAGAGCATAGTACCACCTCTCTCACACACACACACCCACACACACTGCACACACACACACACACACTGAACACACACACACACACACACACACCGCACACACACGCACTAACACACACTTCAGTAGTAAACAACACTTGGCTAACTGCAGGGTCACAACTACATTTTCACCAGCAGGACTCTCACACCACTAGTAGCAACGTCAGCTGTGACTGTTGCTGGTACCATGGACGGAGAAGAGGGGCGGTCACGGTGGGGGATTGGGGTGTGACGGGTGGGTTCATAGGATGGGTGGGATGTGGAACTGCAATGTCTCTACAACAGCAAGCACATGCATGAATGAATGTTGATTGTTGTTATACCAACCCTTGCCATGTACTTTTTAAAACCATCCATTAGAAATGCTTACAACTGCCTGGAATTACCAGAAAGTACAAAATTGTTCTTCAACAATACCTTTTATGTGGATTCTGAGTTGGATGGAATAGAACACATTGATAAAAAAGATATGCCATCGAAGTTCAGCTGTTATAGCTGGGAGCTTGTTTGATTCCCCTAAAAAGTAATATTATCTAGAAACCCAAACTTGTGTACTGAAATCGTGATTGGAACAGAAAATGTGCCATGATAACCTTCAAAGAAATTCCTTGCATTAAGCCACCACTCGGATTTACAAAAATATTCATACCACATTAATTTAGGTTCCGAAGCCATTCGGGAAAAGTTCACTTTGTTTGCCAGTAGATTCAACCTGACTCTTAACTCAAGTGAGCTTTGCCTCACAAAAGATTTCATGCAAATATGCTAATTATGCCTGCAACAAGTGCGAGAGAAAAGGAGACTTTGACGTGATCAACCTTGCATGACCCTGCCCTGCTGGGCATCGTTGGTCATCTGTCTCCTCAAATTTGCCCATAACCTTACAATGTCCTCTGTTCAAGCTCAGTCAAGTAGTTGTCTGATCCTATCTGACTTATTTCTCCATAGGTGATATTTATTGTTATGCATGCATTGAATTGGAGTTGTGCATAATTCACAGATGTTTTTATGTTAAAATGTCCACAAAAGTTATTTTGATAATTAACAGCTGAGAACTAACTTTCTTGTTAAACATCTTTATAAAAAATATTTGTATTGCTGAGCACATCCAAGTGATAGAATAAATTATGGATAAATATGGATAAAAAAGTAATTACCTTAGACAGACATCTTTTTGATGGACAAATGCATGATAAAAGTATTGCTCAAAATTTTAAAATGGATCGCAAGAGCAGGCTAATAATGTACACACTGGAGATCCAACTCACACTAAGCTGATAGCAGTTTTGCACATTTCAATCATTATAAATATTTCTTAATAATAACATCTTACCCATGTCCAGAGAGAAGTATGGGGTTATTGAAGGTTTGCCTGGAAGCTTTGTGACTGTGATATCAGGGTATGCAAGGTTATTCCCCGCCACTCCTATATTAATCTGACTTGTGCTTTTGTCTGGTCAACAATGGACAGACCCCCATGTCCCGGCACCACATCTTAAAGACACAAAGTCTCTTTTCAACCACCAACCATCAGATATGCAGCCATGGGTTCAACCCTGAGGACAGTGCAGGGGTCAGGGGGAGACCCCAGTTCATCGGTCTTGATGGTATGACTAAAATTATATTCACCTGGCAACTTTTTCTAAGGGTACTGGCAAGAAGCATGGTAAGCACTGAAAGGCATATCTCCTCCAGTAGATACGTGCAAGTAACAGTTTTCAGTCATGTTGCCATCTTTTTCAAGGTGATTCCGCGAGGTGAGTATAATAAACAGTGTACAACACAAACATTACTCCTAAACTTACAAAAATGTAAGCAAATATGTTCTACATTTTTCTTGCATTTGTGATGAAAGATTTACGTTCATCATTACCTATTATAAATAAATGAAAATAAAAAAGACATAAAATGACTTAGTTGTAAGTCTATTTGCCATTAATTAGGCCTATTTGAATACTACACAATAGCTATTTTTAATTTGCATGAGTGCTATTTGCCTTTCAAACACAAGTACGCCACATGGAGGATGAAAACGGCCTCATGCTGGTGGGCGGGAGACTCTTCAAAATGCCATCTATCGCAGCGCAGCGAGATTTTAAAGAATATACAGACTAGAGAAGCAAGAGGGCGGCATGGAAATGCCAGTGAGTGACATTGATGAAGTGGACCAACAAGGGGACATTGAGGGTCTGGGTCCAGCTGCTGCTCTCTCCCTCTCCCTCCCTCATCTCTGACCCAGTTGATGTCAAATCCTGGCCGGATACAATAAGTCCAGTGTTCACTTGGAGAAAACAGGACACAGTCGTCTAAAAGGGTGCTCATCCTGCTTAATTTTCCCTTTAAAAGCTTTGGCAAATTAGTATCATAGCTTCAGAGATATTTGTAGGTTGTTGGAAAGATGTAGGGTTATTTTCTTGCCCCATCTCCAGAAATCCACCTGTCGTCGCCAAACCTTATCCACCACCAGCTTAACAGTACATGAGTAAACTTTTGGACACAAGTCAGTTCTTCATGTCTAACAACTGAAGACTGAAGAGTTACATTCTGAATGTGCAATTTAAGAAGATTGACAGAAACATGCAATGTGACTCATTCTAGGTTCCAAAAGTCTTTAATAGTCAGTTTATTTAGTTTAAATAACAGTATAATAGCATCAAAATGGACATTATTCCCTGCATGATGACCGTTCTCTTTAATTTATCTGTAGGACCATACCAGTGTTTTGACACATGTGTCTTTTATCACTCTAGGCTTGAAATCCTGATTCATATATACTGACCAGTTTTCCATTTCCATGGAGATCTATTGTATTTTGGAGTGAAAACATAACGTAGGCATAAAAAAAGTTACCAAACTTGACAATTTGATCAAAATCTCATTCTGAAGTAGGAAAAAGCACTGTGGATGTAAAATATTGCTCAATTATTAATGTCTCTGACATTAATAGTCAGTCCAATCATCTTCTTCAATATTATTTTCATCAAAACTGGTAAGTTTGGTGCATTTTCAATCTTTTTAAAGATATGTAAAGGAATGAAATCAGGCTCTATTGCAATGAAATCTCAATTGAACAGAACATCAAGAATACATTTTGGAGGAAAGAAATCTAAGCAAGGCAAGAGTAAAAGATGACCCATGTGTCAAAAATGGTATGTTCAATTCACCTCGAAAGATCTCTAAAAGTTTGAAACTCTTCCAAAGAAGCAGTTAAGCTAGCGTGGCTTGTGAAAATTCTTTGTGAATCATCAATGTAGCATACATACAATTAAAATGCACTTACACTCATCTCGCTGAGGACCTTATAGTAGTCATAAACAAATGAGTATTCATTAACAAACAGCTATCCAAAAAGTGCTGGTCTACTTTTATTCTGTACAGAAAAGCCAAGCCAATGGAGTAATAAGAGCTGGTTATGAATTGGAATGGGAGGCGTAATAAGCTAGTCTCTTCTCATAATAATGAAAGTCACATTCTTAGCGATAAGCAAAAGTAGACACGTAAAACAAGAGCATAACAAAGGTCCTTAAACAGACAACCTTAGATTAAAGTACAACAGTTAAGTATGATGAAACAGAATTATTAACTTTAAACAAAATGTTTTCTCCAATGCCATTCCAATTTCCACTTCTCCACCACGCTTATCAATGTGCACAGAAACACATACTTCTACACCATGAAGAAATCGTGCATTTCAAATGTACACATTCTTCAAATTCACTTAAGTGGTGGCAAATGCATTTCCTTCTCTCTGTCTACCTTTCTGTTTCAACTAAGCACAGACACACACACACACTGTGTGTGTACACGCAATCATACCCACAGTATAAATACAGTATACACACATACACCTACACATATATAGGGTGATATATTGTGCATATTCAAATAGAAATATTTTGGGATAAAAGTGACAGTTTCACTACAAATTGTGATGAGTATTGGAGTAAAGCACTGCTGATCACCGTCACAGTAACATAGCAGTTCTGCAAGGAGAGTACCAGTCCATTCTTCCGTCAGTAAGGAGAGTAAAAATAGCTTTTTAATAGAATACCATGATTATGTAGAAAATAGCTTAATAACACTGCTTTTCCGATATTTTGACAGATTATCTTTTAGTCAGCCATGACTCTTAGTGTTGTAAACCAAAACAGACACTTTAGCTAGTAAATAAAAGATTTCCGTACAAAACCCAACTGTACAAACACTATGCTGACCTCCTAGTAGAGAAAGTTCCACAGAATGCAACCCTCAACAGACAAAAGTTGGAAATGAAATGTCCTTTTTTCTCCCTCGTTGCTTTCGCAAGTGACCGATAGAAAATGGAACTGCGCACAGACTTCCTGTAATGGGAAAGCAAAGGCAGTGTAAGGGCAGCTCTGCCCCCATTGATCACAATGCAAGATGAACATATATTCAAACTCAATTGACCCAGTCATTGTTTGATCCAATGAAAGGTTTACGCAACATTTACAGTAGCATGTACAGCTCTCTTCGATGCCAAAGAGTGCAAGGCTATACCCGGGTGGTGGAGTGGGAGTGGGGCAGGCCTGTAGAGTTGTAGCCGGCGGGGAAGGTGCTGTAGGGGTGCATGTTGGGGAGGCCCATCAGTGAGTTGGGGATCATGGTAATGTTGTTGGGGGTCATGAGGGAGAGGTCTTCAGGCGAGCGCCGCAGCGTCAGCGTGTAGTCCATGCTGGGCGAGATGTGCAAGGGTTTGTGAAGCGACTCACACTGGTTCCCCTGGCTGCTCTGGCTCAGCTGGTGGGAGAGGCTCTCGTCGATGGTCGTGGTGTGGCTGACGTCGTTGCCGTTGCTCTGCCGCGGGGAGCTGCCGGCCTGGTGGCGCGCCGCGCCGTCCTGCCGACTGCGCTTGTCCTTGCGGTAGTAGAGGGCCGCGAAGGCCAGCACGTTCAGGAAGAGCAGAGAGGCGCCAACGGCGATGGTGACGCTCAGCTCTGTGGAGTAGTCCCTGGGATTGGCCACGATCATGGGGCCCTGCTCGTCCCCTTCCTCCCCGCTGCTGTGGGCTGTGGACACCGGGGGGCGCTTGGTGCTGCCGGAGGGCTTGCCTGAGTGGGTGGTGTCTAGCGGAGTGACCTTGGTGGTGGTTGAGGTGTAGTGGAACATGTCGTGGATGTTGTACAGGTGAGGCACCAGGTGTTTCCAGAAGGCTACCTTGGTGGCACGGTAGTGGTCGCGGATGCGCGGCTTCAGGCCGATGTGCAGGTAAAGCTGGTCATGGGGGTCATACTTAGACCAGGCCACTTCCTCAAAGCGGTTGGCCTTGGTGTGGATAAACTTGGTGTCCTGTGGGACGGGCTTGTTAGGGTCCCTGCAACATACCAAAGAGATCAAAGCAATGATATAAATAGAAGGGATTATATCATAAAGAAAAGCAACATATTCCTCATGCAAATGAGAGCAAATCTTTGATCTAATCCTACCTGTCACTTCGTTCAATGTTTTTGTGGCTCTGGAGTGAGTCACTCCTGCTTTATTTCTAGAGTAGATTATTATAAATCTATATATATACTGCATAATGAATGCCAGGGTGTCTATCCTCCGCTGCCCTTAGTGATGAATAGTTGCTGCCATAGCAGTAGGCAGGTCCAACTTAATTAGCGTAATGCTGGTTTTTCAACGTGGAATTTATCTTGGGTAAACTCAACTCAAAAGAATGTCTATTAATTTGTGCAAGGTTGTTCAATATATTAGTAGATACCAAGATGTATATGTCTAGTTATGTCTTCACTACTAGTAAATGTCTACATAGATTCATAAACCGCTTTGTGTTCAATGTAACACATGTACCTGTAATTGAACCCGTTTCTTGAGGACAGTTGTCAAATATGAACATAAAACTACGTCCAACAGAGTGAGGGATGTGTTTACAGCGAGTCTAAACCAAGCGTGTCTAGGAACGGTACAACTTAAAATCCTTTTTTTGTATTATTTTGTGATACATGCCTAAAATACTGAAATGCAAACTTCATTTTGGCTATGCCATAGATGAAAATGAAAATGTCTTAAAAAATCTAAGAATTAGGTTTGACTTGCCAAGCCCTAGTTGTTATTCCCATTGATATGTTTATAGATTTATCACTTTGTCATTCAAGTCAAGTGAAAAATGTTGATATTGTAGGCTATTGAGTTATTGGTGTTAGAGCAATTAGATTACCCAGCCTGTTGGCTGAGACACTTTCCTTCTGAAAAGTTATCAATTATATTCCCCATTTGGTGAACAAGGGGGATCATAAGAACATAGGTTTCCAGCGTGCCTACTTGTGGGGTTGCCTACTCACCCACTCTTGGCAAAGTTGGTCCAGTAGGTCATGACCACGGCGCTGAGCATGATGTCGTTCCTGGAGAAGTTACAGGGGAACAGGTCTGTGGGGCCCAGCATGGGGATGCCGAACACGTAGGGCACCTCGTCGCCGTGGGCCGAGTCCGACCACACGGGCTTCATCAGGCTCTGGCAGTGGTGGTAGAAGGCGTAGAAGTAGGTGGGCGAGCCGTAGCGGGCGTGGAGGTCGGCCGTCACCACCGAGGGCTCCACCCACTGGTGGTCGGTGAACAGCGCCACCAGGGTCTTCCTCCGGGTCTCTGGGTTGTCCCGGTCGGCCCAGTCCGTGTACATGAACTTGATGGTCTCCCGCAACGTGTCCTTGCCCTCCGGGTAGCCGTACAGGCTGTCCACAAAGTCCGAGATGGAGAAGTCAAAGTCGCTGCCGGAAACCCCGTCCTCCAGGTCCACCACCGTCTCCACAAAGCGAAGTCCCTCCCCCTGGTTCACCCCCAGCATGATGTCGTAGTTGAGGAACTCCCCTTGCTCCATGAGGATCTCGGGGTCGTCGGGGATGACGTCGCCATCGATGACAGGGCCGAAGGCGACGTGGTAGCGGGCCGGCGTGATGTCATGTTCCACCAGCTCCCTGGAGCCCTTCTTCTGCAGGCAGGCCACCATGTCTACTGTGTCCAAGACGTTGCAACCCACCCTCTCAGCCAGCATGCGGGTGTATTTGATAGGCTGGTAGTTGACCGCCCAGCTAGACAGGGCTGAGCCACTCTGAATGATGGCTCTGTGGAACAGACCTGAGAAGTGGAGAGGAGCACAGGTCAGACAGACAAACACCACATCTACTGTCTATTGACTGAATGCAGACATGCTGGTTGGTAGCATTGATTTCAAATTGCTCTTTTATTTGGTAGTAAATACCTTTATTCGTGTAAGTATTTGTCAGATATAAAACATTGTTGACTCACAAAAGAAATACATTATTTTACAGAAATAAATAATTAATTGGTGAATAATGCCGAAATTCAAAACACTGAACACACTGGGGAATTTATTCAATTAATTAAACTTGCATTTAATACAAAGGCTTATCCTTGCTTTGATTTTATGCACACATCCGAGAGACTGATGGCTTTGGAAGAGAGAAAAAAAATCTGACTTCTCAATGAATATTGCTTTCGTCTCAGTTCAATGAACCCTGAATGTGTAATTTTAAAATAATTATTACAAAGTCATTCAACTTTGTTGGGTAATCTTGCTTGGTCCTACTCTAGGGAATCTAACATAAGATGCTCTCCCTATGACTCTCATATGTCTCTCTTACAGTGTGACCATCACAACCTGTATTCATTGAGGACGGTGTACACAGGCCAACCAATGAAAAACATTGACAAAAGCCCCAATGCCCCAAAACGAATGCAACTGAACAACTACAGACCGGCAGGAAAGAGTTCGTGACAACAGCCTTGTTACCTCCAGGACCCATACAACGCACACCACAGCGGGGTACAAAGCCAATCAGCAGCAGGTTTTAATTAATAGCTGCGTCATCAGGGGTCATTTCCCACCACATGAATGGCACAAAGGAACCATTACATTTGTGAATACCTACATGTTTTATGCTCGTGACCACTCTCTGCAGGCCAAGCAGCATTACGTTTAAATAGGCTTTCTGGCTCATCGGTCACACTGGGTATTTGGCAACAAACACACACACACACACACACACACACACACACACACACACACACACACACACACACACACACACACACACACACACACACAGTGTCTGATGTAACAAAGGCCCAATTGATGAGAGGGCAGGCTGTAGAGAGAGGGGGTGTTTCTGTGTGTGTGTGTGTGTGTGTGTGTGTGTGTGTGTGTGTGTGTGTGTGTGTGTGTGTTGGCATAGATGCCACTCTTTGCTTCAAATTGAAGCCTTTGGTTAATTTATTCTTTAAACTCCCAACCATTTAGGCTGTTCAATGTAAGTAGTAGATTGAGGAATGTATTTTCAAAGTATCCACAAATACAGGCAGAGTTCAGTAGATTGAAGAAAGAATAACAACTGACACCAAATTAATGGAAACATTTAGGTAATAAACTTGCATATCTTTTTCTATATTCACAAGAATTGAGCTTTGGTTTCAAAATCTAGAAACTGTTTCTTTAATAGCTTAAGCTTTTAAACTCATTTTAAATTCAAGAAATGAGAACAATAGCTTGCATTACCGTTGCCTACTGTACCCTTTTCCCAAACACTTCCCGCAATTTAAAGGACAATTTAGAAACTCTTGTGAGACAGGGGATTAATTATAGTCACATGTCAATTTATTTAGTTGATGAATAAAGTTCTAAAAAATACACTTGAATGTGGGAACTTTAGGGAGACAAAGTATTTTACTTACAAATGTACAAAACATTTGTGTACGCAGTTGCATCTGTGAAGTGAGTTAAGACAAGAGGGCCAGCTCTAAGGTATTATTGCAATCAGCATGACGAATAGTGCTTCTGACCTGAGGCAACAACAGGAAGCGCTGTATACATGATAATGTATGAATAGTAATGTATGTATATCTGTGAGGCCTCCGGTTGTGCAGATTGTTAAATGCTTCCACTACTAGATTTACTTTCGCTAATAAAATGGTCAATACTGCTTGTGCTTTATTACTATATCCTGCATGATTGCATTTTAACGTTAACCCACTAACAGCTATTGGGTTTATTGGGTTTATTTCGTGAGCAGCCCACCCTCATAGCTCCTTACCTTCTGAGTGGTGGGAAAGTGTCAGCAGGCTGACACAAGATGCCCCAATCCCAGACCCAAACACTGTGACGCGGCCTGGGTCTCCGCCGAAATAGCCTATGTTTTTACTAATCCAACGGAGGGCCTGGATCTGGTCCAAGAGTCCATAGTTGCCTTTTGCAGCCTGGTCTCCTGTACTGAGGAACCCTGCGAGGAACAGAGAGTGTCAGAGAAGGTAACAAAAACATGTTACTAATGAAGGATACGGTATTCAAAACCTCTGCAATTTTACCACCCGATAGCGAAACAATATTCTAAACCAGACCTTGTAAGGACAACAGTGCCCTAAGGTGTAACTGTGCTTCTGTTCTCTCTTTGCCCTGTAACCGTCTCTTATCATCTCTGCAGGTCACAATTAAGTAAAAAATGTATTAAGCAGTATTTTATAATTATAATTTTTTATAATATCAATTAAGCTAAAAAAAGGCAAACAGTACTCTGAGCACAATAAAAACAGCATGGAGGAAGACTACATTGTCTGAAAGCTGTCTGGTAAAGTGGTCCATAACATAGGAATTTAGATTTTGAACTTTTTTACTTTCAGGATAGTTTATATACAGTATATATATATATATATATATATATATATATATATATATATATATATATATATATATATATATATATATATATATATGTATATGTGTGTGTATACGTCTTTTAATATGTGCATTGTATTAAGACATATATAAACATGATAATTTTTCAAGCACCAATTCAATGCCACTTGAGTGGGTAACAGATATATTGTGGTTACTGAACATACATTCAAACCTCCTTCCAAACACTATTTCTAAACTCCATCAATCTACATTTTATGATTTAAAACATCGTCAGCGTGATTAGAATCTCAGCATAATGTATAAGTACTCGTCTTAAGAAATTAAATATATGCAAACTGTACTTATCTATGGCTACACCACACATACATTATCAAATATTATCAAATGACACATATTGTTCAGAAAACAATTAAACATTTTGTATTACTACAGTGTAAACATCCAGTATGTATGTTGTGTCAGACAAATACCTTTCAAAGAAGTTACTAATTTAACGAGGAAAAAAAGTCCCATCACCTAGTATGCCAACCCTGTAGTTGAGTGTGACAACTATCACATTCCCATAGCTTGCCAGTACACTGCCATCAATCATGTTGCCTGTCCCCTCCATGTAGGATCCTCCATGGATGTATACCATCACTGGTTTAGGCTCTGAGTCACGGATATCTGTAAATTCAGTTACCACATACACACACACAAGTATATATATACATACATCCACAGAGAAATCCAAGTGTACTGTACAGGCATAGTAGCAAAATGTAAATAGGTAAAACCCCACAATAAAACTAAATGCAGAATTAGAACATATAAATCATTGAAAATGCAGTCACGGTAATGCCATTGTGAAAGAATTGCTATGGTGAATAAGCCTGTGGCTGTGATGCACTTATGAAAACGTAATGCAAGGCAAATACAATCTTATATGAACAGTATGTGTTATGTCACTTTCTTGTTCAATTAGAGTTCTCAATTAGAGAACAAAGTGTCCATCGTTTTGGGCATCTTGCGCTGTGATCTCATAAATAACCCACAAGAGCATGCTACAAAGATGACATTTTTCTTTCCATACTTGTCTTGATTGACACATCATCAGTCCTATTGATAAGGTAAGGATGAAGCCATTTTCACCAAGTTTGTTCTTCTTATAAAATAAAGAGAAAAAGGATTTTTCATATGAAAGATGGTTAGAAACTGGAATCTTAAGATATGAAGAAAAAATATAATCGTTTAGAAAGTGAAGTAAGCTCCGTGCCTTCCAACTTGCTAGTTAAAAATGTATCAAAAGTCAAAAAGAATTTGGAAAAAAAGAACTCATGCAGAAAACCTTGAGCTTCAAAAAATACCTTCAGCCTTATCACTGTCACCATGAGAGAAATCCGCCCCTTGTTTCTTGATTTGGGACCCTAGGATTCATGTGAGGAAAAAAGAAGTACACAATTCAAAATAGCGAGGTCGACCAACCAGTGATGTTCAATCCATCTGACAAAATCAGACAAAAAGTATTCCAAAAATGGCATTATTTCAACGTCTCTTTGAGGCCAGTCAATGCACCAGTAGGGTCTTAAGACATTAACGCAATGTCTTTCATGAATGGAATATAAATACAAACAAAGTTTTGAATGAATAAATGCGTTTGAATGAACATACAATGTGAAAGCTGTTTAGTGGAAGAAGTTATGATATTTCAATGAATTGTTGGTCTCCTACGACAGATTGTAAACACTCCTAGACACACAGACACAACCACACACGTATACTGACAAAGAGATAATAGAAAATATATAAATATATGAATTGTTCTAACTCTGACACAGTTAATTATTCTATTTTTGAACAAAATAATCAAGTATTACATTCAGAGAATGATTTAGATTCTAGATAGTATTCTTCACTTTGAATTTAATTCCAAATTCTTGAAGATGGTGTTTTCTACTTTTTTTAACAGCTTACATACCTGCTTTTCTACATATTTTCTTGTTGGGATTTCTTGCACATTCCATGGATAATCTTTGGACTGAAATGAATGAAATACTACAAGATAACAAAGAACTGTCAAAGATTCCAGTCCCATGCAAACACTGAACAGATCTATCTGATCCAAAGCTCACCCACTCTCTATTGTCAAGATTGTCATAAGTGTGGATGATGTGCATAGTTCGGAAAAATATTACCAAAGTGTTAGGGTTATTCTATGCCTTAATAGTTCAAAAATTGTAAATCCAGCTGGCTTTTACTGTGTATGCTGTATGTACAGTGGGGCCAAAAAGTATTTAGTCAGCCACTGATTGTGCAAGTTCTCCTACTTAGAAAGATGAGAGAGGTCTGTAATTTTCATCATAGGTACACTTCAACTATGAGAGACAAAAATGAGAAAAAATTATCCAGGAAATCACATTGTAGGATTTTTAAAGAATTTATTTGTAAATTATGGTGGAAAATAAGTATTTGGTCACCCACAAACAAGCAAGATTTCTGGCTCTCACAGACCTGTAACTTCTTCTTTAAGAAGCTCTTCTGTCCTCCACTCGTTACCTGTATTAATGGAACCTGTTTGACCTTGTCATCTGTATAAAAGACACCTGTCCACAGCCTCAAACAGTCAGACTCCAAACTCAACCATGGCCAAGACCAAAGAGCTGTCGAAGGACACCAGGAAGAAAATTGTAGACCTGCACCAGGGTGGGAAGAGTGAATCTGCAATAGGCAAGCAGGTTGGTGTGAATAGATCAACTGTGGGAGCAATTGTAAGAAAATGGAAGACATACAAGACCATTGATAATCTCCCTCGATCTGGGGCCCCATGCAAGATCTCATCCCGTGGGGTCAAAATGATCATGAGAACGGTGAGCAAAAATCCCAGAACTACACGGAGGGACCTGATGAATGACCTGCAGAGAGCTGGGACCAAAGTAACAAAGGCTACCATCAGTAACACACTACGCCGAGAGGGACTCAAATCCTGCAGTGCCAGGCGTGTCCCCCTGCTTAAGCCAGTACATGTCCAGGCCCGTCTGAAGTTTGCCAGAGAGCATATGGATGATCCAGAAGAGGATTGGGAGAATATCATGTGGTCAGATGAAACCAAAATAGAACTTTTTGGTAAAAACTCAACTCGTCGTGTTTGGAGGCAGAAGAATGCTGAGTTGCATCCCAAGAACACCATACCTACTGGGAAGCATGGGGGTGGAAACATCATGCTTTGGGGCTGTTTTACTGCAAAGGGGACAGGACGACTGATCCGTGTTAAGGGAAGAATGAACGGGGCCATGTATCGTGAGATTTTAAGCCAAAACCTCCTTCCATCAGTGAGAGCATTGAAGATGGAACGTGGCTGGGTCTTCCAGCATGACAACGATCCCAAACACACCGCTCGGGCAACGAAGGAGTGGCTCCGTAAAAAGCATTTCAAGGTCCTGGAGTGGCCTAGCCAGTCTCCAGACCTCAACCCCATAGAAAATTTGTGGAGGGATTTGAAAGTCCGTGTTGCCCAGCGACAGCCCCAAAACATGACTGCTCTAGAGGAGATCTGCATGGAGGAATGGGCCAAAATACCAGCTACAGTGTGTGCAAACCTGGTGAAGACTTACAGGAAACGTTTGACCTCTGTCATTGCCAACAAAGGTTATGTTACAAAGTATTGAGTTGAACTTTTGTTATTGACCAAATACTTATTTTCCACCATAATTTACAAATAAATTCTTTAAAAATCCTACAATGTGATTTCCTGAATTTTTTGTCTCATTTTTGTCTCTCATAGTTGAAGTGTACCTATGATGAAAATGACAGACCTCTCTCATCTTTCTAAGTAGGAGAACTTGCACAATCAGTGGCTGACTAAATACTTTTTGGCCCCACTGTATATAGGTTCATCACACACCATAAAGAAAATGTTTTCACCAATAGCTTAGAGAGCAAATACAGAATTACTGCTGGATTGTTCTAGTAAATATTGACCTCCAGGCTTCCAAAATGCAAAAAATAATTAACAGTTTTTCAAAATCTCAAAACCTTTTTATCCCACTTAAAACGTAGACATCAAATACACTCACTTCACAACATTTTGTGCTCCTTTTGTGCAAAATGCATGTTTTTTGTCTCTTCAAAAAGGCGAATGGGAACCAACACAGGTGAGGAGTGAATGGCATGACCTTGCATGGGACCTGGGGTGGCACAAATGAAGACGGACTCCATGACAACTGTTGCTCTTAACATGATGACTGAAAGATGACAGCAAGCACATAGCGATGGTCATTCAATTGCATAATTGTAATATCCATCCGCTTTACCCAAATCAACTCACCATCCTCTGTTGGGGCATAAATGTTGAGATATAAACAGTCCTCGCTCTGGTCCTGAATGTATGTGGCAACTGTGTCCAGGCTGTAGGTGAACCATATAGGCATCATGATCTCTGGCACTGCGTTGCGGATGTTCTGTGGGCACACTGGCATGAAGTGGGTGGCGTTCCTGATCCCTGACCAGGAGGACGGCTGGTCTGGGCCCATGAAGCGCTTCTCCCCCAGAGGAGGCCCGGCATATGGTACCCCGAGAAACTGATCAACAGGGCCCAGCATCTCCCCAGGCACAGGCACTCGGAGGCCCCTCAGTTTCCCATACTGAGTGTTCACCACTGGGTTGACGTTCTGACTGGTTCCTCCGGTGGATGGCCAAAGGAAACATAGCACACACCCGAGTAGAGCCCAAAGGTGGTTGGATGGGGTTCTTTTCCCGTGCAGAAGGTGAGCAGGCAACAGATGGTCTCTAAATGTGGCCAGCCACATGGTCTGGGCAAGAGAGGGTGCCCTGAACGACACAAACGCACACTCTAGTGTCCTCTCAATTCCTCTGTTCTATTCCTCTCAACCAGACATTGCTAGATCTGCCTTTGGCTCCAGCTGTAAGTAAAATAAGACAAACTAATCAGGTATTCATTAATCTTCACTTCTGAATTTCAATTTCTTTGAAACAGGATTGGAAAGTGGGATGATTATCTTATCATTCAAATCTATTTTAAATCATGTGTGAGCACTGATGCCAGAGTGTGGGCTGAGTTGTAAAGCGAAACTGGCTTTTAACCAGATTTCTGGAAAACGTGGGCATATGACTAGGCAGCTACAGAGTGTCTCATTATGAAGAATTCTATGAACTAATGACTAGCTCCTCCTAGTCTACTATTTCAAAGATTTCACAAAGGCTTTAGCAACAATTTATATTACATATCACTAAAGACCATCCTATTGTTTAGAACTCTGAACGATTTTCTGAATACACATGGAACAAACACCATATTGGAAATGAGCAGCATAATTTTCAGTCATGTTAAATAATAGCTCTTCGTGTTGTCTCATGTGTGGGTTGGCATCACTTTGGGTAGAAGATTGGAGCAATCTGAAATAAAAAAAAACCTTACCATCTGCAGTGATGTAGGCGGTATGTTGTTTATGGCACAAAGCATGTAAAGCTGAGAGCTTACCATGTGAGAACACAAGGCATATTAATGAACAGCACTGAGAGAACAGAAGGACTCAGAAAGGCCAACCAGTCCTTTTAAAAAAAGGCCTGAGGAAAACAGTTTGGCTAACACACTCATGTAAGACCATAGGCTAATGCAAGGTATAGTCTCAGACACGGCAAGTTATTTCCCCGGCAAGTTATTTCCCCAACTCATTTTAAATATAGGCCCTGCCTATCGTATTGATTTATAAGGCAGCCTTATAGATACTCTCATTTTATCTTAATTCCTCACCCTAATTCTGAGGTTCTAACAACTATACCAGGGTGAATTATTCAATAAAGCTTGGAGTCTCAAGTGTATACTCGTATCTGGGCAAATTGGCTTTAAAGTGTTTCGCAGTATATAATTGGAATAAGCTTCAGGAGGTCTTACAATTACATTTTATAATTAGTTATGAATGTCAATTTCAATCAAAGATCGGCAGTAATATATGGTTTATATTATTTTGTTGGATAACTTAGTTATTTTAGTCGATATGAATAGTTGTGTAAATGATTTGTGCTATATAGCTACAATATATATACAGTGGGGCCAAAAAGTATTTAGTCAGCCACTGATTGTGCAAGTTCTCCTACTTCAACTATGAGAGACAAAAATTAGAAAAAAAATCCAGGAAATCACATTGTAGGATTTTTAAAGAATTTATTTGTAAATTATGGTGGAAAATAGGTATTTGGTCAATAACAAAAGTTCAACTCAATACTTTGTAACATAACCTTTGTTGGCAATGACAGAGGTCAAATGTTTCCTGTAAGTCTTCACCAGGTTTGCACACACTGTAGCTGGTATTTTGGCCCATTCCTCCATGCAGATCTCCTCTAAAGCAGTCATGTTTTGGGGCTGTCGCTGGGCAACACGGACTTTCAACTCCCTCCACAAATTTTCTATGGGGTTGAGGTCTGGAGACTGGCTAGGCCACTCCAGGACCTTGAAATGCTTTTTACGGAGCCACTCCTTCGTTGCCCGAGCGGTGTGTTTGGGATCATTGTCATGCTGGAAGACCCAGCCACGTTCCATCTTCAATGCTCTCACTGATGGAAGGAGGTTTTGGCTTAAAATCTCACAATGCATGGCCCCGTTCATTCTTCCCTTAACACGGATCAGTCGTCCTGTCCCCTTTGCAGTAAAACAGCCCCAAAGCATGATGTTTCCACCCCCATGCTTCCCAGTAGGTATGGTGTTCTTGGGATGCAACTCAGCATTCTTCTGCCTCCAAACACGACGAGTTGAGTTTTTACCAAAAAGTTCTATTTTGGTTTCATCTGACCACATGATATTCTCCCAATCCTCTTCTGGATCATCCATATGCTCTCTGGCAAACTTCAGACGGGCCTGGACATGTACTGGCTTAAGCAGGGGGACACGCCTGGCACTGCAGGATTTGAGTCCCTCTCGGCGTAGTGTGTTACTGATGGTAGCCTTTGTTACTTTGGTCCCAGCTCTCTGCAGGTCATTCATCAGGTCCCTCCGTGTAGTTCTGGGATTTTTGCTCA
Source organism: Aplochiton taeniatus (assembly GCA_017639675.1). NCBI lineage: Eukaryota > Metazoa > Chordata > Actinopteri > Galaxiiformes > Galaxiidae > Aplochiton > Aplochiton taeniatus. The sequence continues at coordinate 6,493,374 of CM030177.1, forward strand.
CCGTTCTCATGATCATTTTGACCCCACGGGATGAGATCTTGCGTGGGGCCCCAGATCGAGGGAGATTATCAATGGTCTTGTATGTCTTCCATTTTCTTACAATTGCTCCCACAGTTGATCTATTCACACCAACCTGCTTGCCTATTGCAGATTCACTCTTCCCACCCTGGTGCAGGTCTACAATTTTCTTCCTGGTGTCCTTCGACAGCTCTTTGGTCTTGGCCATGGTTGAGTTTGGAGTCTGACTGTTTGAGGCTGTGGACAGGTGTCTTTTATACAGATGACGAGGTCAAACAGGTTCCATTAATACAGGTAACGAGTGGAGGACAGAAGAGCTTCTTAAAGAAGAAGTTACAGGTCTGTGAGAGCCAGAAATCTTGCTTGTTTGTGGGTGACCAAATACTTATTTTCCACCATAATTTACAAATAAATTCTTTAAAAATCCTACAATGTGATTTCCTGGATTTTTTTTCTCATTTTTGTCTCTCATAGTTGAAGTGTACCTATGATGAAAATTACAGACCTCTCTCATCTTTCTAAGTAGGAGAACTTGCACAATCAGTGGCTGACTAAATACTTTTTGGCCCCACTGTATATATATATATATATATATATATATATATATATATATATATATATATATATATATATATATATATATTATGAATACAACAATACATAAATATAAATAAAACACTATATATAAATAATGTTTGGCTTTTATAAACAGAAATGATCAAAACTCAAGATGTCCTGGATGATTTGTACATGTCATAAAGCACGAAAACCACTTGCAGTAATCCTGCCTATAGGTTGATTCCCTGAACACACAGGATTGTGTTGAGCCCAGCAGGAGCGATGGAAGAGACTTCACCACGAGACATGAATACGAATAAATGCAGCTCAGTCTCACGAAGGTGCAATGCTGTTGCAACATCTCTGGCCTTGCAGTTAGCCTTTGTAACACCACAGACACTGCTTTTGATTTGAAGTTTATCTATAGAAATAACTTTGAAAATGGCTTTATTTTAAGTTCACTGGAATCTGTGTATACTATTTAAACTGAAATGCTTATTTCCGTGACTAAATGAGCAAACTAGCTGCCTGGTAGGTCTTTAAGTGATACTTGAGAGGTCTGCGGAGCGGACATGTTAGCCTACCCCAACAGGTGTGTTTAGGCTAAACCTAATCCAAATAGGTTTATACAATATGTTGGTCATCTTAATCCCCTGTAAAAGAGATTGATGGTGTATGTACATGCCAGTTATCATTAGAAAAAACAAGTCTCAAAATAAGACTAGTGGATCAAAAGCATATTTTCAATATAACATTTCCCTGTTATGTTGTGAAATGTAATATAGCATGAGAACATGTAGGCTGCTAGACAGTGCTAATGATATCAGCCTAACTTGGTTTATCTTTTATCGACTAATAGGCCCTTTCAATCCATCGAATAAAAAGACCCATGCATTTGCAAGGATGGTTGTTACCGAACACCTCGAGAAGGTGTTGCCATTGATTAATCATTGCCATATAGGCAAATGAAAATGAGACAACACCAAGAAAACGCCCGTATACAAGCCACATCCCTGATTTACCAAATAACTGTTTGCCCAATATGCTGTTGGACATATAAAAAAAACATCACAAAAAATATAGCAAATAGACTAGGCTATAATGATGATATAGGCGTAGATCAACAAATCAATCATCGGGTACACCAACGCAATAGGCCTAACAAAACCCAATTATTCTAGTGGGATATAACGTAGAACCATGAATGCATTTATTACATCTATATTAACCTTCATTTTACAGAAAACGGGAATAAATCCTGGACTCACCTGCATTTTAAGGGGATGCGCGCTCCATCCCGGTATTTTCTTATTGTCCATGCTATTATATTTTCTTTTCAAAAGATAAATTCAAATGTTTCCAATTATTTAAATATTTAGAGCCTTCATATCTAAGTTTATCGCCTTGGTTGAAAAAAAAAACCTAAATTGTCTTAGCTCGCAGAGTCCGTGCGCGGTGCGCGTTCACAATGACAAGGTCAGGAGCGCCTACAGCCAGCGCGTTTCTAGGCAACCATTAGTATAGCAAGGATCTGCAAGACAGGCATTAGGAAGGCAATGCAAGCATATTAAAGACAACAGATTCTTGTTGTCATGAAGAGATCTGCAGCCTGGATACCGTTATACTTCAGATGCACTATAGGTCTATTAATTGTATGTTAGCGATTCAATCTATTCCTGGAAGGCTGTCGCTTGAAAAAGCAGGACTAGACGTTTTTGCTAGCTAGGCTAAACAACGTTTTAAATGTGATGCTTTAGTCAGAGAGATAGGCCTTTACCAAGGCCTTAACTTGGCTAAAGCTAAGTTAGTGGACTCATGGCAACGACTAAACATGTACGACAAATTCATGAAAACCAATGCGCATATACTCAACGTGCATACTGATCCGCCTCAGATGCAGCACCATCCTGGGGATGATGCATCTTCAGAATTTTCACAATGAGTAGTCTACTTGACTTTAGTGCCATCTAGTGGCTCAAGCTTTTCTGCGTTAGCTAAGTTTGGTATTACAGGAAATCCTTTAGCGTCCAGTAGCCACCTTCATCATCATCTCGTTTCACCTTTGCAAATATGCCCATTGGCCCACTGTCGGCTATGTGTGGGCAGTGTGGGCTTGGGCTCACCTACACAAAGCCCATACATACTTTGCCAACACTAAAATATTCTGAGATGAGCACCTTAAAAAACGTTTTGAGAAGGAATTTGGACAAAGAGCTGATATGAGATTGTGGATTCAAGTATATTCCTTCCTGCATGTGATTTTGACATGGATTGCCCCACTTCAGAATGTTCAATGGTGACGGCTGATGTTCCAGGACCACCCCGCTCAACAGTTTATTAGATGTTTGCTAGATGTTTCATTTATTTTTTAAGTGCATGAAAAAACACTTTATTCTGTGTTCTGCTATCCCTATACTAAATTCTTGATGGCTTGAAACAGCCCGCACCGCAGTAAACCTTCCTTTGGTGCCTTGATATTTTATTCTTTATTAAATCCAAGGCATCCAACTGTCATGGGACAGACATTCTTTTTTCGGTCTTGCTACTCTGCCTCAGGTACTGGTTTGCTATATGTAACGGACACCGACCAGTATAAACTCGCCATCATCGGTATAAATAAGATGGCATGATCGTGTGAAGAGGCCGAGCGGTTAAGGACGCTGACCCCAGTGCTGGCGAGCCCAGTAAGATCGAGCCCTGGTTCGATTCCAGGTAGTGGCGAACAGGGGAGGAAGTGTGAGTTCTCGCTACCATGGGGGTCAAAAAGTCAAGACCCAGCGAATCAGGACTGTTACATATACTGGAGTTTCAAGTTTGATTCTTTCGTATAACTTGTCCACCACATATTCCCATGGAACAGTAAGTGATCAGAGGACACAGGTTGCTGTGTGTTGGAGAGTAAGCCTGGCCTTTATTTTGTTTTTGCAATCTCTGGTGCGACTCTCGGTTATTGACAGAATTCTGCTACCCTTCCCAATCCTAAACTTTTCCTCAATTGTCCTGTGCTTTGTGTTGACCTTAAATCCATCTGGCCTTGTTTTCTCACCTGACAATGGGACAGGTGCATGTTCCCTGAATAAGACTAGTTTTGTACGCAGATATTATGTAATTGAGATGAGCAGTCTGAAACAGAGGAGGCATGTTGGATCCTCACGTACCCCTGCTGACTAAGGGGGTGAGGTGTTGGAAGTACATAGTTGGCTGCTATCAGTATCAATAACTTTTTCAACCAACTGGATTTCCTTGTAATTGCTGCTTATTGTGATTGCTTTGTTGGGTTCCATTTCTTTCCAGTTGTGTGTGCAGTTCATAAATGTCTTTCTGAACTACAGTATGTTTTCTAAAGTCTTAGAAGTATTAACATGGATTTAAGTTGGACAATATAGAAGACATAATACATCGGGGGAGAGATGCAGAGAGACGTAGACTGTTGAAGACAGGACAAGAACAAAACAAAAAAATCAAGAAGACAGCAATGGATGTGGTACGGTAACAAAGGAGAACATCTCAAATCGAAAGTTCAGCAGGTAAGTTTAATGAATCGTCTGACAACGCATGAGGAGAGCTGAGGACACCCAGTGAAAAAGAAAGAAAAAGTATTCATGATGTGTTCACAACAGTGAATCTCCTAATTCCAATTTGTGAACTAGGTACCCTAACATGAGGGCGTATTACGCAGAAGTATCTTGCTTTTATTCTGAAAGAAAAAATGCACCCGTTTACCGGAAATGGACCTTTACCGGGAATGGACATCTTCCTGTCTATTTAGTTTTCGTACGTTGCCATGAAAGACGTCCTGTGTTTGAATTATGGCACTTGCCCGTTTTTTCTTAAGATTTTTACACCAGGTAGGCTAGGCTACTTGTGTCAGTTAGCTAGCTAACCAGTTTCACGTAACCAGGGGACTTTTATCATTCCAAGATGGAGAGTGGTGAAGAAAAGCTCAATATTCCTGGAGACTTTCTTTTGCCATCTGTTTCAAGTAAGTGATACACTCTTAGCTGACGTTAGCACAGTGTCAGTAAACTGTCAGGGCTTACGATACATCATATAATGTAATGGCCTGCAGTTACATTAGCAAGATTAGCATTTCAAGATGATGGCTAGTGTTGGGCTATGCGTTAACATAGCATACATCATATGGCCAGCTAATATTGAACACACGTTACACTCCTACAGTTTAAATGAGATGGAAACAAGAAGTTAACCTTCTGACAACTTTCTAACTTCATCACATACTGTGTTTTACTGAGGGGAAACTAGGACGCTGATCAGGCAAATTAGTATCAGTCTATGTTCCCAGTGCATGTCCCGACTGGATGGAACAGGACGTACAAAATTGTGGTTATTATTTGCTAAAATTACCACTCTGGACATGGGAGGTTAACATTGCAAAGTTTAGGCAAGGAGACTTCTACTTTTTATCATGTGAAAGACTTGTGCGCATGCAGCTTCCAATTTTCTGTTAAAATTGAGTATAGCTCTCAGAGACAGATTTTTTACGTATACCTAGTATTTGAGTGGCCTCGGTAGACCAATGGCATTAGTTTAGCATATCTATTTGCGTAAGTCTTCTGCCAAGCTACACATTTACTGAAAGTTGTAGTTGCACCCGACGCTTACAGCTAACCAATTTCCCACTTTCTTCAGGGGATATCCAGAAGAACTTGATGCCCCCCTCTCATTTTACATCAAGCTTCCAACCTACACCTGTGACAGTGCCGAGCTCTCTGATAGGCGGAGGGGACATCCAATCCTCCTGGGTCACACCAGGCACATCAACGTCAGTGGAGTCTTTCCATTTGACTGTCAACCCATGGCTTGCAATCGGTAAAGCGAAACAAGAAATCGTGGAACTACGCAAGGAAAACCAGAGGATCCTTATGTTGCATGGGGACCGTTTTAAAGGGCAAAATCCTGATGATAGTCCTTCAGACTCCAGAACAAGGTGCTCCATTTGAAGCTATTGAAGGACCCAGGTTTATTAGCACTATCAGCACTATTAGGCTTTCTAGTTTAATTCCGTAGTGGTATGAAGCACACCTAAAATGATCTCTTCCTATTGAACTTGCAGGTAGTTTGAAGTGATGAATACCCACTATTAAACTGAGCTAGTCCATGTACTCAATTAACTGGTCAATATTCAAGCTTTTCTGTTTTGGAAATATATGCAAAGACTTAATAGCCTCTTGGCAGCCAGGAATGGTGCATTTCTTATGGCCCATTTTATCCTATGTCCCAATGCTAACTACAGACGGATTTACTGTCTCCAACTAAAGTTGAGTTACATTTGTAATGAATGTTCATTACGATCCGACTGGTAGCTACAACCACAGTATGATAGGGCAGTGCATATTTTATCGTAACAATGATTTATCAGCGACATTTGCTGGCATCAATGTTTGCTGCTTTTTACAATGGCTCGTATAGCAGAGGAGGATTGTCGGAGCTGAACTGGAGAAGTTCCACTAAGCATAGAGTTCCCATTATCACATTGTTGGTGGCAAAACGGAGGGCAAAATGACTACTGACCTTTGTTCTTAATGCTCACATTTCCCTTCTAACTACGGGCATAAACATGGCAGGCACTCCTCCTCTTCCTGAATCCTAGATCATCAGAGAGAGAGGAGCTGCCATCCAGACGGGAGGCAGAGTGGCGGCTGGATAAGGAGCAGCTGAAGGTGGAGGCAGAGAGACTGAGAGGTCAGGTGGAGGCCCTGAAGGAGGCTGCAGCCAGGCACAGGGAGGAGACATGGGACAAAGACAGTGCCCTGAACAGGTAGCCTGCACTGTGCTGTGGGTGCGTGTTAGACAACAATTCAAACTGTAATATATGGACAGTAAGATAATACAGTGTGTTAAGTAGATTGAAGGAAATTATCTTCTAAGGATGTACAATAAAGCGTTTAAGCGTCTCACTTTCTGTATTGCAGACAGAGCCATGAAATGGGATTGCTGCGTGACAAACTGTGCAAAGCTAAGACAGAACTGAACCAAGTTTTCACTGAGCTGACTCAAAATAAAGAGGCCAAAGAGAAACTTGGCTCACAGGTAACACACCGTTTCACCCGAACAACTCCAATATTCTTAGTGGGTGTGATCGCAGCCGTTTATTTAGTCACAGCTCATTAATGAAAGAGTCTTATTGGTGTGTAGCTATTAGCCATTGCTATTAGCCACAGTAACGATAACCTGACTCTAACGTACGTCCAAAATGTAAACAGCTTCCTTATTTGAACGAAAAAAGGGGGTTGGACATAGAATGTGCCTGATGGTAGTCAACTGTAGTCAGTATGTCCAATACTGATCTCATATAATTTACAGCTAGAGAGACTAGAGCGGGAGAGTGAAGGGGAGGTGGAGAGGCTGAGACGGGAGGCAGAGAAGAGCCGTCAGGAGGCCCAAAGCCTGGCTCTGGAGGCTGAGGCAGCCCGCTTGAAGGCTGGGCAGGAGGCCGACCAGCACACGCACAGACTGAGACAACAAATGGCAGACTCCCAACAGAAACAGGCGGACGAGGTAGATCCTTTCAGTCATTGGCGGGTAGTGGGTTGGATGTTTATACGTGGTTGTAGCAGTTGGTTCTGCTAATATTTATTCTGGATGTCAATGTGTCTTTCAATTTGTCCTCAATAGCTGCAGCGATTGACAGCTTCCTTCGATTCAGAGCTGGCCACAATAAGACACAGCAATGTCGAACTACAGGAGAGATTGTGTCACGCAGCTCAAGACGTGACCAAACTGAAAAACTCCTTATTGGAGGTGTCTACAGAAAGAGATACACTGAGAGAACAACTAAGGTGTTATACTCTATACAGCGCACAATGTTTGGGCCAAACATTTATAAGAACAAGTTTGTACTTTTTGTGTGCATGAGATCAAACTATGATAGATTAGGGGATACATTAGTAAAAAATAATAATCTCAGATTTGTTTTTAGGTGAGATAATTAATATAACATGAAAATATAAATATTACAATATTAAAAAAATTCCTAGCCTTGCGCATCCGAAAACATGACACAACATGGTTTGAAAACAGATGTTTAGTATTGATTATGATCTAATTTAGCCTATATGAAAACAATTCTACCAACATTGTTTTTTAGCCAAATGGGAGAAGATTTTGACACTCAGTCAGCAGCGTTACAGAGTCTTCGTACTTATATTGGACAGATCTCCACAGAGAGAGGAGAGGAGGAGAGGCTAACTGAAACCATTCAGGTGTGTAGCTGTATTGTTAACGCTGACGGACAAGTTCACTTTGTGTGGAAAAGGGGGGTGTTTTCAAAGGCTGTGTGTCCCTTATTTTCAAGTGTTCATACATACTCTATAGAGGCTGACAAAGGAGAAAGAGACGCTGCAGGTGACTGCAGAACTTCTGACAGTTCGACTAAACTCCTTAAATGATTTGTTGTCCCTACAAGAGGAGGAGATGGTTAAGAAGGTGAGGCCGGGTCTTGAAATGTAAAAAGCAAATGTTTCTATGTTGCTATTCTGAACAAACATGGACCATAAGTCTACCCACATGCTGACTTGAGAGTTAGGTTAATGGATAATTCCACTTAATTTTATCGTTGACTCTTCAAAGCAAAGTTTTGTGTCCACATTTTTCCAGGCATCGTCAAATCCACTCCTGGTGGGAGGTCCAAAAAGTACCCTGGTACTGCAGTGCTGGCGTGAGAAAGTCTACACCTTGTTGGTCCAGCTTCGCTCAAAGGACTTTGAAGTGAGAGCAGAGAAGGACAAACTTCATGCAAAAGTATGTTGCCATCCCTTTTTGTATAATGTGAAAATACGTCCCTGATTAGAAGTCAATGGATAACATTTTGACTAAATAAATTATATGCAAGTAATACATTAACTTGAGAATTGGTTGTGCTTTCATTAAGAACGCGGGACATATTCTACTGAGATAACCTCAGTCAAAGCTATCAGCTCTATGGATGCTGAATTAAGTGAAATTACTTTATTATTTTATTTCCGTTGGCTCACTTTGTTTCATTTTTAATTTCCAATTTTTCCCATTTCTTTCAATAACAGTTTTGCCTTGTTAGGATTGGCAGTTATAGCAAAAACTCTGTGTGTCCCCAGATCAGCTCCCTTGAGCATCATGTGAAACATGAGGCTCACCTTGCCAGTGTCGTCAACCATAGTCTACAAGACAAAGCTGCTGAGGTGGAGCTCGAGAAGTTAGCCAGAGAGGTGAGGATCTCTCAACACATCCTACCCCAACAAATCCCCTCCATTTGGTCAAAACATGAGTGAGAAAAACGACACAGGGCAGTGGCAATTACATTTACATTTTCACCCCAGCAGATGGAGCTATTTCGCATTGGATAGAATCTGCAACTGTTTTTCATTGAGAACCCCTTTGACTTGAGCTGGAGTTTGTTTTCCTCTTTACTCAATGTCTTATGTTCAGCCCATATCATTTGGATAAGGCAGTCAAATTTTGGAACAAACAAAATGACCAAATTGGATTGTTATTATGAAGTGATAGAGAATGTTAGAAAATATATTTAGTATTTGTATGATGGCCATGAGTTTTCTTTGTCATTCCAGAGAGTGGAGCTGGAATTGACTAGGGCTTTGAAAGAGAATTCTCAACGGAAGGCCTTGCAAGTGGAGGCAGTTGAGGCTCTCAACATCATGACCCAAACTGTCGAGAGGTGAAAACTTCAAAATAAACATACTTTTTATGTGAGCAGTTTTTTGTTTGGGTACAGTAAAACTAAAACATTCTCACATCAATGCAGTGAAATGATCTTTGTGATTGTGGAATAATATGACTTGTTATGGGGAAGTTCTTCCAGTTGAAAAGGTAATTGCTAGTATGCATTATGTTTACTCCCACATATTCTCCATCTTATTTTGCTTTGTGTAGATTCAGTCTGGCTTTTGAAGCCAAGATGGCAGAGCTAGACTGCGCCCAAACACGACTCAATGGCTTAAGCCAGAGGCTGACCTTCGCTAAAAGAAGAGTGGACACAATCCAAGGTGTGGTGTTATGTATGTATGTATGTATGTATGTGTGTGTGTTTACTGGGTGAATGCTATGCGCTCGTTCAAATTTCTTAAAAGTTAATCAATATCAACTACATGAATAAACAAAATGCTTTCATTTTTTGGGCTAGACATGAACTTGGGAGCCTGAATTTATTCCCTATAAGAAAGAATAATATTTTAGTTTTGGCGGAAAATAAATCTTTTTTTAGCATTTAGAAAACTCACTAAATAGATGAGAAGAAGGCTCTGACTCAGCGGGTGGAGTCGTCCAATCACTTAAAGCATAGGTAGGGATGGTTAACATAAAGGCGGCGTTTCAGGAGGTGTTCGTTGAGCTCAAATCTCCACGCTTGTTATTAACCTGGTCACCCCATTTGTGTTTTTTCTAATCCCCTCAAAAGAAAAAAAAAAGAAACATGCTGTGATGTCATGGTTGTTTTGTGCTGTACATTGTGGAGCAGTGGTCTATACCATCCTTTGTTGATGTCGACAGCTGAATGTAATGAGGTCTATGTTTTTTTCACAGGAAATGTCATATTAAAATGTGTTTCACTGGAGCAAGCCTAGCCTCTTGTCCTAATCTTGTAACACTTTGAATGATTGTGTTGATTGACTTGGATTCAACTCTTTATTTTGTAAGTTTAGTTAACCTAACCTAACCGCCTGTCCATAGAATAATTCCTGGCTTCCGCACTGGTTTATGTGTGTTAATTAATCTTGTTTTCGACCCAAAATGTAATGCGCTGGTCAGGGGGTGCTTGACTGAAAAAAATAATTCAAGTTCAAAAGGGGGTACATAATCGTAAAAAGTGTGAGAATCACTGGTCTTTAGAGTCGGCTGAGGAGAAACACACAGTATCAGTTGGCCCGTAACATCCCTGGCTTTTTGCTTTGCTTTTTTCCAGGGCTGACCATGAGGAAGGATGCTCTAAGGAGAGTACAACAAGCCACTAAGTCTACAGACCTGGCCTCTGAGAGGTAGGAAAAGGCCTTCGCTCTCGTCGGCGCTTTGCTTCTCCCCCATGCTCCCATTATTGATCTTTTGGCTCCGCTCATTGGTCTTTCTCTTCTGCTGCTGTTGCTCCAGTATCAGAGAGCTTCAGGCAGAGCTTCAGGCTGAGCTGGCCGTGGCCGAGGACGAGAGAGACAAGCTAACCCAGGAACTTAAACGAACCCCTGAGCTCATTGAGAGTGCCTTGGCTGACCTACGGGGGAAATGTAAGTGTGTGCTACACTGTGTGTTTTAAATGTAGGTAGCAAAGATACTGGGCTGTTTCAAATAGCAGGACAGGTGTGATATTGTTGTCCGACAGCTAAAATGTGCAAAGTGAAAGGCTTTTCCTTCTCCTCCTTCTCCAATGCATCTTAGGAGACCTTATAAAGCAAGAACCATGTATTCTGGAAACCATATTCAGATTTTTAACTCTGTATGCAATACACTCACAAAATGCTAAGTAATAGGCTGCCAAGTGAAATTTCCTACGGTCAGTAGAAAAACAATTTCCAATTTAAAGTATCAGTCAAAGGGTTTTCCAGACCCTACCATCAATTTTCACCTCTCTAGTTAGGCTAGGGTTGACTTGGTCCCCTGAAATCAGATCAGCTGGGCAACTGTCAGGGATTTAAAGTAGTAGAATACCAGAGCATCAGAGAGATCTTTAAGAAACTCGTATCCTCTAATAAGCTCCAGGAAATAGAGAGGTTGTGTGCAAACCATTGACAAACTAACAGAGCCATAAGGAAACCAAAATTCAACAAATGTCTGTGGTTCATAAAAAAACTGGTTTGGAAAAGTCCTCACTTGCAGTGTATACATCATAAAACCTCTTGAAACATTTTAGATAGGCAGGACACTTGCCAGACGTGGCCTTTTTCCGTCATACCAAATGGGCAGTGTGCGTGAGACGGCTGGCCCTCCTGTAGGGTAAACCTAGCAGCCTATCTCTTGCTATGGTAATCAGCTCCAGTCTGTGTGCGCCCCTATCTCCTCAGTCGAGGGGGAGCTGAGGCCGCTGCAGCAGGAGGTGGAGCAGAGGCGGCTGGAGCTGCTGGAGGTTTCGGCAGGCAGGGCGGAGGCAGAGCAGAGGCTGCTGGAGGCCGGCTCACAGCTGGAGGATAGCCGGCTCCACCTGGAGCAGCTCGGAAGCCAACTGCTCAGCCAGCGGGAGGAAAGTGACCGAGGTGGGTGCCATGGTAATGGGTGGATTCAACCTTTGATCAACGTTGGAAGTTCTTTGAATGCAGTGTTACTATGGAAACGGTTATATCCCGAGGATGCGATGTGAGTGACGGTACGACAAGAGTGGACCAGGAATGCCAAATATTAAAAACTCCTCTTTTAATATTTCAGCTATGTGTCTCTACCCCCGATAAAAAAAAAAAAAAAAAGCAGTAATCTCAGCAAAAACATGTTTCCCGCTAGATCCGGTCTTAAATGGAACATACCGCATCTGTAGCAAATGTTACAGGATTGAAGGTGCGGCCCTTTGTGTTCACTGTGTGATGTCTCATCCCTAGTCCTACTAGAGAAGGTGTCAGAAGTCGAGAATCGCTGTGCTCAGCAGCTTAGAGACATGGAGGCTCAGCTCAACACTGCCCGCAGAGAGCATACCAAAGCAGGTATTCCTTATAGGCAACTCAACACCAGATCTGCAAAGACTGGGGGGAGATTTCAAGTTAGGTCCATGCTATCAACACAGCACCCTACATTTTCTATCTCCTGTTGCTTCCTTGCAGTGGTTGCTTTGCGCCAGTTTGAGCGACATGCAGAGAGGGAGAGGGCACAAGAGAAAGAGACCCAATGTCTGCTGAGCCAGCAGACTGAGCAGGAAATCCGGGATCTACAGAGACTGCTACAAGAGAAGGACAAGGACAGAAACGTACTGTTGGTGAGTATATAATAATTCCCCTGCGCTGTTAGATTGCTGAAGTTCTGCCTAGCGAACTACCAATTGCGCATCTACCCTAGCTTACCTTACAACACAGACAGTTAAAAGGATTAAATGCAGTCGTAACCTCAAGGATGTTACATTTTCGATTTAGAAACTTGAGAATGGCATTGTTGTGGATGTAACTTTTTGTTGTCCTGTTGTGTCTTTCACAGGCCACTATCCGTGAGAGGGGCATGATGAGTGAGTATAAAAAGGCGAGGACCGCGGCCCTGCAGAGCTCTGCTTGCATTGAGGAGCACAGACGCAGAGCCCCAGAGAAGACCACCCTGCCTGGAGCCCAGGCCAAGCAGCAAACCAATGGTACCATCACAAGCTTTCAAAGCAGTCAATAACCATCATGAAACCTGAAAGGGTTAGGGTTAGGTTTGAAAAGCGGCAGCAGAGCAATAGATTTGCCAAACAACATTGAATTAAATATTTTGTCCAATGCTAATTACTGAAACAGTTCTAACTCCAATTAGTCTGCTTTACCTTGGGGAGCATCAACAAAGTGTTATCAGAGCTAATTTAGCTTTTCAAGGATTTGTAACCAAGTAAATTTCATTTTGTGTGTATTTATTCTGGTTAGTTTTTTTTTGTTTATAGTTTGGAAAGCTATTGAAATATTCGGTAATGTCTGACAACGTGTTGTTGACCTTCCCTCAGATTTTTCCAGGCTGATTGGATGCACACTTGGTACTGTTTATAGCCTTACTTTTTGATGTGCATCTTTTCCTGTACGGCACTTTCTCTTTAAAAGTGGACATACCAAACAATAAAACATTTATGTTTTTTTTCTCCAAACATCTTCTAGGCAAGGGATGTAGTAAACAAGTTCTGCGTAACTAGGGCACTATCCTAAAGCATTCCATTTTTTTTCCTCTCCCAATGGATATCCAATTCCCCGATCTATCCGTCAATATTGGAGAGTAATATACACAGTAGATAAGCCCACAGCCTATTACTAGACTGACGTTTGCCTTGGTGTTTCTTGGTGATAGATTGTCTCATGTCGGTGTTAGAGGACCTCCAAGCTCTCAGTGCTGCTGTGATCCACAGCTCAGAGGAAGAGGACAAAGAACAGGAAGAGGAAAGGCCTCCTGGGAGACACGGTGACACACCATAGACCTCTACACGAATGATACTGTGAGCATCTCAGGCCTCACTGGGGACCTTAGGCATCAGACATGTTGTTCTGTTTACATCTAGAAAGTATCTGCCTAGTTTTTAATTGGCGGTTTAATTCATCCTGCCATCCTGTGTGACATGCATTTTAAATCGACTAAGCTCATGTCCGTTTAAGGAAGAGGTTATTCTTTGCAGTGGGTTACTCGGCCCACCTGTGGCAGGTTTAGTGATGGGGCCGACTGTTATGGGTGCATAGCAGGCAGGAGTGTGTGGCCCCCGGCTCTCCTAAATGAATCAATAAGTCAATGTACTCTCCCAGGCCCTCCCGACAGGCAGGACCATGACAGGAAAATCAAACAAATGGATAGTCTTGTTCATAACACAGCTAATGGAAGAGACTGGAAAAAAGGAAAACAGCCCTATGTTCTCTGAATTAGTACACTTGACTGCTTAGATTGATCTGTTTTTGTTTTTGTATGTATATGTAGGGATTGAATACAGCTGTTTTGTATAACCTAATAATGTGATTAGTAAATTATTTTGATTTATAGAGCTTAATCATTTTATTTTCTTGTCAATTTTCAATTTGTTAAGTGCAAATAGGTCACATTTGAATCTCCAATATGAGACTTTATTGACAAACCTATTTCCAGGGAGTCGGTTACAGCTGACCACATCACACTTAGGGAAATCTTGACAAACTTAGTGTGAAAGCAGGTCTGTTCTGGTTGAATTGAAAGTGATATACATTTGCATCGTGAATATCCCAATTCATTGAAAAGCTTATTGTCAGTTGCTGCATTAGCTATGTCCAAATGTCACGACAAATGGTCTCTCCTTTATATTGCACATTGACACAAGAGGGCATTGTTGCAAAGCCAATTCAGCATTTCACTGGACCATGCCTGATCAGTTACTTCATTCATCCACTTTGATTAGATTTGAAGACAGTGGGACATGTGAAGTTCAAGTATGTGTGCATATTGTCTATTCCACTGAAAATGTAGTACATTTTTATTTTAAGCTTGCATTAAAGTTTTCAAATAGTTACTGCTTTGACCTCATGTTCACATTAACCTGTCGTATATTCAAAGACCTCCCTTCTTGGGTTTGATGCAATACACTGGTAGTTTTCCATCTAGTGCAGCAGTAATAGCATGCAGCACAGGCAGGAGAGACTTGTCCCCACGGCCCCAAGCACTTAATGCCTTCTGCATCCCCATGCTCCTCCATAAATAACAGGTGCTATCTTCTCAGGTCCATTCGAGCAAGCCTCTGACTAATAACCCGCATAACAAGACAAATTGTTTCTCTATTCTAAGTCTGCTTGGTATATGTGTGGGGTTGTATAGGAGCTAGCTGCCAAAATGGATGAATGTATTTCAACAGCTTCGGCAGCCTGGTAAGAGTGGCACTATAGCCCGGCATCATAGCACTGGCTTATGAATAATTTAATAGACTTATCGCAAGCCAGACAAGACATGAAATAAGTTGGGTAATAAAAAGCTATCAAGAAGCCCCCAGTCCTTTTTATTAGCAATTCAGAATTAATGATATGTAAAATAAGAGATTCAAATGAGCAGGAGAGTTCAAACCTCCTTGAGTCAGCCACCTTCCATGCCTCTATTCAGACCTGCCTGGCTCACAGCAGTCAACGGTGCACTGCGGTTGACTCGGACTGATGGGAGAAAAACCCTTTGAGGAAAACACACAGAGCCCTTAGTATTACTCAGCAGTACAAAGTGCCTTGTTTAGACCACGGATTTAAAGAATGATAAGATGTTGGTGCAGATTATCGAAACATTGTATTACGTGCTGATACATTTATCTTCCTTAACAGCACACCACCAAACACTTGCAAAACGAGAATCAAGAGTGCCGCTTTGTTAATTACCAATAGACATGCCTAGATCTCTGTTTCTTTGTTTGTACACTCTTGGTCAAAGCTGTGCAGGCTGACTTCAGGCTGCCAGAAGAGTGAACATTGCATTGCAGTCTCTGGGGCTGATGTGATCCAGTCAGTCAGTGGAATGCACACCAGCAGCACCCCCATGCTGGATCAGGCCATGGGGTAGGGGGTGGCTAAGCACTGAGGTGTCAGGCAAAGCCATGCTAAGGGATACCACAGCATGCAAACAAGAGCAGGGAGGGAACGCAGCAACTAACCCTATTTATAGACACCAGGAGTCTAGGGCATCACCTCGGGGAATTACTGTGTACTGAGCTCTTCCATCTTCAAACTGAACATCAACTTTTGGATGCAGTGCAAAGGTTTTCTTCCACATTGTGCACAGAGCAGGGGAGCCAAGTCACTAAAGTTAGAGACCTACATATTAATGAGGTCAATACAGACAGTCCTTTCGCTTTGTCATTGTAATTATTCGATAGTCAAGTTACATTTTCATCAGGACTGCATGACTACTTACATTTACATCTATGGGGTTCTGATTGAGTAGATACCAGATAGTAGGTCCGTGTTGCCTGTAGTTAAGCAGTTTCTCTTTATCTAAGCAGGTACAGAGCTTTATCTGGGTGGAATACAGGGAAGATTGGGAAATAGTGTTTTCAGTTCTCACATTTGTTTTAGTGTGTATGTGGTCTAAGAATTCATACTATATTCCTAAAACGTAAGTCTAAAAATAATTAATTTGCCAAGCCAAGACCACCTGTATAAAATATTACAGTTTATTTTTGTTAGATCAAGACAATGTAGAAACTAAAATAAACACAGATTTGACATTTCTATAATCTTAGATGACTGTTTTAGTGGACCAAACCAAGCAATAGACAGTTAATAAATGAATTACCAGTTTTTTTTATTATCATTATTATTCTTACTATTATTGAAATCCAGGCCAAAACTAAATACTCGAATTGTGGTTATCCAAGACATTCATTTCTTGCTACACACTGTATCTTTGGGGCACAAGTCCTGCATTGACCATAAAGCCTGGCTTTACTAAATGCCGTTTTACTCCAACTGAGAAACTGTTCGATCACTCATTTGATCATCTCAGTATTTCAAATGTTTACCTGTTTGAGCCATTTTCCTATGTGCAGAGTACATATCCCATGAAGAAGAAGAGACAATGAATATCCCTAATTAAAATCCCAGAGTAATTTGTTTTGCTCTCTAACCACTGACACTGCCTGTGGGATATTTTTCAGCTGAGGACACACGGGTCTGTGAATTAAATCAGTGTGCTAATACATCTGCATCACCTTACCGCCCTGTGCTTTCCACTGTGTTCAAGAAAAGGCTTCTTTAAACTGGAGGATTTTTGCAGCATTTTCCTTTTAATGCTTTGAACTCCCATCGTCAGCTTAATAAGGCAAAGGTTGCAAGATAATTGTGATCAATCACTCCACCACAAAGCCTCTCTTTATATTGTCTGATAGTTAATCCTGTCCTCTAACAGCATTGTGAGTAAATAACCTTGAATTGATGAGTCTCATGTCAACAGTCTTTCTACAAATCTAAAAGAATGACAATGACAGAAAGTGTCAAATCACTCGGTATGTTCCTTCTGTAGGGCGGTGCCTATCTAACGCCCATGATAATAGCTTCCACATGTGTGTAATAAAAACGTAGATGTCTGCAATAAAACACTTAGAGGTATAATTTGGCTCCTTCCTTGCATCAAATAGGGAACCTGTTTGTTTTCAAAAGTCCAGTGGGTTAGCCCCCAAACCCATTCATATAAATGTTCAGTTATTTATAATGCCTTTATAAAAGATTTGCAGGGGCCAATGACAGTAAATATAAGCTTAAGATGACGTTTGGGTTCAATGGGCATTATTAAGTATTACCATGTATTTATAATACACTCCTTGCACACTCGGAGTGCAATGAACGCTTTGAACACTTTACTACTAGGCACAACAGTGTTGTTAGGGCTTGAAACAGAGAGACCAATCTTAGTTCACTTCAACTGAATTACTATATAGGCCACTACCGGGGCTCACTTAGCTTTGCAATATTGGAGGCCTGTCGCCGATATTGATGCTGATATTGTGGCCACATTCTGGTGCAGCAGAAAGCCGCGTCATAAAACTAATTTAGTTCAGATGATGAAAGTTACATTTATATTTGTGTCCTTAACTGCGGCTGATGATGACACAAAAGTTGATCAAACAAAGACCAAAAACATTTGGACTTAATTTTTGTTCAAATGAGAGGGATTTTCATTTAATAAGGAATTAATAGCTGCCTTGCAGATACTATTCAATGAGAATATCCTTTATTCAAAATATGGGACATGAAAAACAAGCTATTTATCTATTTAGGTTTAATATGTTGACTGAAAGAGCTAGACTTATCCAGGTTACACTGGATTAAATTGAACAACAGGATGCTGACGGTCCCTGCTCAGACGACATTTTTGCAATCAAACTTCTGCATTGGACCTCAGGAATTAAACTAATGTTTGATGCACTACTAAGGGACTCAACAACACAGTGTTAATAATTGTCCAAATTGTGCATTTCCTGTTAAGCTTTTCCTTACAATACACCATATGGAAATTGACTTCCCCTTGTCGCTTCAATAGCTGGGGTCTCAAAGGCCCTTGGTGATGAATACGGTCAATTTGAGTGATGATCAGAAATGTAAAGCCAAAAAGGTGTTCTAATATGTTGGAATTCTACAAGAGTGTTCCTGCTGAAGCACAGAGCTACATATTTAAAAGAGCAGCTTTATCTCATTCTAACGGACGTACCAAACGAGCTGAGTTTAAAAGGGCCAGATAAAAGGGAACATATTTGGTTTTAAACTGTCAGTAACACCCGCTTGAATGTTTTTTTTATATGAGCGAGAGAAAAACACGAACACCCTTTTGAAAAGATGCCATGTTGAGATGTTAAGATCATTTTTTCAGTGACACTATGAAACTATAGACTTTTGACCTCCAGAAGAGTTGATAATAATGGGATTCTATGAAGGTATCCGTACTCATGGTTTTGCATAGTGTGACTGACCAGTCAATGATACTGTACCTTCAAGTAAGCTCCAAAATGTAAAATTGTCGCGCCGATTCCCACAAATATTAAATAAGCATTATTTTCCGAGCTAGAGAACAGATATCAAAAAAAAAAAATACAGCATTGAATGCATCTCTTTGTTGCAAATACCAACACAGCAAAAATGTTAAATGCTAACCACGAAAATAAGTCATTAGTCTCTGCCCTATTGGTTCTGGCACAGTGGGTAATGTAATACTCCCATCGCTAGTTGTACTTGGCCATCCTGGAATCTGGACCTAAGCAAAAATCGCATGACAGGTGAAACACAGCCCACTGTTTACCTAGAATGACATTGTTTATGCTTGAATTTCTCATGTTTAATTAGCCAATGCCAACCCTAATTTTCTTTATCTGCTGGGGGAAATGAGCTGCCGCTCATGCTTCAGAGCACCTCTACTGTGCACTTGCCAGTTTTCCCTGGCAGGCTTTGGCCCTAATGTCGACTTAAATAGGAGATGCGGTGCCATAGCAATATTCACATGCCTGGCAAGACCCACATCCAATTTCACAGGCTCTAGCTCGGAGTGTTGAAGCCAAGATAGAAGACACAGACCGAAAAAAACAAGACTTTGTCCTCAAATAGTACATAAGTGCACCAGACTTGATGCAATATTTTCTATGACAATTTGCTCAAATGGTAAAGAACGAGTCAGTTTTCTCCTCAAGAATAATATCTTGACTAATAAGTGGAAAAATATCAGGATGGTGTTGATTTACTTATTCACAGAAGCTACCGAAGACAAATTCGAGGACTATTTACTTTGCATATGTTTCTTCAGGGAAGTGGTTTATCTTAGAATGATCCAATTTGTTTGATGCTGCATACAATTTAAAAAAGTAAAGATTGGTAATCACCCAGCCCAAGAACAAGTTGAAAAGCAAATTCGTTTTTGCTGACTTAATTACTAGATGGGTTGACATTGGACCGTTTGTGTGTACAGTGTGTGTGGGTGTGTGTTTCCAATCCTATGTGGAGCATTGCATTAGGTTCTACTGTATATAGGCCATTTTATTCCCTGAGGCTTAGAACTTGTGTGTGTAATTTCATGGGTTCAAACAAACCATTACCAAAGCAAAACCAAACTAATTCTGCGCACTCAAAACTCACTGACAGATTAAGACTGACAAGTAGTCAAGTGCGTGCTATAATTCCCTGACTTCTGAACTGCCAATCTTTTCCAAAACAATCTAATTATATAACGATTATGATTGTTATGATTATTTAGATTATGATGATGATTATAATTCCAACAAATAGTCTTATCAATCTGTCAAACCACCACAAAATATCTACTGTATTATATGGAACTGAGTGCATACAATCATAAACACACTACCTAAATATAAAAAAAAAAGCTAAATTATATTTTTGGTAGTTAGGGCTAGATTCTTTGTTTTATTTTTGCCTACACTGAAAACAGGAACACATCTTGTCGTGTAGATACTCCATGAGTTCTATACTTTTTGTAGTTTCAATGTTTCACGCAAGTTTGTACAAGTAATAATAATTATACAAGCAATTAATCAAGCTTAAAAGGGATTAATCGATAACACATCGGTATGTATAATAAAACCAAAAATTGTTCAAATAAATAAAATAATGAAATAAATATAAGCAATATAAAATCTAAATTAAACCTAGTTGAGAAATTAAAGCCTTCTTTGCACAGGTAGGCTAAAGAGATCTTAATGGATGCAGTTTCCAAAACAATTGACTTGAATTATTTTACAAATTCCTGTGTTTACGGCACAGCGTGTCCAGTTTGTTAACGTTATTGTGTCCGAAAAACTGAATTGAAATGTAATTTGAAAACTTTTGGCCCCCTTGTAGATCATGCGTGACATACAGTATTTTAAATTGAAGACTATTAGCTGAAAGTACAATAGCTAGCTAATCCAAACAGAAAGATAATGTTTAAACTAATGGGGGCGGCTAGTTTACTGTGTTATGTGTTAACATTAACAAATTAAGTAAAAATCTACCTGGATGCTTTCTAACCGCACATTGACTATTGGCCCTTTTTATTACCCCTGTCGTTCTACATACTAGTTTTCCGACAGGCGATCCTGTAGGGATAAAATAAATAAAAAAGGTGAATTGATGCATTGAAGCCCAAGGTCCTTTTACTTATTTGCACTGGTGTGCACTTTGAATGGCTTGTTTAGTGTGTGCATTCATTCGCTTTTAATTGTAGCTATATTAAAGACAGAGAAGTGCTTTCTGTAATTGGAAAGTGCTTAATGTTGTAAGTATCGCTGCATAATGGGATGTGCATTGAGGCTCTTTTGAGCAGAATGGGAGAGAAAGTGGATGTAAAATTCTGCTTTCTATTGCGACAGGGCAACTGTATTTTGTACAGTTCAGAGAGCAGCAAACACCTACTATAGATTTAGTTCTTGACAGCACCACATTTCAGGGGGAAATGCACAGCTGTTCACTCATTAACAAAAAGCCCTAAACCCATTTCCATGACATGTAAGAGCAACATAGTTCAGCCTAGACCCCTTGTTCAACGTGTCTGCTGGTAATTACCACAAAGTACCATCAAAAGCCCCACACACAGTTAAACCAGCATGTGGTAGACTTTCACTGAATTACAATATGTTTGAGTGCATCCAACTTACTTAGCTCTCAAAGTAACAGTCAGCTACCTCCAATGCATGCCCCCTATCCGTTTTTTTTATCAGTCCTTTGAAAACAAAATAATGTCATTTTTTTTACAGACAGATCCAGTGTACTAGAGGGACCATTCACTTCTAGCAGTTCATTAAATTAACAAAACATAACAAAGGGGATACATAGAAGACAAACAGTTATGCACATGTAATTCTAATCAACTGTTGTATAAACACAGCCATATACTGTGAATGAATGGGTGTTATGCCAAGCATTAAATCACCCAGATTGATCTGGATCAATAGAGTCTGACCTTTTCTGCTAGGCCGGATCTCTATCGGTCTGACAGGAAGCTGTAATTATTTCAATGTAAATTCCTTAACAAAACACACAGCAAGACAAACAAGTCCAGTGTCCATACCTATAGTCCTATTCTGAGGGATAGTTCCATCTGCTGTGTTTACCAGTAGCTGTTAATAAGTAGCCCTTTGTTAAATTAAATTAAGCTGTTTGTGGTTACTACTGGGAGGTTTACCAGCTCTGTCTTACTTCTGTTTAACATGGTGGTGGTTCCAGTCAACAACAAAAAAAATACAACATATCAGTTTATATGAAGAAACATATTTGTTCATATCAACACAACATGTTTATGTCCACCCCTGACTATAATATAATTATCTTAAATACTAAATCTGCATGCTATGTATCACAGGAAGTGATAATAGTAGGCTACATGGATACAACCTCTACATCCATGGTCATAGATAACTTTTATGTTTTGATTGATATCTGTTCAAATAAAATGCGCCCACCATTTCTCAATTTTCTCTACAAAATGGTTTATTTTTTTGCCTTTAAATAGAGTAAAGTTTGACAATACCTCAAATTTGGCTTCTTGGTTCATTTCAATTGAGGGGTCTACTTGTTGATCATTAGTCAATGCCCAGAAAGGTGTATATATTTCTGTAATCAGTTTCTTTCAATAATTATATTCGTTTTACATGTATTGATTTGGATAGATTTTAAACACTGCACATTTGTATGAAAATGTATGGTGGTGTTGAATATGTAATTTTTTTACGTTTTATTCATTTGTTATTTAATCTGTTGTGTTCCGATACTATGTTTGTGGTGTAAAATAGCTATTTTATGTTAATTTTACAGACCTCGACTTAAACTAAGACTCAGTAGGAATATCCATGGAAAAATGTTATAAAACTACTCAAATATAACAACTGGTTTCACAACATTTGAAAAAGTCTTTGTCAAATGAATTCCCTTAGACAATCTTTAAATTTCCATCCATTGCAATTTGCATACTGATCAGGGGTCACTTTGACGAAATGTGATGGGCTCCCTACATAGCATTGCTTGCACCAAACCCTCTGGCTGATCCATTTCTCTGAATCTCAGCCCACAGGTCTGCAGTGGCGGAATAGAAAAGAGGATTCTCTGTAATTCAACGTCAGATCAAATTTGATCAACGTCCCCCTACTGGTCCAATTGAATCATCCTTGTTCACAATAAGATCCACTTATTGCTCCACCACCATCTTCGAGATAAGTCAGTGCTTCTTCATCTTCAAGTGGCGAAAGGATTGCTGGTGCCGCACGGTGCAGTTACATGGACACGTTTACCACTGGAGCACAGTTAGACTACACATCTGGAGGATTTTTTCTACGCACAAGCTTGTGTAGCCTACATGGTTGTCGTACATAAAATTCGTTCGAGGAGTGGATTTTAGTCGTCGCAGAAAATGGACAATCACATTAGAGCGACTATGCTCTTTTTGTTATGGCTTTTCGATAGATCGCTTGCAGGTTTTCCTAATCAAATCAATATAGGTACGTGTTTCAAAATATTTTATTATTATGATCGTATTCTGGTTGAAAGGCTGGTTTACAGGAGTTTCAAAATGATTCTTCTGACATCGACTCTATGCATTGACAAGTCAATTTGAGTAATTAATTGCCAAGTTTACTTACAAGAGGCCCAGTCTATCAAGAGATTGGCTATGTTTCCCTGGTACATTGGAGTCACGGTGGGATAGTAATTGCACCAAAAGTTGTAGCTTAGGAGTCAATCTTTATACAGAAGTTTCAGACAGTGCATTAGAACTCAGTTGAGAATGAGTGGATCTTTAATTTTCACTGGAACCCTAGTGCCGTAATATTGGTGCTTAAAAATATTGATGCGTAAAGGAAAAATATTTAAACAAAACAGGGACATGTAGTAAAAAACTGAACGGACTGTTCAACATTGTATTATCTCTCTCTTTTAGGAGGACTCTTTATGCGCTCTACTGTGCAGGAGCACAGCGCCTTCAGGTTTGCTGTGCAGCTGTATAATACCAACCAAAATGCGACGGAAAAACCTTTCCATCTCAATTACAATGTAGACAACCTGGAGTCCTCCAACAGCTTTTCTGTAACACATGCGTGTGAGTACACAGTTATATTATAAATGCCACTTCATTGAGCTATAGAAAGCAAAAACTAAATTAAATTATTTCCTTTCCTTCATTCACAAATCCGGGGTTATCACACAGGGACGTTCATGTGATTAAGCAGGTCTGTCAAGGCATAACAACCATTCTTGCAAGAATTTGTATCAATGTTAAGGCCCCAATTGTGAAGCTAGTCAGTATGTCGTTTTAACATCCGCCCAGAAGTCCATGTACAGAACATGGATTTTGTTTATGTTTGTATCCTCTGGTGTATCTTTAATTTAACAACTGTATCTTTAGTTAGTATTAGAGTACTGTGAATTTAGACAAAGATGTAGATGAGATGCATTTTAAATAGCAAAAACACATTTTCAAATGTTTTGCATTCAAATACATTAGTCATTGCATATCCTATTTCATGGTTTTTATTCCAGCTAGTATCTTTTAGTATTATAAGTTCAGTCCAATTTCTGCTGATGACATGTTTATATTTACAGTATATACCTGTATGTATTTGTGCATAAGGGTATACAATCACAAAGTCAATTGTTTGTGGATGCCATGCCATGGGGCATATCAGTTCATTCAAGATCAGAATGCCAACTAAGCAAAAGGGAAAGGTTCCAAAATCTTCTGTTGGCAACCCTTGCTTCTTCAGTGAGCTACAGGGAATTTCAGAAGTACCTGATTGTCATATTAACCTTCTTCTTACTGTACTTTGCCAAGTGCCAGCCAGGCTAATCAATTCTGGGTGAACTAACATAATTAGACACTCTGATTGTGGTACAGAAACATGAAAAGATTAACAAAGGTAATTTGGAGCTTTCTTTGTATACCTAAGAGACTGGTCTTTAAAATCCTGTCAATTTTGCCTAAAGAATTTACATGAATTCATACGACTTAATATTTCTTATGAGCATTTTATTTCAAACCATGCAGGCTGCAGAATAAACCATTAAATAGAACAATCAGGAACCATTCACAATAGTGATGTCCCCCTCAAGGATTGCAAACTTTCTTTTTTTGGTTAATGAGAAGACCTTTGCCTTCTGAAATCAACGTCAGAGGGTGCCAAAAGAAAATAAAACAGTATAAAATCATATCTTACCAAAATTGAAATGGCTATAAAGCCTGGTAGTTTTGAAGTAATTCTGGGACAAATTCGCTGTTCCTATATTTTTTAAATGAGAGCAGTCAAGCAAACCAGCACTTTTGAATTATTGGCCAATGAAAGATTGTAATACATGTATTTGGATATGTTGCTTTGAGACTGAGGTGGGGCTTTACATGTCAGCACAGTTTGTCATTGCATGTTTTTATTTATTTATTTATTTTTTACCGTTGTCTGTATACTCAATGTATTTGGGGTTTGATTTTGGGGGATAACTTTCCTATGAATATGTAAGCAATAAGCTCTAAGCATAGTTTACTTTGCATAAAATCTTAAGAGTTTAGAAATATTTCTACCCATTCTAACCATCAATTAATTTGGAATACTACTGAATAAAGTATGCTCACAATCAGAAAGAACATTGGTATTCCTGTTCCAGTAGGATCAATGAGTAAAGATAGTTACAAATCCCCATGGGCAGTGGACTGAATTATTGGCAGACGAGATCAATAGGGTGAATGCCACAGACCATCAGTGGTGTGGAGTGCTACTTGCTTTCATAGTGTGTGGAGAAATCAGTTGTCATTGAGTAACTCTCTCTCTTTACAGATATGTGATGCAAAACATTGTACAGCATACTTCTATGACCATAGAAACCACAATTTACTATAGATGAAGAGATAACCTTTAAAATATGCACATTAAAACACAAATGTAATTATACTTTGTTAGCTTTACAGGGCACACATTTCATTTATGAGCCCTTTGTTTGTTCTGATGATGTTTTATCTAATGTTTTATTATTGATTATTTAAGATATCCCAGTGATCCCTAAAATTAAATGTGTTACAAATCTTTCCTGGAATATGGCAAGGTGTGTTGATCTGATACATTTTGCCCGAGGCCAGGATTGATTTGTGTGGCCATATGGGTGAATGGGTTTGCATTAAGGTTGAGGTCAGGGCAGCAGAGAGGACCAGTCTAAGCTGACTATACCATACAGTCATCGTGTTGATGAGTCATAATGGAAAGAAGGATTGGTGTTGGAAAGATAGAAAAATGACTTTTGGTATCTTGAAACAAATGCAGGATAAAGATTTTTTTTTAACTTGGGATTGTAAACATACAATAGACGTTGGATGTTGTAGCAATGTTGTAAACGACTAAAAATGTACTCGGATCAACAGCGGTGAAAGTATTTTGAGGGCACACCATCCCTATCTATGAAAGTGTGCAGGGCACTTGCAGAGACAGACTATGATAACAGCAAAAGGAGGACTAGTCCTGCTTATTGATGATTTATAAAGCAACAGTACAACTTTTTTAATAACAGGAACTTTGTACAGACATAGAATATAGTTCAACATTTTAGAGATGGTTCCGTTAGTTCCATTATTTCATGTTTTTTTACACTAAACATCATCTACATATCCCATTCAAAGCAGCCTCTAATATGTACCTGCCCTGAATTTAACACCACCAATGGGGAACTATTGAAACATCCTGCAATGAATCTTTTCTAGTAAATGTGTGTGTGTGTGATGGGCTGGGCATTCCCACTGACACACACCATACTGTACTGTGCAGCCCTCTACTGTGCCGCGGTCTCTTAATGAATAACATCAGATTCATGGCTGTTGGCTGAAGCATCATCAGATATTTGATTAGCAGTCGGTGGTAGGGTTGGCCAGATCTGCGCTCAGAGGGACGTCTTGTAAGATTAGTGCACCGCTGTTAACCCATACAGGGTTTGATTGTGGACGCTTCAGTAATGCCTTGCCATCTAATGGCTCAAGCTATATCATAACAATACTTGATGCCTGAGGCATGGATTATTTCATGGACAATTCCCTCTGTGACTTGATGGAATGCCCTGTGGCTGGAGCGGCTCACTATGTGGCAGGGCTCCTGGCCAGGCTGGGTCTCTCTCCCCTCACCTGGCCACTGCTCCGTGTAAGTGTTCGCCCCCAACTGATCATTGGAGAGAAATGACCGTCAGTTTAGCAAGGTACGGTAATGGCGGGCAGTTGAGCTAAACCACTGGAGTGTCTATCACACCCTGGCGTCTGTTATGAACACAAACCATTTGGAGAACATCTCGCTTCCATGTGGTGTGCCTTCTGTTGGTTTCTATCACATCCATGAAAATGTACTGATCCACTGGTAAATGGAGATGATGCTGCTAAATCCATTTGGCTCACTGAAGGGCAAATTCAACAAACTGCAACAAACTTGAAAATGCTGTGGTAGATACTGTATATTTTTGTTTGCCGCATGGAGTATGGACTGTTTTATGGTAAACAGCAGTTAGTTGCTGTCGTTACATTTCAGGCATGCCTACTCTATGATTTGGTGCTATCTTGAACCTAAGGTTATTTCCTTTTTCTTGTTTATCTAATACTGCATGTCTCGAAAAAGATTGCTTTTAACCCCTGAATCTAAGATGTGAGACCATTCAATGTTGCACAACCTACAGTTTATGAGATATGGACCACACATTGGTGATATTGGGAAGGGGCAAACAAGCTGATGTTTTAAACATATCAAGGCTGGAATCAGCAAGCTCACAGATAGTCAGTACAGAAGCTAAACCAGCCTTTCACCTTCCCTAAACTAGCTATTTCTAGAGGAATTTTGTTGTGTGCTCACGGCACACAACAAAATTTTGAGCACTGTTAAGGAACCCGCTTATTTTGCCTTGTTGGAATACCATGGTTTGCTGTGTTTAAAGCCATTCGCTGGTCTGGACTACAATAAAAAAAAATATGTGAGGACTTTAATATACGTACGGATAGGATTAATATGACTAAAATGAATTTGAAGGCATGGTGTTGTCTCAGCATGCTTTAATCCAATAAGCCTACATTCCCCATTTGGTTAACAGCTATTGTATCTTTATTGAATTAAAAGCCACTGGCTAAGCACAAACATTATCATCTGTAGGACTAATAGTGGCTATATCATGGAGACATTTGAGGACAAGAAAATGTAGGTTTTCTTGTGTTAACGTGATAGCTTAGGGGGGATCCCTTTGGATTTGAAAGTACTGGTTAGATAGAGAAACACTTCTCTTCTCTTGGGATGCACTGATTAAAATGTCTGATTTCCAGTCACTGCAGCCAGAGCCTTGTCATTGTAATGCTTTGCCCTTCATTGAGAGACATTCTTCCAGTTTGGACAGATTTTTTTTATTTTACACAGTAACATGTGAAAATAGTTTACAGTTATTTTGTCTTTTTTGGTTCCTGTTTATTTAGTATACAGACAATTAGCACTACACTGTCAATGTGAAAGTATTTTCTCTAATGCTAATCGGCAATAAAAAAAAATTGATGTTGGGATTATTATGCAAAATCATTATACAGTTTAGTTTGACCACTTCTCACATGATTGTTTGATTACGTCCAGGTGGGGTTTCAAACAATGTGCTAATTGAATGTTGCGTTAAAAACACTGTTTGGATAATCTTTTGAGTATTTTGGAAAGAAATTGTTCTGTCTCGAGTGGAATGACTTAACCCATCCACACCTTATGTCTTAGCATGCCAACCCACACACAGCAAGGCTTTAGCCACCAACACTGTTGGTCATAGCACTCTAAAATGGCGAGTGAACCCGAGGGCGAGTCCTTGGAGTGTGCACATTCTCTTCCTCTGCTGCGTCAGAATGTGCATGCATGTCAGCATGGCAGCCGAGTGACAGTGATCGCTCCTGACAGGCCACAATGACTGCCCACTGTTGCAGGCTCTTACACAACGCTCTCTGTCTGTATCATAGTTCTGAGCGTGCGCTGCTGCCCTGTGCACATCTGAAGGCTGAGCTGTGATTCATTAAATGTTACCTGAGATTTTTCAAGGACAGCTATAAGATAAACCGGCTCATAAAAAAAACAAGCCAAACCCGGTGTTTAGCTCCTGAATAATTTAGAAGCCCTGCTTTTATCCCTCTCATGAAATTAGATATGGCCTCCTCTGAATTGTATAATATGATGTAGCCTGTTTATAGATATTGGATCTAAACCATGAATTAGACATATAAACGCATAACCATGGACATTCATAATCCAGTAGTAGTTGTAGTAATTTATTTTGGTCATTATTTACAATTTTCCAAAATGAATGCACGTAGAAATAAATAGGTAGCAATAAGGCATTAAAGAAACAAAACATAACAAAACCATATTGACCAAAAAGGTGGAGGCTGAAGCTACAGTTTACAGTTAAAGCTACCCTTTTCACATCACATCATTTTTATAGGCAACCCATAATCTTCATTTTCTACATTTCATTGAGCATTGCTTGTGGGGAAAACAAGTTCAAAACAGGGTTACTGAATTGTAATGGGGTATGGAATAATATGTTATGGTGTGAGATTAGCTGTTCGCATTCCAAGTATATTTTTCATGCTGTATTTCATAGTTATGAGGCACACCATAAGCCGACACTCCAGAGTAAATGAGAGTCCGCAGTTATCATCTTTAAGTTGTACACACC
Source organism: Aplochiton taeniatus (assembly GCA_017639675.1). NCBI lineage: Eukaryota > Metazoa > Chordata > Actinopteri > Galaxiiformes > Galaxiidae > Aplochiton > Aplochiton taeniatus. The sequence goes on from CM030177.1 coordinate 6,522,704, forward strand.
CAACTCTCCCTGGTGCTTCTACCTTGCATGCATAGTTATACAACCCCCTACTTCTTCACAAGCAATACTTAACATTCCATTAAAGGGGTGAGCTCTCTCCAAAGTAGATGTGTGCTGCAGAACCCTCAACATTGAAGTGCTAGCTGACTTAAAGTACATGACATCTGGAGTGAGCATATTAATTTCCTCTATATTACATTCTAATGTGGTTCTTCCAATATGAAGTATGTGTGGGAGGAAAAAGGTAGTAGTACTACCAGTCCAACATTGTGGAATGTTTAAGGATTTTCTTTTCAAGACCACAAAAGCTATGGATCGTGAGGCTCCATCCATCCGATTTTGATCCTTCTGAGTTTTATTTGAAGTGAAAGGCCATGTGCCGTTTCAAATGAGTCACATTGGGCTTTTGCAGCCTCATTTTGTTCTGAGGACTGGAAACATAGTCCCTTGTCTATGCATACTTTAAGTCAGTGATACACAGTATATCTTTTGAATTTTAATTCCTGAACCTATTTTAACAAAACCTGCATTGTGAAATACCTCATTGAAAGGTCTATCCTACCAATGGTGAAAGTAAAGATATTACCACAAAGAACCCATTCAGAGCATGTTTATTATGTACAGTGGTGAACCACTTCGGTGTAAACAACTCAATTGGTACATTTTTACTGTAGGGGTCTACACAAGTAAATGTTATCAGAGCTATACTAAATATGTGTTTCACCCAACATCTAACTTTAATGCTAGGGGTAAATGGTATGTTTATGTTTCAGGGCACATAGCCTACTCCTCCCATTACCTTAATGTGTTATTGGATGCGACACAAACAGTATGCCACATGTCAACGTCAAATATTTGGTTGACCTGAAACAAAAACATACTTACGGTATGGTACAAATCTTGTTTTCACTTTGCGAGTTTTCTTTAGTCTCAATTCATTGACATTTGAAGTGTTGATAGACAAAGAAAGAAAGAAAGGGTAGGCAGCAAAGGGATACTAGTTCCCTTTGCCGTGAAAACAGTTCATTATCTCTCTTTGTTAAAAACAGAATCATGGTTGGAAATAGCTTTGAAGCTTTTGTCACGAAATAGCTTTTATTTTCTTGGAGCTGTATCTTACCACAGCTCCAAAACTTTGCACACCACTACATTAACCTTCCACATGTATCCATCACAATAACCATGTTAGGTTCCCCAACCAGTGCCAAATGGAGTTATGGTATTTTTTATAGTAACACAAAGAAAACAAGGCTTAGTTTGAGATATTTGTAATGATTGATTGTGTATACATAGAATATACTGTATATATTCTAGAAGTCATTAGGGATTGTATACAGTAAGCCAGTTTTATATATACTTAGAATGTTTACATAGAATTAGATTAAAGTGGAGCATTCTTTTTAAAGTATTTCAATGGTATATATTACATCTAGATTGTCACATTGAAATATTTTGTTACAGGCATGCTTTTGGTATTCTTTAACAGTCTTGGCTGTATAACCTTGTAAACCAGAAATCCACGTAAAGCATGAAGTAGCCTACTGTACACAGCAAAGAAACTCACAACAGTGAATTCAATGTGCAGCACCGCCACCAGAGATTTACCCTCGATGCATGAATAACTTTGTAAAGTTCAAGAATACAGTCATTTACATTACATCAACACATAGATCACCACAGATATTGAAATAGATTCACTGCAATTCAAATCTGCTGTACAGTAAATCAAGTTATTGAGAAACATTGTATCAAGATTGTGGCATTTGTGCAGAAAAAAAGACATCAAATTCCAAAGGGACATTTCATACAATAAATGCAAATGTGTTCAATATTTTAGACAGTTTAATGAAGCTTTTCTGTTTGATGTTTTATACACACAATCAACCTCATTTGAACTGCTATGTCACATTCAATGGTAGAGGCAAACTCCTTATCACTAATACTTGGAAGCTGCCCCAGGTGTTTTCACAGTTGGCCACTGGAGCAGTTGAGGTGTTTAGTGCCGGGCTCAAGGGCATATGGGCACCATATACAGAGGAGAGGGGTTCGTCCATCTGTTCCTTACATTACCAGCAACTGTTAAGTTACCTATTCCCTTCCTCAACCTAAATTCATCTTGCTATTCCTGAGGCTCCAATCAGCAACCTCATAGTCACTCGCTCGCTTCCCCTTCCACAAGGCCACCAATGCTCCTGGCTTCAAACTAAGCTAAATAAACAGCAAATAAAATGTCAGTCGAATGCGAAAAAAGCGACGCACTTTCTCTTAACCATAAATAATGGCATCTCAAATATTCATTTTTTTCTTTTTAGAGCAGGCTGTGTTTTGTCTCAATTCAAACAGAATCACATTAATTTGGCATCTCTCAAATACACAGAGATAAAAGGCTGAACCAAGTTCTCAATATAAGTTCCCACACGACCTTGGAATACCTGTGTGTGTGTGTGTGTGTGTGTGTGTGTGTGTGTGTGTGTGTGTGTGTGTGTGTGTGTGTGTGTGTGTGTGTGTGTGTGTGTGTGTGTGTGTGTGTGAGTGTGTGTGTGTGTGTGTATGTGCGTGTGTACAGTCATTGAAGGAGCAGCTGCTATTGTGCATGGGGCACCTCTCGGTACTCATCCTGTCCCTGAACATGTGGCCTTTAAACAGGTATACCCATATGGCGGAAGTCTTGCCCCCCAAGGGAGCCAGTTTGCCCCGCCTTTCACCCAGGCGGACTCCCCCAGGGATAGGTACCAGACTTCTAGAGACCACACTCTGAGGCATGTTCTCCGCCAGGATTAGAGCTGCATTCCCTCTGGGCGCCAGCACGCACAAAGGCACTCTCTCTTCCACTGTCCCAAAGAATGATGCTCTCTTCCACCCTGTCAGCCCCACATCCACTGGCCCTGCAACCTCATGCCTTTAAATCCTGACACGCCAACTGTGACATGTTCAAAGGGTTACCGTGACACACAGAGTCTAAGACAAGGGGTTTGCTACATTTGTTCATTTAAGAATTGATTGACAAACATATTGTCACAAGGATCCTAATCTGTTCATGTGCTGTCTATGTACGTTCAATCCAATGTCGGTTTCTGTGGTGTAGAAACATCGTGGCAAGGAAGTCTTAATTTGACTCGTAATTTGACTTGTGCTCGCTTCCGAGTTGCAAATGTTTTGATTGCTGTAGGGGCTTTGGGGGGGGGGGGGGGGGGGGGACATTGCCAATGTCAAGGAGTCCTTGTAGCTCCCGCTTAGTGCTATACTCTGTTACAGAGACCAGGGGATTGATTTACTGACTGCCGGGCCGAGCCGATGCCATTGGTTACCTTCGTCAGGCGAGGACAGCAGCAGAAGCAGCAGGTCTTCTGAAGGGCCCTGGTAGTTCTGTGAGCCATCTCTCCCCCACTCCCTATAGCTATAGATAAGACTTTTAAGAATTCCCTTTGCCACTGGGGCTCGGCAAGAGCACAGTGTTATGTACGGCTTCATCTTCGCCCCAGTGAGTTGTGTGTGACACTCGCAGAAAATCCTGCGGCAGCCTGTAGGGTAGGCCCTGTGAAGTGCAAATCCCCAAGTTTCTGGGAAAAAGATACGATCGAATGCCGGGGCCACTGGGACTGCGGAAACCACCCATTAAGTTTAATGAGTTGTCGAAAGCGGGGCAGCAACACAGACAGGCAGGGAGACAGAAAGGAAAAGTTAGGCAAGGAGGAGAATAAATAGGAGAGATTAAAGGAAACAAAGCAATAAAGCCAGACGTGGAAAGAGGTCGTTGCGTCACACGTCAGCAGTCCTGACAAACAGGTGCGGAAAGGGTTAATAAGAAGTGGGAGGATAGGATAATGGAGCGTGCATTAAAGAGACGTGGGGTGCTAATCACACCGTTGAAACCTGCGTTGGTCTTGTGAACCGAGGGGCACATGAAATGGCCGGCGTCGCGGAGAAGGCCTGCTTTGAGTCATTTCTGTAAACAGGTAAACAGTTTGCCTCCTTGTCCTGAGCCACCATCAGAGAGTGTTGGATCAACCAACATCAGCTCTCCCACGAGCACAGATTAAGGATTTCCTTCATTTGTCCTGCCAGCGAGATGGCTCACTATATAGTCCTACCCTCGACTATACAAGAGCAATTACAGTACACTCATAAAATCTTACAGGGCAGGTCAAGTTATGTAACTATTGCATGGTGCGGTTCTAGAGATAGTACTTTTAATCACCTCAGTCAAATGGATTCAAAGGGGAAATTTAGAATAGGATTAAAGAAAAGGAAATGTCACAAACATTCTCATGTAGATTTAGGTTATCCGCTCTGCAACCGCCTGCAGCATCATCTGTTGCTAGGTACTCCAAGCAGAGGAGGATCAGGCGCAACTGAAGCTTTGTTATCATACTGGCTTGCTTAGCACACAACATGGTCTGATGTGTTCAGAGAACAAAGTGAAATGCCAGGAACACAAAGCAGCAAAACATTGCTAGGTGCACGGATGGATGGTGAGGAGCTGGACAAAAAAATATGAGGAGGTTTCAATTGATGACCAGATGGTGAACACATTTGTACAACATCCTACGCTAAACTCTACAATGATACACAAAGCTAAAAAAGGCAGGGGGGAAAACTGCTTTTTGTAGTAGCTGTACACAACAAATGCAATACGTTTTTTAATATATTTTAAATTTTTTATCTCAATTTAAATTAAATCTGGTTTGCGTTTGCGTTGTATTATTGAAGAGATCAACCTTGTGATCATGTAAACCTGTATCTATCTTTCCCTGTTGAAAGATGGAGGGCCAGGGCAGTGCCCTCTCCGAACCTTCTTGGATGACATTTCTTTTTTTTAGGAACAACTAAAATCTAATATCTATATATCTTGTTTGACCAAGTGCCTAGTGCATTGTACACAGTGTTTATAGCCACAGCTAATTGCGTCAGTTCACAGATGGCTGTAGACAAGAATGTGTTATAAATCAATTTTATACCACTGCAACAGCCTAATGCTCATACATTAGTATCCTGGTGTTTCAGGGGTATTTGTCCATTAAAAGCAGTGGCCAAGTCCCTGATTTCCCCTATTAGTTCCAGTTGATTACTCAGACAGATGCATTTAGTTCAAGGAGAAGCGAAGGTCACAAGCTAAGCATGGCCTTGGGAGCAAATGCCTGTCATTTATTCATAGAATATCTGTTTTAATATGACACCTAACATTCTGCAGTGCGTCTCATTACAACTATACGTGACTGGTATTTTATCCATGAAATTCCCATTAATGTAACATGGCTAATATTCCCCTGTGTGTATAGTGTTCATTCAATGTTGACTGGGCGGCCATGTTTGTTTGTTGATATTGCCCCTGACTGGAGCCGGACCCTGTCTTGACAATATGTGTTTGCTCAGCATGCTCCGTCCCTGACCCCGAGCGCGCTGTCTCTTTGTGTCGCCAGTCTGCTCCCAGTTCTCCCGAGGGGTCTACGCCATCTTCGGCTTCTACGACAAGAAGTCCATGAACACGCTGACCTCATTCTGCGGGGCGCTGCACACCTCCTTCATCACGCCTAGTTTCCCGACGGACGCCGATGTGCAGTTTGTTCTCCAGATGAGGCCGGCCCTGCGGGGAGCCGTCCTCAGCCTGTTGAACCACTACAACTGGGAGAAGTTTGTCTACCTGTACGACACTGACCGCGGTAAGAATACACCGCCAACACGCATGACCTATTTTGCACCTCTTTCGTATTTAGTTGGGCTCTTTACTATGGAACGACTTGTAAACATCGTCAACTGTGCCTCTCAGTTCATCCGGCGCGTCGTTTGATTTTTTTCCTTTCTTTCTATCGTGACGCTATATCACATTTGTGCAAATCAATAAACCAAACTAAACTAAACATAGCTTACTGAGAAAGGAGTGGGGGCTTCTGTATGCCCTCTCCTGCTAAGCCATTAAGTATTTCATTAGATGCCTGTACATGAAAATCCCCTAAACCAAAGTGTCATTCTACTGTGAGTGGTCTAATACCTTGAAGTCGCTGCCTGTAATGATGCTAAAGTTCTTTAGTGGGAATCTGATTGGTGCTTCCGGAGGCCGCCCCCTGCACCAGCGGCATGATTCAGACGCAAGTGCTGCTGTTACCAGGCTGGTGCTGTTCAGCTCAGGAGGAGCACACACTGCCTGAGTCAATAATCCTCTGTGCTCTCTGAATATCATTTACCTCTAAGTGGATTATATAAAGAAGATGGAGCACGACACACACTTCCAATTGATGACACTCCCCCACCCTGCAGAAGCCTAGCCACAGGTGGATGCGTGTCTTAATACTCAGCTGAAGGTCAACATCTGCTCTAATGAAACTGCATGTCTGACCTTCATTGCCTGACTAATATCTGTGTTATTCAATACCTCAAAATAGTCCGAAAACCTTTCCGGCAGTTTTACCTCACGTGCAGACAAGTTTGTAAAGTCTATTAAAAAGTATATGCCAACCCTTTCCTTTTTTGGGTTGAATTCATATTGTACTTGAAAGGCTTTCAGTTCGAGTGGCGTTCAGAGCTGTGTCCAATCCAGTGTGTTTAAAGTGCTTTTGGCAGATCATTCCGTAAAGAGTATGCACCCATTGCCCAATCCCTAGCCCTTCTTTTCATGGGCTGCAGGAACGACATCTACATTAAACTGCCTGACAAAAAAATATATGCAGGCATTGCAGCCAACACAGAGGTTATTATTAGCTACACAGGCATTGGCACAGCTAGCCTATATTAGTTGCTAGCCACGAATAAACTGTTCTTACCAAACATGCCGCATTGTATGCATGATTGCAATTGTATAAGCTGTTTTCTTTTCTGCCAAGTTTCAAACCCTGCTTTACTCAGCTCTCGGTGCAGTGCAAGTGGGATGCTAGTGAATGACAATAAGCATAAACAGACTGGTGCAAAGGGGTGTGATTGACAGGGTTTTCTTTTGAAGCATTTGGGTGCTGAAGAGCTTGAAATGACTGATTTCAGGAGGACACAATATGATTATTGTGTATTGATAATTAATATAAATATATTTTCCTCCTCAGTCCTTATATGTTTAACTCAGTTTGTGGTGGATGCTTTACGGTATTTGCCCTATTTGGTCTACTCTACTGCAAGCCCCTTTTTGACTGAAGGGATTACTTGCTTTGAATTATTTGATGAAATTGGGTAGTTTTGTCTCCAAGCTTTTTTTTCTGCAGAGCATGCAAAGAGAAGGTAGAAATAAACTCCTTTCCTTACAGCACTTTGTGTTTTCAATTTGGCCCTAACCCAAGTTAGGAAATGGCTATTGGCTTCAGATGGGGCAGGCCGTCACTGGTGCTTGACACAGGCCGTGTGTCTCATGGCATTGTTGATGGGCTTTGAGAGCTGATAATTGGCTGGGCCAGCGTGGTGAAGGAAAGGTGATTACCGGGTTTATTGTCTCTCCGGGGCGCAATCAACCTTCCTCCTCGTGGCTCCTGGTCGGGGCCCCGACAGCCCCAGCTTGACTTATGAGGGCCCTTACAACTGCTCTGGTGGGGCCACATTGCCACCATTTGTAACGCGGCACCCGTTTCCACAGCATGACATGCAGTAAAGATTGAAACACGTCGAAACAAGTCAGCCGATGGCTGGAGAGTCCCATCAACCTGCAGGTCTGAAATATGGGAGATGGATCTGGTAAAAACAAAACAAAAAAGATCTCGGGTTTTTCCAGTCGGTGAAACTTTGTTGACACTATCTATACATGAGCACCATTTTTTTTAATTGACACAATAAACCCAAATGGCACTTTGGTTTGAAACACTGCAAATGTCAAATGTCAGCTTTTAGAAGCTGCTGTTGACAGTTTGTCAGAGATGTGAACAGCTGTATTCTACTGAAGTGCTATTCTATTTCAATTTTCCTCTCTCCACAAGCTGTTGTCATACTTGAACCAAACTTTTAAACCTACTGATACGCATGCCCTGCCATGTCGCGTTCTTAGCTGGAAACACAGTCAAATGTGTCGCACCAAATTCAACTTTCCTGTGCCCTGAATCTTGGAATATCCGAGCCCACCATGGCTTTAAGCCTTGGGCTATTATGGTTTGTCAGAATACCAAGGCACTAGTGTACAACATCTCTAAATCTTATTGACTGGCTTGACAATGGTATTCTTCACTGAGGAGGGCAATCCACACTTTGAAAAGCAGCCATTTACTTCAATGTGTAGTTTCCCGTTTGAATTGTACATTTGTGAGAAGGCTTTTTGTCTCCTTTGTCAATACAGTCACAATGATTTTGCCTGACTATCATGCTTGAACACGTCATGATCCACTCAAAGTGCACGATAAAAACTTCTAGAAGAGTTATTAAAATGACTCAAACACATTTTAAGGTCCATTTAAAGTTTTAATAGGTATAGTAGCAGGAAAACTTGCAATTGAAGGTACTGTAACTTCTTGTTTGTGCAATGTTGACTGGGTAAATGTTATGGCTTTTTTTTTTTGTCATGTCACCCTGGCAGTGGACAAAAAAGGTTATGCGCCAAGGCATTGCGTGATTTTGTGTGGAGTAAAAAAAAACAAAAACCCTGTGCCCTCCTGCATGATGTCTGGCTGCTGTCCTCTGGGGGTAAGGAAACGTTTGATTAATTGCACAGTGCTAAACGACTGCATTCAGCAGTCAGCCACAGAGGCTCATTAGCAGCGTGTGGGCGACACGGGCGCCATGACACAAAGCAGCAGCGCACACCGTGAGCCGTGCCTCGCACCTTTACTTAAGGCCGCTCAGTGCTGCCTCACAAATCAATCGGCACAAGGCAGTGGAACAGGCGGCCCACCGTCGAGGACTCCTGTTTACCTCCTGATCCACTGATGTGGGCCTGCCATCTGCGGGGCCCGGGCTCATTAGAGCGGCCCTGAGACTCGCAGAGCTGGAGTCTTCCCCCGTAACATGAAGAACAGTCTTAATTGGGATCGCTGTTCTCCACGGATGAAAATCCGGGATTTCGAACAACTCCTCTCTAAGCTTTGTAGGCCTAATTGGTTTACAAATCGTCCCTTAGCATATTGTATAAATGTAGGTTCTTTGTTGAGAGTGAGATATTTTGAAAGGGTGGTCGGAACCTGGACTCCGTAGCACACAGGACAAGAACGCCATGGGGAAACGCAGGACATGGATGTGTGTTCGGAACAGGTGGGCAATTTGGTGATCCCTGTATTTTTCTCCGCGAGGCTCGGTGTGCGTGCTTATTAAGATGACCTCATTGGAGCAAAAACTGCTGACTCATAGAGCATTGTGCATTCACAGCAGATGGAGCGTCTACAGCTGGGGCATCTGTTCTCCCTGAGTGCCTCTGCATTCCCCCCTGAACCAAAGCGCTCCCCCTGGTTTAGAAGGCCCATTCCTCTCTGCCAGAGGCTCACAACAGTGGCCATGTGTCCATGCCCATGCATGCATGCATTGCTAGTGTGAAACAGTGGAGGTACCGACCCTTTGCAGTTCACTGCGGGGTTGAACACCCACGTAGTGTGCCTCCGTGCGCTTAGATAGAAGATGTGTTTTTCCTATATTATGCCATGGCTCACTTTTTTCAACTGAGGAATCAGATTATTTATTTTTGGTATTGTATAGTATAGTGGTCCATTTGACTAATTTAGATAGTGAGCTCAATGTATCATCATATTTTTTTAACGAGTGAATGAATCCAAAAAGCATCTTGTTGACTGTTACTTGATCATCAACTTCAGAATCTTCCATATGACAAGATGTGCTGTCAATGGGACACACTGCAGACATTGTTCTTTTCAATTTAATATGGACAGTGTTGATCTATGCCAGTGTAATCCCAGAAATGATTCGTGTCCATAGACAATATAGCATGCTACATCTAAACTGGAACAGCCAGTTTCCGCAGTATGCATTCAATACAGCTCCGTCTAACTCCTTAGAATGCATCAGATAGTGCTTCAATCCTTCGACCTTTCCAATACGCTCTCTAAAGCAGCTAATATTTCAGCACCTTGGACAGTTCCTCTACACAGCATTCTGCACACTGCAGAAGCCAATATTTCAGCACCATGGACAGCTCTTTTCCCAGGCACACAGGGTGCCTTGTTGGTTTTGCTGCCACAGAAGACAAATTCCCAAATGAACAAACTAAATGCTGCACAGATAATATTCTGATAGAAAAGCTGATGACAATAAAACGGCAAATAAGACACATTATGCAATCCACTGACTACTGTGGAGCCATTAAGCATTGCGTGGCCTTATACTATCTCTAATAAGTGTTAACCAAAGGCTTTTAAAGAAAAGAAAAGCTCTAATTATTTATAGTGCCCTCTCAGCTTTCATACTATCCGAGGAACAGAAATTAGGTGTGAAATGTACACACATCTATTGTAAACAACACTTGGCAAATGGGCAAGAGGGGGCTTTATTCCTCCATAGCTGAGTGCACCAGTCTCAAGAACTTCAATAAAATAAAAGCCAGCGTGGGGAGGCGTAGCCTGGGGAAAGGAATGGAAGAGTCAGCAAAGCCTTTGTGCCTCTGCCTCAACAGAAAAACAGCACAGGGCCAACCACTGCCAGATGCCCTGTGGCTCACCAAATCTTATTTACTCTCTGAATGCTAAGCAGGGATGTTAGCTAGTCTCTCATTGAGCTCAAGGCTGTCATATCAAATCTAGCCCGACCGTAAGACTGACCATGGCTGAATAATGAAGCGAATGACTAATATAACGCTCCACGCTTTCATTAGCTGCTCTCCTGTTTATATCACTGCCCACTTGTTTCTGGGTATCTCAAATCAAATGCCGGCCATCTATTTTAAGACTTGCTTTCAAGACAGCGAAGGTCCATTTGAACAGTGTTCTTCTTGCATTATGGAAGGGGTTGATGTGATTTGCAAAAGACATTTTTTCCCTAGAGGAAAGAATCTTTTTTTGTTGGTATAAGAGATGGGTGTTTTCTGTGCATCTGAGCAGAACAAGGACAAGCACTGCAGTAAGTGCAGCCTTTTCTTCTCACAGGTGAAAGCCTGTAAACTCCATTTTGATTTAATTTATTGCAGGGAAATGGAATAGACTGCTAGCTCTTCTGCGCCTTTTTTCCCTAGCCTGACTTAAGCTTTAAGAGTTTGGAAGCTTTTTTTAATGCAGGTTCCGTAGGTTTTGCCTGACCTAACCTCGGAGGTGGATGAGCTTCTGGTGAGCCATTAAAGCAAGCAACTTAAATCCCGTAGAGAGACAGTGTAACGGAGGACAGGGGAAGGATTGGGGGGGAGAGGATTCGGGGTGATCTGAGTCATAGTTGAGACTGCACACCATGCTCAGCGGTCATGTCAGTCATCTCCGGAAACACGCACCCCCAACACACTCCAAAACAAACCACATACACTAAAATCCCTAATCCTACAAGCCCGATAAACACTGATATCTTTGTAATGAAATGCTGTCAACAGCTTTTGATATGTATTTTTTGTCACATCATCTCAATGAGTCACACATCCGGAGAGTTCACCTAATATCATAGAAGAAATTGTGAAGCTTTGAATGCCTTAGACCTCTAAAATAAAACAATTACTACATTATCCAAATATCTGGAATACATTTGAATGCATTCATGATGATCTTAAGCTCCTACCATTTCAGTAGCATCTTTTCCAAAACAGTGTTTTGTGGCATGGCTACATAAGGATGTAATTGCTCCGGTAACTGTTTTTATAAGCTGTAAGGGATTTATGTATGCTTTCTCAAGTGTTGAGATTGTTAAATTATAACTGACAGATCTTTATTTATACATATATATTTTTAGCAAGACCAAGCTGCTTTATAAAATAGAGTTGGTCTCAGTAGTACTCTGCTGGTACAAATGAAAGTTTAAACACATCAAAGGTTCGTTTCAATTCCAATTGTCTGACAAAAATGGTGACTATTATATATGGACTTACGGATACGTTCACTGTTTCAGAGCGTCCATGTTGAGTGCTTTGTCAGAAAAAGTACTGTTTCTGTGTTTTGTCATCAGAATAGGTAGTGATTGATAATGTAGCTAAAGACTGTGAGGTGTATGGTACTAGAACAAGCTTTTTCTCTTCAAGGGCCTTCCTGTACCAAATCTATGGCTGTCTATCGAGGAAATGCCTCGGACCTCTGAATAATCCAGTATTATTTGTTGGATGGTACTGAATAGTTGATGTACTAAGATGCCCTTGATGGTGGTCCTGCCTGTTGGCTTCTCTGATACGCACCATGTGTTTACAAAGTCGACGAAACACCTTGAAACTAGCAGTTCCTCACTTTGTAGTTTGGCCCCAGACAGACACTATTAGGCATCTTGCAGACAGGCAAAGCGGGTGTGCTTAATAGGACTGCAGTGACATTTCCCCATAACATTATGTGAGAGCCTCAGTGAACAGAATTACACTGTCACTTTTTTTACTGTCAAAAACTCCCGGCATTTTCCCCCTAATTATTTTTAATTGTCAACGCACCAGACTTTAACATATCCAAAGCTCATAGTGATGCCGCAATCCTGGACTTAGAATCAGCTTAGGCGAGAAATGGATTCAAAATGGAATTCAGGAGGGAACAATTTCCAAATCCTCCCCAAATCCTTTTTTTCCCTCAAGCAGCTGGTTACATGTTTAAAATGTCAGGCATCACCAAGCTTATTCCCCTCAATATCTCTGCACGCTGTGGAACTCTATAGCCCCTATTTTCCCAATCTGCTTTTGTAATTTCCTCTGCGTTATCTGACATAGACTGTGCTATTTTTTTCTGGATATCATCCCCAACAAAAAAGCTGTGACCTAACAGAGGTTCAACAATGACGGATTCCGCCTCGGTGCCTACAGCCGCAGGTCAGCTGGACTCTTATCTAACATCCGAGTGTCATTCACACACCGCGCTGAGATAGGACCCGGCCACATGACTCCAGGCCCCCCCAACCTTCACAGTGACCTGGCAGAAGGAGGGATGCATCTCTCTGCTTCCCTCAGACTTCTGAGTAGCTGATATAACAATGTTGTTTTTCAAGAGCTAAATCTCTCTAAGGCTATAACTGATTTGACTTCTTCATGCCGACATCTCCTCTTGCGCTTGCTCAAGGAGAGGAGGGTTGGAGAGGGGACTGCAGAGTTCCTGCGTGTGCTTGGAATTCTTATGTGCTCTTTGCTAACCCTCCACTTAAGCCGTATATTCCTGGCAGTCTACTGTAGCTCGCCCCCACATTCACAAACTAAAGTATTCATCAACCCCCTGACTCGTCTGCTCCATTTGGCATTAACCTAGCAAGACCAAGAGCACGGTAAGTGGTGTGACGGCTTTAGTGGTGATGTCAGTTAATGGAGCTCTTTGTATGGGCTGCATGCTATCCCTGCGGTTGAGGCGGCTGACCCCAGACAGGGATATTAGACCCGCTGGTTATCCTGCTCTGGATATACCTTAGGACTTGACAGCAGACAGCGGCGTGCAGAACTACGGCAGCACACTCACCGTGGCCCTGGTGGTGTTGGTGGTAGTGCAGCGAACTGCGATGGGTGGGTTGAAGCCCAGCACGGAGCACCCACACCCAGCAGGCGCTGCAAGGGGTTGGCCTTCCGCTCTATTTGCATAATCCACTCTGACTTCCTGGGCACCAGTAATAAGATTCATAGTTTGATGGAGTCAGTTTTTTTTTTTCTTTCTCCATCCCAGGCTCTAAGAGGAGGGGAGGAACAGTGTGCGTGCTGGTGCCTCTTCTCGTTCAGCGGGGCCCGCTGTGCCGGAGCGTGCCGACCGTCTTTGCGTTAGAGAAGTAGATTGAAAAAGAAAGCCCGTCTCGAGCTGCACCATTCTCAATGTCCATCACAACCTACTATGTGATATAAGGATCTCTCTACCAGGAAACATTTCAACTGCTACTGACACATTATTCATTGCTCTCACAGGATAATGGGAATATGCAAATGTTTGAATTATTTGGTTGAGCTTTGCTGCCTTTCATTACCCTATTGAAAAGCAGTATATTACTATGCATATATAATCCCGGTGCTAACATAGCCTCATTCATTAAGCGGTTGAAGGGTTATTTAATAACAATGTGATAAGGCTGTTACCCACAGTGGGCTGCTGTGTGACCCCTATTGCCTTGATGCATGTTGTACTTGCTAATAGCGTTCGACCTTGGCTTAACCTAATGGATGGGGCATTGATCTTTTGGAAAGGACACATGGCCCCACCAGTCCTCAGTACAGCAGACTGCGGATCCATTTGTGACCTGCTGCAATATAATGGGAAAAAATGGATGTTCTGCTCAATTGGGTGGAATCATATTCATATTGTTCATCTTTAACTGTGACATTGGATTGCACAAATCAAATGCTATTCAATTAAAATCACTCCAAAGTTTGGAGTGCTGACAAATGCTGTGAAACCACAGAACAAAATTACTTTGAATTGAAATGTACTACTGATGCCCTTGGGGCTTTAAGCTACTTTTGTATTTGCTATTCCATCTTATAATTATTTTGGGGTAATATTATTATTATTATTGTTATTCCTATTATTATTACTGACTCCTAAGGGCTTAACCAGGGAGAAGAGGAGAAAGTATAAATGGAAAATAGTTGTAATTTAAATTAAGCCGTGCTCAGAAATACACAAAAACCATGAAGCAAAACTTCCTAATTAAAAGCCTTCCTGAAAAAGTGAGCTTTGGCCTGAGTTGCGAGGGAGTTCACACTGACCGTGTCTCGAACAAGCACAAGCATTCCGCAAAGCATTTGCAAAGCAAAGTTTTACACGTAAAGTTTACGCTTTGGTCTCTCCTCCGTCCAGGTTTTGCTATACTCCAGGCCATCATGGAGTCTGCCGTAGCCAACAACTGGCAGGTGACGGCGCGTTCCGTAGGGAGCATCATAGACCCCACGGAATTCCGACGCATCATCGAGGAGATGGACCGCCGGCAGGAGAAGCGCTTCCTCATCGACTGTGAAGTGGGCCGCATCAATGCCATCCTGGAGCAGGTAACGTGGCCGAGAAAACGTTCCACACTAAAATGTCCCTGCAAACGGGCTCTGACTGGGCCTTTTCAATGGTGTTTCCTCACTGGTTCCTTGGGTGGAGGGGCTCACATCTCATCTGATCATCAGAATAATGATGATATCAAAGCAGTTGAGAAATTGGTTTTCCTTAATCTTTAAAGACTCGTGATGGAGAAAAAAATATGTTCTTTCTTATTTGCCTCCCCCTCCCAGCACTCATTCACATCCATCTTTTAAGGACTGGCCAGTTAATATCCCGCTTATGTTCCAGTTTTACCTTAGGTCATGCAACATGGTGTCGTGATTTCCTCAGGCACAAGCAGGGCACTCTCTTTTTGGGGTGAGATGCGACCAAAATAAAAAATTCAGTTCAAGAAAAGGGATTTGACAGTTTTTTTTCAGGTCAGGATTATCTCTGTTAAATTATCACTAAGCAATGTCATTTTTCAGCAACGACTCCTGCTCCCAACCAGTCTCAGGGTGATTAACCTCTGAATGGCGCATTACGGCTTGATTCAAATGTATCTGTTTGTGTCTGCAGTGCATCTCTAAATAGGTTCACTGGAATTGATGCCATTGTCAAAAAATGTGATTAGATTTATGTTCTTTGGAGTCAGGCTTACAACACTCACAGATCAATGGCAGCCAGTGTTTATTTATTAGACTCACACTCATTAGCAGTTTGATTGCCAACAAAAAATGTATCTTCCATTTGTCTTAAATGTTCCCCTCGAAGAGTTTCGCCGTCTTAACCGGTTTTATATAAGAGACCAACAACCCCTTTCTCTGATATTCAGAAATAGTCAGATTTAGATAATGCAAGGATTTGTTCGATTCGATTTGTTGGGTTTCTTTCGAGATTTCAGGGAAGACTACTGAGCTAGAAGCTTAGGGAGGTAATAGCTCGGAGTGACTTGGGAGGATGAAGGAGCTAAGACGGCTCGAGGAACAGGGGGATGATGGAAGGACGGAGGAACGGATGGAGGGTCCAAGAAAATGGGGCAGCCAAGAAGGACATAAAGCCATGGATAACGGATGGAGCATCGGAATGATGAAGGAGAAATGTCTCTGAGGGTTGTGACTCCTCAGACCCTCCTGAGCATGGCTCTTTGGAATTGCAATGTATTGTGTGAGGGCTGGATATCATACAGAAAGCCTCAAGCCCAAAGGCATGGGTTTATATTTCTATTACTGTCTTTGTGTATGTGTAACCGATTCATCATGGTGACCCTCTGTCATCTGCTGAGGTGTGTTTAAAGTGCTGCATGTGTGTGTATGTGTGCGTGGATGTGTCTCTGGCCTCTGTCAAAATGATCCTTTATGACAATCGGTCCGAAAAGTTTTGTAATGACCTTTTACCACAGGACTGTGTTCATCTGGAAAGCGCTCTACAAATCAAGGGGAAACATCCTTTGGTTCTCTTCTACTGAGGGGTTGAAAAACACCGAACACCGAACACTGTTTTTGTCAAATTGAACATGATTAAAGCCGAAATTCTGAGCTCTCTATTGAACATCAGGGTATTTTTTTTCCCAGAGCCACCCCAGGTGTTTTTAAAGAATCGCATTGCCATTGTGAGAGCCAGTGGGAATGGCGGCAACACTCACAGCCAGTCTGCCGCACACAAACGTCTTTCTAAATGCTGTGAGACTGGCAGGAGATGTCTGGGTCTCTCAAGGACGACTCATTATATGGGTCGCCACATCAACACTTGCTTTAATGTGTGCTCCCAGTGTAAGTAGGACACGCCGTCCCACAACGGCACACAATCAGCCTACTATAAATAGCCCTACTCTCCTAGCCCGAGGGAAGATCTCACACAAAGACAGAAAGCCTCAACACAAACTGGGATCATTCCCCAGCAAAGAGGAAGCCATTTTGGATTGTAGTCTTGTGTGGAGTGGATGATCTTGCGGAGAGGACTTCTCAAACTCTGAAACCATTCTGTTTTAGCCATAGTAGGCACGGTTTGTTTTTCCATTTTAATGGATAATAATGAATCTATATTAACTCCCGCTATTCAATATGAAGTTGTAATTTCTTTCAGCAAGGGACCTCTGGAGGCAGCACTGAACTCTGTGGGCTGATTTGTGGGCTCTGGGAGTTTCGCTGCCCCTGCAGGCTCTCTGGACATCTTAAAGATATCAGCCTGCTCATCCCCTCAGTAACAAATGGGCGAGAGCGAGAGCGAGAACGAGAACGAGAGCGAGAGCGAGAGCGAGAGCGAGAGCGAGAGAGAGAGAAAGAGAGAGAGAAAAGATGGAGAGATGCAGTAATATGGGAATTTCTCTGCCTCTACTGTGTTAGCTGATCCCTGTGCTCTGGAATTCCGCACAAAAAAAAAAAGAAAGTACATACACTGAACATACATTTGAACTCAATGGTTTTCCTTAGACAAGTATTGATTTCGGTGAAATTATATATATATATATATATATATACAGTCCCCTCCAAAAGTATTGGAACAGTAATGCCAATTCCTTTATTTTTGCTGTAGACTGAAAGCGTTTGGGTTTGACACCAAAAGATGAATATGAGACAAAAGATCAATATGTCAGCTTTTATTTCCAGGTATTTTCATCTGGATCTGATAAACAACTTAGAAGATATCATTATTTGAAAAGAAAGACCACATTTTTAGATGAGCAAAAGTATTGGAACACATAGACTTGAAATGGATTTAAGTGAATAAGACTCAATATTTTGTTGCAAATCCTTTGCTTTCAATAACTGCATCAAGCCTGCGACCCATGGACATCACCAAACTTTTGCATTCTTCTTTTGTTATGCCTTTCCAGGCTTTCACTGCAGCCTCTTTCAGTTGTTGCTTGTTTTGGGGGGTTTCTCCCTTCAGTCTCCTTTTAAGAATGTAAAAAGAATGCTCTATAGGGTTTAAGTCTGGAGATTGACTTGGCCAGTCTAGCACCTTCCACTTCTTGCCCCTGATGAACTCCTTTGTTGCTTTTGCAGTGTGTTTAGGGTCATAATCTTGCTGCATGACAAAGGATCTCCCAATCAGTTTGGTTGCATCCTTCTTTAAATTGGCAGACAAAATGTTTCTGTAGACTTCCGAATTCATTTTGCTGCCGCCATCATGTGTTACATCATCAATGAAGATTAATGAGCCCGTCCCAGAAGAAGCCATTGAAGCCCAAGCCATCACATTACCTCCACCGTGTTTCACAGATGAGCTTGTGTTTTGGGGGTCATGAGCAGATCCTTTTTTTCTCCAAACCTTAGCCTTTCCATCACTCTGGTAGAAGTTAATCTTCGTCTCATCAGTCCATAAAACTTTTTCCCAGAATTTTTGAGGCTCGTCTCTGTACTTTGTGGCAAAATCCAGCCTGGCCTTCCTATTCTTTATGCTAATGAATGGCTTGCATCTTCTGGTGTAGCCTCTGTACTGTTGTCCATGAAGTCTTCTGCAAACAGTGGATTCTGAAACCTTCACTCCTGCCCTCTGGAGGTTGTTGTTGATCTCACCAACAGTAGTTTTAGGGTCTTTCTTCACAGCTCTGACAATGTTTCTGTCGTCAACTGCTGTTGTTTTCCTTGGTCGTCCCGTTCGATGTCTGTTACTTAGTACACCAGTCGTTTGTTTCTTCCTGAGGATATTCCAAATTGTTGTACTGGCTATGGCTAGTGTCTGTGCAATGGCTCTGATTGATTTCCCATCTTCTCTTAGCTTCACAATTGCTTTCTTTTCACCCATAGACAGTTCTCTGCTTTTCATGTTGATTACTATAACTGCAGTCTGCACAGGCAAAACCAGAATCTGAAACTGAGCCTAGACATTCAGTGTTATTTATTGTTTGAATAATACATGTCATAAGACACACCTGGGCAACAAAACACACCTGTTAGTCACATGTTCCAATACTTTTGCTCAACAAAAAATGTGGTGTTCCTTTACAAATAATGATATCTTCTAAGTTGTTTATCAGATCCAGATGAAAATACCTGGAAATAAAAGCTGACATATTGATCTTTTGTCTCATATTCATCTTTTGGTGTCAAACCCAAACGCTTTCAGTCTACAGCAAAAATAAAGGAATTGGCATTACTGTTCCAATACTTTTGGAGGGGACTGTATATATATATATATATATTTACGGTAGACAAGCCTTTTTAGACTTTTTACATTTTCCAGATGACGATTTCCTCTCTTTTCCCTCTTAATTGTGTCAAGCAACCAATCACCTTTAGTTGGAGAATTCTCATTCTTGAGGAGTTTCATCACAAACGACTAATACAACCGCCACAAAGCCAAGGCACTATCGGTTGGAAGACTTTTCAAAGCGGCTAAATCCATTTGGAAAACACTGGGGGTGCATGTATAGATCCTGCACAGGCCTGCTTAATTAGAGTAGATCCCTAAGGAATACTTAGGCTAATGGTCCTGCAGCAGAGCAGACATGCCAGCCCTTATCCCAACTGCCCCTATCTATCTATGTTGTGAATTGTGAAGCATTTGCATAGCTCACTGTGTAAATGTTCCGGCTGTAGGCTATGAGAATGATTTAGAATGTATCTCTTTATTCTAACGGTCAAAGGAGGCGTACATGTTTCATGTAAACGAAACCCCCTCACCACCCCCAACCCCCCACCTAGTATCATATGTATACTCTCCCTCAAGGCACTGATCACAGACAATGCTCACCATGGCAACGCAAAGCACAGTTTGTGGTTTTAATATTCCATGTTCCACAGTTTTCTGGTGCAATGAAGCAGGGATCAAAACATTCCTTGTTCGACTAGATAGAATCACCGGATTTTGAGCTGCTGATACTAACAGTTGAAAGCCTTTGATAATGGCCCCCAGGCAATCCTTTCCATCCAATTCTCATTCAAAAGGAAGAGACAATCAATGGGCGTCGATAGAGATTGGCCCATCTCTCGGACATAACAGGGCGGAGTGGTACAGTCTGGTGAGGACACCGGCAGATCTCCCTCCCTCTGGAGGATGTTTTTGTTTCAGCACGATACCGAATGGACCTCAGCCCCAGCCTTATCCATTAGAGGTGTCAGCTGACAGCAACGGTCTCCGTGGACCGGCAAATTAGAGCAACGGGATCCCAAAATATAGTTCTTATGCTCCCCTTTTTTATCCACATTATTTTTTGATCGAATTCCCTGGGCTGCAGACCAGGGAGTTCTGGGGACAATACACATGTTGTCATGCACATTTGACAATGATGTCCTCTAGACTTGAATTGTCCTTCTTTTAATGGTAATCCGCATGAGTCACTGCGATACCTCTCCTCACCCCGTTCCGCACAGACACACACACACACATGCATGACACACAAACATACACACACACACACACACACACACACACGCTCATTTTGAATCGGCTTTTGACTTGCAGGGTGCCTAGAGAATGCAGTCCGATTGAATTTGCCTTGTCATCCATCTTCACAAGCGCAGTGTGTAGCTGCGGTATTAGGGCTTTCACTGTACACTGTTAAGCAGTACAGTGCATAAAGTTACTATTGATTACCACGGAAACAAAGTAGACCTCCACACAAAACATGAGAGTGCGTGTTTTAGAGGCTCACTCCAGGTCCCGGGTGGTGGGCTGAGGCGTTTCGGAGAACGGCCTTGAAAACCTCTGGATCCTGCTGTTTCATAGCCTTTGTTGCCCGGCGTTTCCTATCATACTCAATTCACCTTCACAATGAATTAGAAATGCCTTAAAATGCATCGAAGAGGAAGAAAAAGAAGGAGAAGGAGAAGAAAGAGAGGAAGCCGAAGTAGAAAGCAGCCGTGTTGTGTGTCAGGGTGTGTGCCGTGACTGTTGTGGGAGCGCTGGCCCCTGGCTCCAGGGTACGGCAGCTTCATTAAGTGCTCGCCGTGTTGTCCCACTTGGCCCACCGCACCTCGCTCACTCTCTCACACATGGACAAACAACAGACGAATGTTTCTTTATTTTTTATTTTTTTCCTTCTAAGTTAATTGAACTTCTGGATAATGCATGGCTTCCCAAGCATGCTGCCTGACCCAGGGGCGATGGGGCTGACCAGGTTGCCAATGCGGTCTCGTCCCAGGTCTCACCACGAGCCAATGGGCCACGGGGGTGCAGGTGCTTCAGTGTTGCCATGGAAACACACATAGGCAACCTGGAAGTGCGCGATAATTAAGCGGCGTGCTGTCTGTTTATTCCCTTTGAAGTGGGAAACTTTAGGTTGAAGGATGTGTGGGGGTTATTGTCGGAGGTGTAGAAATGTCAAACACAATGAAATCATGGGCCACAACCTGGGAGGATAATGGGATTGGATCTAGGAAGTTGCCCGGACGATAGGAGCGCGTCAGAAAGCTGACCTTGGAGAATTGAGGACGTCCTCTCTCCCAAGACAATTAGAAGATATTAGAGCAGGACAAAGAGGATGATAGGGAACGGCGAGGCGGCGTTAGTGGGAGGACTACCGGCTGACTGGTGGAACGGGCAGATTGGCGGTATTAAAGATTCATGCAGGGGATCATTTGAGAGAATGCCCTTTAATCTGATTGAACAGTACAGCGACAGACAGTCGGTTAGAGATTGATTCTGGTTGTCAGAGGGCGATAAATTCCCCCCGTGACTTTGAGAGATTTAATACAACTACTATATACAAATTCCGTATGCAAAGCCGCACAATACAGCCTGATACTGAACGATTAAATGACTGCAACACTTGATATTGATATTAGGGATTCTCTTATGATGCCTGTAGGTGAAGTTAGCCATTACCCATGAGGCTGCGATGCATGAAATTCCGTGCAACACACAATCTCTTTGGATATTTCACATTCAGCTCCAGCGGCTGACATCCAAAGTGTACTTGTCAAAAGTGTGGGGGAGGCAGTCCAGAAAGACACTGAAAACAGAAACACAGGGGAAAGAAACTATCCGCCCACTCAGTACACTCCTGTGTCTTTGTGAAAACCACCTCCATGTTCTGGTGGAGAATAAGAACAAGAAGTAAGCTAAGCAGGATACTCTTGATACATATAGCATGCCTGCTTATTAATGTAAACACAATATCTACTTTAATGGTCTCTAGGCCTACCTGAGCTTCTGCGTGTAGACAAGGAAAACGTTGGCTTCAAATCATGTCTAGAATGCAGCCCTGTGCTAACTGCACCAGAAAATTGCATTGAGCACTTTTTTTGCGTTTGAAAAGACAGCTTCCCGTTATGAAAGCAAGATTTTCTCTGCAGGCTTTCAGCCTTGACCTTATTTTACACATTGACATTAATTGGAACGAAAAACATTGTCATTCTAGCACAAGTCATAGCTCGCCGCACACAGACACGCGCACACACACACACACACACACACACACACACACACACACACACACACACACACACACACACAAAGAATATAGATGTAGAGTTACACATACATTGACTCTCAGATTCACACACACACACACACACACAAAGAAGATCCCGATAACAGTTCCACGCAAAAACACAAACAAAAAACAAACACACGCGCGCACACACATCAACATAAACCGACACAGAAGGTCAAAGTAAACAAAAGCCGTTATTTAATAAATGTTGCATAAGCATTTGATTTAATTGGTCCAGCTTAGTCTTGGTCTCTAGTTTGTAGTGCTCCTGATCTCACAGATGGCTGCAGTGTGTATTGCATTGTTTGTTCAGACATTTTGAACACTTCTTAGTGGTGCATTGGAGTTGCCAGGCCGCTGGTATTGTGACACATTTCTTTCTTCTCCACAGGTGGTGAACCTAGGGAAGAATACCCGAGGCTACCACTACATCCTGGCCAATCTGGTGAGGACAAAATGGTGCCTAACAGCGCACAACAGATTCCATCGTATTATACAACACAACACAGCACAACACAACATCATACACATGAGCCCAACACCACACCATCTCAACACAACACAACACAACACACCAGAACAAAACATAGCAACGTTCCTCTTACCACTGCCGATGGACCAATGAACAGGCCATCACTGCCACAATACCTCATTAAGATCAGAAGACACTCCAACCAGTCATTGAATGTAAAAAAAACTACTTAGAACAGACCCCCTGACCTCCAGTGTTAATGCGTCGATCCAAGCAGCTCTTCTCTTCTGCTCTCAGGGCTCCTCCAACGTGAGCCTGGACAAGGTGGTGGTAGGCGGGGCCAACGTTACAGGATTTCAAATCATCAACCCAGAGAACCCCATCGTCCAGCAGTTTCTTCAGCGCTGGGAACGCCTGGATGAGAGGGAATTTCCAGAGGCCAAAAACACACCACTAAAGGTAGCCAATGACATTGTTGACTTTATGATAGTTTCCAGCACAAAGGATCCCTCTCCTCTCTTCTCTTTCTCCTTAAGTGGCCCTTGACTCTCTTGAATGTTATCGATCGTTTGCGGTAGTTTACCGTAAGTTCCGTTTGGGCCATAGTAACAGACGTGCAGTAACTATAGACGGCCTATATGTGTGTCTAACTCCGACGAACAGCAGGGGACAGAAATAGTGCACGCGTAAATTACACCAAAACGCGGTAGAGAGCATAGTTTTTTCATACATGATGACTATTTTGGTACAAACATTTACCCGCCAGTGTGGCGGATATAGCCTTACGGGATTTACGTGCCAAACGCAAAATCTACCCTTTGGCGCTTGGCGGGTGTTATTCGGACCCTGTTTGTAATATTAATAATTGATATAATAAAATATCGATACTTGGCCTCCGTGTATCCATACAATATTTACCACGAAAAATATCGCGATACTATGCTGTATCGATTTTTCCCCCCACCCCTATTGTAGACTATCTCAAAATACGCTCTTTCTTGGATACAGGAGCCTCTTTGCTTAGTAAAAGCTTTTCTTTGATTAAGCCAAGTGTTTTGGCAGTGGAACAATGCTAGAATCAGGGCTTGCCAGCCATCTGTCACTCTTAGTTTCTAAAACGTGTCTTTGATATCCCAACACATGGTGAGCTAGAAATGCTCAGTACTGCATAAAAGCAATTTGGTGGCAGGGTTGATAGACCGAGGCACTCTGACAACTATTAAAGCTTGACAGACAAGTGCTGTAAGCAGATCTCGGGGTTCCTTTGATGATGTGGCTTTGTTTTCAGTACACATCCGCGCTGACTCATGATGCCATTCTGGTGATTGCGGAGGCCTTCCGTCACCTGCGGCGTCAGCGGGTCGACGTGTCTCGGAGAGGCAGCGCTGGCGACTGCCTGGCCAACCCAGCCGTGCCCTGGAGCCAAGGCATCGACATAGAGAGAGCCCTCAAAATGGTAGGACGGTTCATCCCTGTTTTAGGGATGTCTGCATTTATAATAACATGGTTACTGTATTGGAAGTACGTCACAGGCTAGAGTCTGTGCTTTGTTTGAAAACCGAGCCTTCATTTCGTTAAGTAGTCATACACTTGGGTTAGCTAAAAAGCAGCCTGAGCTGAAAATGTTTAACCAGTCTTAATAAGTAAGGAATGAATGCAAGTATGTATGTCAGTAAGTAATTAATCAAATAACAATTGATTACCTTTCAATGACTGATTATGCCTGTATTGTTGATAATGAATTGCAATTGTCATGTACCAGTAGGGTGCTTCAAAGGCTGGGTCATGTATTCGCTATGGAGCTCTTCCAGGCTTGTGCAGACGTTTCTTTCTTCTTGTGTCACTGCATGGCAGGTCCAAGTACAAGGTATGACGGGGAACATCCAGTTTGATCCCTTTGGTCGACGGTCAAACTACACCATTGACGTGTACGAGATGAAGTCAGTCGGTGCCAGAAAGGTAAGTGAACACACACAAAGGCTGTGGGGAGGTTGGTCTGGAATCATTGTACGCGCACCTTAAATAACCTCTAAAGCCCGTCATGATGCACATTCCTCTCCGGAGTTCACAGTTGAATACAACACGATTTTGCATGAATAAAAATGATGTTTTTAATGACATATAATTATATAATATATATAATTTCGTATAATTTCCTTATATTTGTTTGAGAGCAAGTTGTTTGCAGATGTCTCCTGCCCTTTCCAGAAGTACTTTCCTCCCAGCTCTAAGCAGGGATGAGCTGGGACCTTTACATGGAACCGTTTTCACTCGTACCACCTTCTGCAGCATTAATCAAGCAGGCAGCACTGGGCTGTGACCCGGCCCGCCTGTTCTCCCCTCTGTACTGGCTCATAACTGGGCCAGTGGGGGCAGGCAAGAGGACACCCCAAGGCTGTCAACTGTGATATATTGGCCAATAACCCATCCTCACTGCCGCAATCACAAACGCACACGCTGACACACATGAGCCCACACAGGCCAAACACACATACACACACACCAAAGCACACAGGACGTTCAAAGCATTGTGCCTGGCAGACTCCAACCCCTAAAGGGGTGCTCACCTCGCCCTGCACAGGACAGCCACCTCCAGGCCTACGCACAGTGGGAGGCAGTCTGCACGGACTACCCATTGACTACTGAGAGTTCGAACTGTAGAGGAGAGGAGATAGAGAATGAAATAGAACTGCGTACATCATTTATAGATAGGCAGTAGATGTTACAGAACGTACTTACAATTTTGACAGTTCAATTGAAACGATATTTTGTTCTAGCGCCATGACATACATGAAAGAAAATACTGAAGTCAGCAAAATCCTTCAAGATGACTGTAGATTTGCCATATTCAGTCAATGTACTGTCGTCTATTGAGGGCGTTTTGCTTGGGTAGTAGTTTTCTTATTTATGGGAGCAAAAATCAGGGAGCAATGCTGACAAGGAGATAAGCTTGCATTAGAATTCTCGATCATCTCTGCTCAAAGTGTTAAGGAAACCACAGCTTCTCTCCTAGACACAATATCAACAAAAGCCAATGGATCTCACAAACCACAACTGTGACTCCAGCACTTTACCCAGTCATTCAGATAGAGTATTCCTCCCCTTTGTATTTTGGAGGTTCTCCTGTAAAAATCGGTTGTGGTTGCTGCTTAATAACTGTTATGTCTGTGTCCCTTTCAGATCGGCTACTGGAATGAGTTCGAAAAATTTGTATTTATAACGGATCAGCAGGTCACCAATGAGTCCTCTTCTGTGGAAAACCGAACGATTGTGGTCACTACTATCATGGTACACTTTCCAAGCAGTGTTTTAAAATGTTCCAGCTAAAGATTTCTGCCACTCAAGGTCAAGGTGTCCATTGTTACATTCTGTCCTGGGAGGGTAGAAGGATTTTCTTTTGAGTTGCTTTCCATCCACTCACTACATGTTGAAACAGTCGACTCACAGCGAGTGTTTCAACTGTATCCGTGTGGGTGCCAAAGCATTTTGATTTTCCATATTACGGTGGCCTGTTGTAGCAGTGACATCACAATAACGGCTTTGATAATGATAACGATATTAGCCTACACTCATCCTATGCACATTCAGTGCATACGTAAGTAAACAAATCTGTCTCCTACTCATCAAGTAAATGGTCAGTGACATTGAGTATACATTGTAAACCATCGAAGGGAACGATCAAAATATTCTTGTTGTGGACCCCCAGAAAGAGTAGTATTTTAGAAGGATGTAAAGTGCCTATGGTTTAGGGAGCTATGGTTTTAACTACCTTGTTCAGATCATTATAAAATACCATCCACTACATGCTCTGTACTGAAGTATACCACCTCGTAGGCTTCCAACATCATCCGGCTAAGGAAGCTATGGGAAAGGGTAGCTCAGACGGGTTGGGGTTGGGGTTGGGGTTGGGGTTGGGGTTGGGGTTGGGGTTGAGAGAGAGAGAGAGAGAGAGAGAGAGAGAGAGAGAGAGAGAGAGAGAGAGAGAGAGAGAGAGAGAGAGAGAGAGAGAGAGAGAGAGAGAGAGAGAGAGAGAGAGAGAGAGAGAGAGAGAGAGAGAGAGAGAGAGAGAGAGAGAGAGAGAGAGAGAGAGAGAGGGTCAACAGGTCAGCCAGGAACCATCGGTCATTTTTAAATGTAAAATAAGGTGCGCCTTATCTTACATTTAAAACCATGGCCTTCATTCTGACTCTGCCTATGATGTGCTCATCCTAGGCAAATTCAGAATATGAAAGTCTGACATCCCTCATCTAGATATCCCTAGATGCATGTCATACTCATTCCCATTACACAGTTAGGATACACACAGGGCCCAGACATGAAGAATCATATTTTACTGGAGCCTTAGTTCCACTGCCATTCAGGCTAAACAAATCATACTTTTGTTTTAAGTTCGCACAGTTGCTAAAAAAGCGCAGTGGAAGCCATTTCCAACAGCTTAACGAGGTAATACATTCAGCACAGAAGGTAATCGAGTATTGCTTTCCTCACAGTCATCCCTGATAATCCTAACATGATCTGGGGATGTGGCTTGAACTGAGAGAGAATAAAATAATTTGATCCAAGTAACATGAAAACCAACGTCATGTAACAACAGCATCTCTAAATTGGAAGCATCTATAAGTTCACCCAATATTCTGTATACATATATGACATAATGGTCATAGTTGGGTTAATGTCAGCTGTTTATTGTGCACATCATGTAAATGTTGATGACCTGTTGGGTTGATCCTGATTAAATCTTGAGTCTGTAGTGCTCACTGATCTCTCTGCTGTCACTGACATTTACTTCATGAACGGGGATGTGCTCCCTCCAAAACTATTCTACCTGCCCCTAACGCCTACTAAGCTGATGCCAAGCAAATGCACCCTCTAACCAGCCCCTAACCCAGGCCCCTAACTCTAGCTTTCTGACATGATCAGCATGACGAGATTAGGCTGGGTCGTCGTCCCCCCCCCCGCCCCCCCACCCCCCCACCCCCCCCCCCCCCCCCCATCCCTCTATGCAAACCACGCGCCCTAACTAGTCTGACACCGGCCCTGTTGGACCTGGTGCCGCTATGGAGGCTGGCTGCATTTGGCTGTGGAGCGAGTCCACTCAACTAACCTGCCTGTGTGTCAGCTCTGTGTTGTGCTTCTTATCCACACTGTACCATTGTGTGTGTCTGTCTGCCTGTATGTCTGTTGATCTGCCTGTCTGTCTGTCTGTCTGTCTGTCTGTCTGTCTGTCTGTCTGTCTGTCTGTCTGTCTGTCTGTCTGTCTGTCTGTCTGTATGTTTATTTGTCTGTATTTCTATTTGTCTGTCTGTCTGTCTGTCTCTGTGTCATCAATGCATGTATGCATGTAGCCAGTGAGGCTCTTTTAAAGAAAGCTCTGTTTGCTCTGAATGTACTGCCTGTTTTACTATAAACTCAACACTCTGTTTGATTGACAGGAAGCGCCCTATGTGATGTACAAGAGAAACTTTATGCAGCTGGAGGGAAATGAAAGATATGAAGGCTACTGTGTCGATTTAGCAGCAGAAATTGCAAAACATGTGGGGATAAAATACAAACTGTCAATTGTGTCGGATGGGAAGTACGGTGCCCGAGATCCGGAAACCAAGACGTGGAACGGCATGGTGGGTGAACTGGTATATGGGGTAAGTGCCAGTCTACCAGTTCCACCAACATAGTGAGGGGGACTTGCCAGTACATTTTTGAGGTCAGAGTAGTATTAGTCAACCTAATCATCCATTAGACTATTTTGATTAATTATCATTTAGCCTAGTGAATGGTTCATTCTGTATTGTGTTAAATACTTGAACGAGTATTTAATTTTGTGATTTTACAAATCACCAGCATCCCATGCGCATTGTGAAGATTAGTTTTACAGTTTTCTAGTTCTTAAATACTCTGCTTTAAACGGCAGAATATAAGCTTGACATTAAAAGCATCTGCTTGCCAGTCTGAATGAGAATGGCACTCTGAATCCATCTTAATTTAACACAAGAGAGTGTTGGGGGCCTCGCTGTTCTGCGAGCTCAAACAGAGAAGAATGATCCCCTGGAGTAAAGGCAGACTTGGTGCAAGTCCTGTGAGACCCTCTGTCTCTCCCTCTGAACAACAATAAATCAGCCAGGTCATTAATTAGGCCTTCAGGTGTAATTGAACCAGTGATATGTAGAGCTGAGGAACTGTGGTTGGCTCCATAGCCACCACCTAGCCACATTCAAGATCAGCCAACCTTACATAGTTCATTTAAATATTCATAAGTTGATGAAGGGTCCAGTGATCGCTTCTCTCACCTGAAAAACCATCAGTGAGCCCATTTATTACCTTAGTGATATAGCCTGTAATTAGCTCTCAGACGAGTCTGATGGATTTGCTGAATTTCACAGGCTAATGCAAATTTCATGGCCAGTTTGCATAAGCACTTTCCTGGGTTGTGTCTTTTAAACCTTGGACTTACTAGATGAATAGGTTCAGGATTAAGGCAGTGGCATTAGGCCGACTAACACTTAGCTGGGCTCCTTTTAAACTGGCAGGTTCTCTCTCACTGTCCTCTTCTTAAATGGATCTCCCACTCAAAGCTTTCATTTTCTCTTGATCCTTTTGACTGTTTGTGTCCCATCCCTATATCGTCTACATCCAGTCAGCTCAA
Organism: Aplochiton taeniatus; assembly: GCA_017639675.1. Lineage (NCBI taxonomy): Eukaryota > Metazoa > Chordata > Actinopteri > Galaxiiformes > Galaxiidae > Aplochiton > Aplochiton taeniatus. The sequence continues at coordinate 6,552,142 of CM030177.1, forward strand.
CTCATCGAATCCATCTCATAGATACATTATCGCCAGGTTTAAAGTGAAAAGTAGCTGATGACGAGATTACGTAATCGAGTATATAGTTTCCATCTTGACCATCCTTTACATTCGGCCACCATTTTGGAAGGCTTTTTGTAACTCTTGGTATTTCTTCGGCGGGAAACTAACTGCTGCTGTGCCTGTCCCGTTTTCCAGAGAGCTGACATAGCTGTGGCTCCTCTAACTATTACTTTGGTACGAGAGGAAGTGATAGACTTCTCTAAGCCCTTTATGAGCCTGGGCATCTCCATTATGATAAAGAAGCCTCAAAAGTCAAAGCCCGGCGTGTTTTCCTTCCTGGACCCGTTGGCCTATGAGATCTGGATGTGTATAGTGTTTGCCTATATCGGCGTGAGCGTGGTGCTCTTCCTCGTCAGCCGCTTCAGCCCCTACGAGTGGCACCTGGACGAGAACGACGAGGCCAAAGACCCCCAGAGCCCTCCAGACCCGCCTAACGACTTTGGCATTTTTAATAGCCTGTGGTTTTCCCTGGGCGCCTTCATGCAGCAAGGATGCGATATCTCGCCAAGGTTGGTGGTTGTGTTCACGTTAACATCACCCTCAAAGCCATCCTCATCATCACCTCGCGGCATTTTACTGTAATAGTCGCAGATACCTCCATCATTCCATGGTGCATATATGTTATTTTGAGGTTTGTGTGTTCATCTATCCACCCATAGACCTCTCACTCCATCTGCCTATTATTACACCCCCACCAACCCCCCCCCCCCCCCCAAACCCCCACCCTCCATCATTATCTGATCTTTTCACCAATGATTCTCCAGACCACATACTAGTAATGTTGCAGTGCAACCACAAAATAACTTATATCCACCATGCCGAGGCTTGTAAAATGCACAGGGTCATACTGTTGCAGTACATGTGTCAGTGGTTTGGTCTGTATTCTCCATGACTCTTGGAGGGCTACCGTGTTTTTGCTGCATGTCTCATTTTACGGTCATCAGCCTGGTGCATATAATGTATTTCAAGTGGAATGCTAATTTTTCCTTTTGTATTTGCACTCTGATAGAGCACTACAGTCCTGTTACGACAATGTCATGATTTCCTTTCTCCTCCAAAATAAAAAGTAATGACCTCTCCTCTTTTTCTTTCTTTCTTTTTTTTTTTTTACTCATCCTGTCTGTCTTCAAACACGTCACTGTGAAAACGTCCTTCCTCACCTGTGGTTTCAGTTGTTGTTTTGCTCTTTTCTTTCTATACTTCTCTGGAATTTTAGAGTAGCTGCATGGAGTTCAATGAAGGGGTGTTTCAGGGGCCTGTCTATCACATTGAAGGACACGCCCCCTTTGAATGGGGGCCATGGATCTCTGCTCCTTTAGAATTTTCACTTCTCTGACGACATCATCAATTACACATACAGACTCTCGCTATCCTTCCAAATGTAGCTGTAGCCATTATGTCTTTTACGCTAGCCCCCCAAAAAAGTATGCATTTCTGCATGTAATTCACAGGTAATTAGCAATTGTTTTTAGTTATTTAGTGTGCAAGTATCACGTAACTTCGAAGCTTCCATTCCCTACAAGGTATGTGGATTAGGAGATAATTCTGTAAAAGTAATAAAGAGTGTCTGGGTAGAAACGTAAAATGGTCAATCTATCTGAGCCCGCTTGACTCGGCCCAGCCGAAGCAGCACAGGATCTGTGTGTGTGGGGCAGAGCACCTTGCTCTCATGTCCTCATTTGCTCCGTTCTCCCAGGTCCTTGTCAGGCCGAATTGTTGGGGGCGTGTGGTGGTTCTTCACCTTGATCATCATCTCCTCGTACACGGCCAACCTGGCTGCCTTCCTGACCGTGGAGAGGATGGTGTCCCCCATCGAGAGCGCCGAGGACCTGGCCAAGCAGACGGAGATCGCCTATGGGACGCTAGACTCTGGCTCTACCAAAGAGTTCTTTAGGGTGAGTAACGGGACAATTTCATTGCATGTTACATTGGAGGATTGGATGATGATTGGATGAGTAACGTGAGATATTTAGTAGGGCCCGCCCCCCTCTTCCCTGGTGGTGTCACCGTCTTCATCAGGCTATAGGATGCACTGAGCTGGAAAGCCTGGTAGGAATGTTAAGGGGTCTCCTAGCAATAATGTCAGTCAAGCCTCCTGAGCATTGCTACTGAAGATGAAACGAGTGACTGGCAAAATTACATTATGCGAAAACAGCATGTCTACGGGAACGAATATAAACTTTTGTCTAGTTTCTCCTTCAAACAAAACCCAGTAAAACTGTTTTTAAAGTGTATTGAAAAGTAGGGCAACCATACAGTAATCACTTGTTCACAGTCAGAGGAGTAAGTGCAAGTTGGTGGTTTGTTTGTCAGGCGGACAGACTTTGATTGATCACTCCTCTTTATGAGGGAATAATTCACAGGTGCTCAGGGACTTTGTAATGAATGACCTACTTCAAGCTGGAAATGTCACAACTGAGCAGCCAGGGACCTTTTAATTAAAACTGGAGTTGAGAAGGAGCGCACAAGATACTTGGATTAATAGAAGCTGTAGATACATTTTAAAGATGTTCCTCAGGACAGAATTGTCGGTTAATTAGAGAGATACAGCCACAGGCAAGAAGGAATCCTCTTTGATGGCACAGAGACAGATCATCTCTCAAACCCTCACCTGCAGTCGTGGTGCTCCCACAAGATTTATTGGTGAACGTTTATCAAAGACGAACCAATCTTCTTTTTGTTGTCAAAGCCTTGGAATAATACCATTTACATACATGAAATATATTTTAAATGCATACTATTGGTTATTTCCACTTTTACTTCATCTATATGACATAGTGTGCATAAAACACTCAGAGCAAACCCTTGTCAAATAATTAAAGACAGATTTAACCTGAATCCAGATACTTCCTTTGACTTAATCATGTACATTTCCCTATTAGTTTGTTTCTAGAGCAATGTATGTGCTTTTCAGTAATAATAAAAAAAAAAAAAAAAATGTAATAAAACTAGGCAAATAGGGATTTTACAAATTCAATCAAACAGCTATAAATCCTTCTCAACAAATGGATTGAGGCTTGATTGATGAACTGATTGCTGGGGGTATTTCAGTTTCCTGATGGGAGCCAGCTCGTCTCTGTATGTTTCGTGGTTGGAGAAGACTTCTGGGTCTTCTTCAGAGTCTGTCTGAAATATTCTGTTGTGATAGCCTTACAATGCTGTTATTTCTATCAATCGCCATTGTTTGACTAGAGCTTTTGTAGCACTGCATTCATCTAGAGTCTTTGCCAGAGGATACCAGTTAAGCTGTGTCCTGGTGAATTGACAATAGCCTGACAGAATGTGTAGATATATCTCAACAGCGTCAGGAGCGGTCATTACCATTACACCATGTTTGAGTACTGTGTTTCCAACATGCCATCTATGATGACTGTCAAGTACCATTATGTACATGTGCAATCCTCTCTGCCACAATCGTTTATGTGTCAAGAATGATTTAGGACCCGCTACTTATTCATGGTGTCTTCAGCTGCCGAAAAATTCAATTCACTTCATTGGGCTAAGATTGTTTGTCAATTCAATCTAATCTTGGCGACCCGTTAGACGCAACAAGCAGATGTCAGACCTAATGTTATCTTCAAATTCACTTGACGTGTAAGAGCATTAGGACCAAGGACTTTCTTGTTAGCCTTTGTTTCTTGTTACTTGTGTGATGCAATCACACTATCAGTTTAGCAAATCCTTGTCTGGATATGTTTTGGGAAATGGGAATTCAAATAATCTCAGAGGGTTTCATTGTTGGCATTTCGAGCAGCTTTGCCGTGACATTTACTGGATTCTTTCATGTGGCCGCCATTGTGTAAGCAACCTCCAACCCTGTGACCTTCACTTGCAACTTGGCAGCTCCCCCTTTCTCTCTCCAGGCTGGACAAAGAATATGTTTTCAAAGAGATAAACCCAGATTTGATACTTTCTTCACCCCGAAAATCCCAGAGAAGTAACAGTGATTCCAGCCTTTTGTGATTTTTTGTACGATCGATACATCTGACATCTGGCCCTGCATAAGAAGCAGCAGCTTCCATAGAATGTCCCACTGAGCAGCCCACCTCATAAATTGCCCCCGTTATGATCCTTCGTGAACTGTCTAAGTGAGTATGTTGCAAGGGGAAAGTCAGCTCTCAGGAGGTGGGTGTCTTGCTCTCTCATCAGTTGTCTGAAAATCTGACTACCTTTTGCTAAATGTTATTCACTCAGAGTAGAGCTTCCTGATGTCAAGTCAGTGTAGCAGTGTTAGTCGGATTAGTATGACGTGTGAGAGGAAAACATCCTGTCAATAGACTGCATGCCAGTCTGCCTGTCTCAGAGTGTAAACGTGCAAATATGTGGGGCGCCTGCCAAAACCCCAGCAGATGGCATATATGCATATCACAGGCTAATGTTTTGACTGGAGCATCGGTTGTTTTCTCTCTGGTTAAATAATGAACATGTTTACTATTCGCTCATTATTGAAGGCTTCCTAGTGCGGGCCGAGCGGCTTTGGCCCGGTTCAAAAGCCCCGTTAATGACAACAGTGCATCAGCCCATCAAGGTAATGAAAAGCATCTAATTAAGTTTAGAAAAGCAGTCAAGGACGTCTACTGTGACTAGGCTTAATGTACATTATTAACCTCCCAGCCAAGCCGAGCAGTGTTGACCTAAATTCAGGCCTATTATGGGAGGTCAATAAAATGAGAACCGGTTCTCAAGTGACTTGCCTGGTTAAATAAAGGTTGAATAAATACAAAGAAATAAATATATCAGAAAGTTTAGGATATCCATTAGTTTAGGACAAAGGGTTATTGAAGTTGCTCATTATTTATCTCCTACAACAGAAACGTCTTTCAACTCGGACTAATAACAATGCAAATCTTAATTACTCTTGCCCATAGTTAGCTGGGCTACAGAACTGCTGCTGGCTTTGGAAATTGATTTGTCGAGCACATCAAAAAGGACGCTTCATGCACAATCAATATGGATTAAAGGCATTCGAAAAGTGAGGGACAGAGGAAGTTCAAATCTATTAAAAACCCCTTGTTCTATTTGTGCTTTTTACGGTTCGTAGAATTTGGCTAATATAGCAATAGGAGGATCTTATGAGGCTAAATCTTAATATGATTATGCTTAAAATAGAATAAAATTGATATTTTAGAAGGTGAAAATTTGTTAAAATATCATCACTTTTTTCATGGTCAGTCCTTATGCATTATGCATTAGGTGTTGCATGATGATCTGAGAAAATATTGTCAAATTTCTGCAAGGTTTCCGATAATTGTAACTGTTACATTCTATTTGGTCAACTGTACAATCTGTATGCTAATTAAATTATGTTTATTCATATCTCTCTTGCTCGTTTGGATTGTCCAAAATATATCTTCCAAAGTTTTCTATAGGCACTTTTCCTCCTTGCTGGCTGAGTTTAAGGTCACATTAACCTACTTTGATGCAGTATTCATGTTTGTCCTTGTGTTGTTGAACGCTGTGTAGCCCAGATCCCTGGAGACTAGCAGTCAGCCAGTCTGGGGCCATTTTTAGCCATTGAGCTTGATTTAGACCAGGGCATGTGTTTGCCATGTCATTTAGATGATCCAGGGGGCTGACAGTCAACTGATTTTGCTCAGGTGAGACCCCAATATAAACCGTTATGTTGACTAACTTCCTCCGACCTGCAAGGAGGTGTGGACGGTAAGGGGAAGCAGGTGGCCTGTGGATGTTGAGCAGGATCATAGCTTGCGGTTCCTTTGAAGTAGACTCCCTGCCTGTCAGATGCCATGTCACTACAAAATTTGTCTGGCAAAGGACGAAGGTTTGGCCTCTAATATAAACGCTAGGTTTGCTTGTAACAGGTGTCTCCAGCAAAGCAAGGATGTGGGCTAACTAACTATCAAAAACTAAAGATTCTAAGGTGGTTATTTGTCACTGATGACAGTAGGTTATTTGTCGCAATTCAACTGAATTTGGTTGAATACATAACAGTCACACTTTTCTACCACAAACTTTAATATATTGTTTGCTTTTATAAGTGTTGAACTTGATGCTGTCTGGCAGATTTTAGCTACTGGCGAGAGGCCATATCTAAACTTAACTGCTCTTTCTCCTTCATCTGTTGCCATAACTCATGGCAGAGATGCACACTGTCTGTGTGTGTGTGTGTGTGTGTGTGTTTTGTGTGTATGTGAATGAATTCAGTGTAAATAATGTTCACCCATATTCTAAACTGTTTTTCTTTTTCTCTCTGTCTCTTTCCCCCTGAATGCAGCGCTCCAAAATAGCAGTATATGAAAAAATGTGGTCTTACATGAAATCAGCTGAACCGTCTGTGTTTGCCAAGACAACTCCAGACGGTGTTGCCCGGGTTCGAAAGTCGAAGGGCAAGTTCGCCTTTCTGCTCGAGTCAACTATGAATGAGTACATAGAGCAGCGGAAACCATGCGACACCATGAAAGTGGGCGGCAACCTCGACTCTAAGGGCTACGGGGTAGCCACGCCCAAAGGCTCTGCATTAGGGTGGGTGGGATAATATAACAATGTACTCCATGTTGTTATAGTATTCCACCAACCCTGATGTCTCCTGTTGTCATTCTTTTCTTCCTCACTCCTCATCAATTCTATTCTTTTTTGGGGGGGGGATGGAGCTGACATTACTATAAGTTATAAATGTTTAGCCATTTTCTAGCCTCTTCTCTGTGTCTGCTTTGTTTTTCCTATGTTGTTTCCTTCTCTTTTTTAAGGCAAAGAGCTTCTGGTATATTAGTTCCGTGTACTAAATCCACCTGAATGTTGGTGTGCTTGCTCCTTCCTCCCCTGCTCTTGTCTGCTTCTCCTTGTCCCCCCTCCTTCTGTCCTTTGTGTGATCTCCCTCTGGATTCGCCTTGCTTCTGATTTACCGGTTCAGTGTGTTTCTTCGGTTAAAGCTGCATTGTCGATTGTGATAAATGTTAACATGCATGCTATGCTGTATGTTGCTGTTACTTTTATTCTCAATGACAAAGTGTCCCCATCCCGCACACTTCAGTTCTAAGCAATGTAACCCTCCATGCCACCTCTCTAATATTTAACACTTTCTTTGCTGTAAAACGCTTCTTACCTCTACACACCGGTGAAATTATTTACCAATTTGTCCTTTTCGTGCTCCCTTTATGAACTATTGATATTGGTAACTATTATGATCCCTCCAATTTATATTAGATTTCTCACGGACCTGTTAATTTTCTTACAAGTTATGTTTTATCGTTTCAAGAAATGCTGTTAACCTGGCAGTGTTAAAACTGAATGAGCAAGGCCTCTTGGACAAATTGAAAAACAAATGGTGGTACGACAAGGGAGAGTGCGGCAGCGGGGGAGGTGACTCCAAGGTCAGCCTCAATGTCACCAAAGTCGGGTACCCTAGAATAGAGTAATCGGCAAGGCTGTCTTCAATGTAAACTTCAGGCCCAACTGCAGCCAAAGTTAATGCCCCATCCGTGTGGCTTTTTGATTTGATAATGCAACTGAGATCCAACTGGGAACCCTTTACTTGACTAATGGAAAGATATCAGCACCAGCTGTGATATTTATAATTCTGTGACAATCAAAATGTAGGCTTGAGAGAAGAGTTGATGTAGTCTATTGGACGTGCCACCACCCTGGCGAGGGGCTTTTGCCATGCAGTACTCAGAATGACACTTTCTGTTGTACTCTCAGTGACTTGCACTGCGGTTATGAAAGGCAGAAACCATTTTCCTCAGCTTTTTATATCTACAGGGCAATGTGAACCATAGACTCGACTAATTATAGGCTAATGAGGTTTCAATTGGGTCTATTGAGTGGCATATATTCACTTAGATCAAAGTCAATGTCAGTAAGAGTGATAGAGAACCTATTCAACTAATTCAACTGAGATTAATAATTGACTTAATTGAAGTTAGATGAAGTAGTGGCTAATAAAGTCATGGCCACTGTAAGGTACCCACTCTCCAAGTTATGGAGCTAACCGCTGAATGTTAGGGCAGGCGAGGCGAACAGCGTAGTCTTGAGGGGAATAAGCATTACAGGCAAACGTGAGAATTCTAATGACAAAGTGACACTTTAACAACCCAAACTTTTGTCTAATACAAACATTCTCTTACTGGAACAAGTGTCAGCTCGTGTTTCTGACAGACCCCTTTGGTTGGCCTTCGTACAAGGCCAGTCAAAGTCAATTCCTCCCTCTCTGTTCGTGCTGTGTGAGACGCTTCTGGAGGGTTGAGAGTGTGACCAGATCTTATGTTTCAGCCGCCAGGGCCCAGCCCCTCCACGTCCTGACTGGGGGATCCGTTTCTATCTCAACTCCTCTGATTGCATCATGGCCACAGTACACTTGGCACATTGTAAAAGAGGAGACAGGCAAACTTTGATGTTGTAGACTCTGGTCATTCATTCATGAGTAAGCAGGGTATGAATACTAGCAGCGTAGCAACACAAAGTGGCTGCCGTCTCCTCCTAGCAATCTGCCTTGGTTCCTTGGTAGACTAAGGGTGGATTAGCCGTGCTATGATATCTCACCTGACTGCCACATCTGTGCTTCATTTTTGGATTCCCAAAAATACATGTGTTGGTAATTTAACAGTGATTCACATATATTGTATGTAACAACCACTGATAGGGGATTATATAAAAACAGGGTTAGAATGTAATTAGTCTGATTCATGTATAGTAGACCACTGATCATTTTGTATGCCTAATCGGCATCCAGGTTTCACTTCAAAATTATTCAAAATATTGAATCCGATATATTTTATGTAATTGGATACAATAATATAAAACAATACTAGAATTGGTGTTTTGATATACAACATATTATTTAGCATCTATTGGAGTTGTACATTAGATATGCCATTATTGGTACTGCTTGTGTATTATGATTTCACATTTGTAAACATTTGTCTACGCAACTGAGATAGTAACATTTCGCAGACATTCATTTCATGTATGTTTGTTTCATGTGGCTTGTGTCCTTTTACATATACTTTTTATCGTGTTTCAATATACCTGACTTTCTATCACAGGCTTACCAATCACCTTTAACAAGAAAGACTATCAAAAGAAACAAGAGGGCAACACTTACCTTACTGATCACCTGAAATAAATAATTCAAGTGGGGTGACTCGTGATACATAATGGTTAAGTTAACAAACTAATCCACTCACAATTGTGACCAAGAAAATGCATCTTGGCTCTTTTAGTATTTGCATTTGGTTGTAATAGAACACAGCATGACATCCCAAGGTAATCTGTGCATGTGTCACGTCACGTCACACTTCACTTAGCTAGCGGACCAAATCTGTGCGATTGGCTGATAGGATCCCCTGTAGCCAGGCAGCTTTCTCAGCTTTCTGTTGACAGCATTCTCCCTCACGGGAGGCCAGCAGCCACCGCTGACTGGAGGCACCTCAACTAACTAGTAAGACCAACGTTATGACTTTTTCTGCTTTGACTCCCAAGTCAACTTCATTGCTTGATTATTTTCCGAACCTCTTCCAGGACTGTTGTTCTATTGTCATTTCCCGAGAGACTATACAGAAGACAAAACTCCATTCTAGAAAAATGTCTTTCAAATATTGCTCTAGTATTACTATTTAAGCAAGCTACAGTAGAATCTTATCCACTCGACTCATTAACAGCTCCTTCTTATTGACATTAATTAGATGTGTGAAAAAAAACTACGGTGGTGAATACAATATATTGAATAAAGTTCGATTACTAACCCTGATCATTTTTCAGAAAGAAAATAAGCATAGAAATCCAGCAACCAGGTAGATGTCATAATGTCTTGCAAACCCAAATAAAACCCCTAAGGTGCAACTTTTTGTTGCCAATTGGCTTAGAATGTGTATTTAGCCCCATGTAGTGAAATCTGGTAGAAAATCTGAAGTAGCTCTCTTAAAAAAAATGTACTGCCACAGAGCCATGCAAACCTACAGTATGACTTTATATTTTAAGAAATTAAAGACCTAGGCATCTACATGAGGCGGATTTCCCACACAATATCTTAACATTGAGCTAATAGTTGTTACAAGCATTAATCGCATGCTCTGTGGATGCATTTGCAGTAAAGGGGTATTATTTTGTGAGACGATGGCAACCCTTGGCTAGAATGAAACATTACTGCTGGTTCTTGTTTGTCTGTTAGTCAAGAAAGGGTTCCTTTTAGATCCACATTGCTAAACACTTGATTGAAAAAGCTACATGTGCCCATTGCAATTGCACCTCTTTTTATTGTACATGCAGTAGCTACTCATTCTGCTAGTTCAAATCTTTGCTATTCTTTGAACAGTGTGTGCCGATTACTCAAAGCGATACAGGTATGGTCTGGCACGTTAGGGGAGTCATGGTGTATGAAAGGTAACAGTTAGACTTTGCCTGCTGTCTGTGATGTCTTGGCCAGGACCGTGCTCTATCGCTTTGTAAAGTATACAGTAGTTAAAAAGTTGAATAACATAAAATAACATAATATAATGTTATTTATGTTATTTCCCTCGTGAAGAACTCCTGTAAACCTTGCAGTATTGAAACTCAGTGAACAAGGCATCTTAGACAAGCTGAAAAACAAATGGTGGTACGATAAGGGTGAATGTGGAACCAAGGACTCTGGAAGTAAGGTCAGTCGCTGCAGGTCTTTTGTACTGATTACCAATTGCATTTTGACTTAACTGTTCATATGCAAACATCAGAGGAAGACACACTCTACAGCATATAGACTTATATGTATTTACATTTTTTTAGCTGCCCTTTATTAGAATTACATAACTGCAACATATGTGGAACCCTTAGGATGCTAGCATGACTCACTTCACTTGACTTACCCTTTGACCCCTTATGGCTCTATTGAGTTCTAGTCACAACAAGTGATAACTTTCTAATATATAAGATTATAATCACAATTCCTTACATGATTTAGCCCATCACTCAGCTTAGACATACAGGATAAAATGCTAGATTTAAAAAAAAGTGTTGCATGTCTTTAAATACTTCAAATTATATTTTTATTCATATCACCATTAATTAATAAAAACACAAGAATTGTAACCATTATGTTGCTACTTTGGTAAACAAACTTACAGTGAAGTATTGTTTATTAGTGTGATTACTTATTTGTGTGCTAAATGGGTATATTGAATCCATTAACAATATGCTGAGTGACTTCCCTAAAAAGCTTCTTAATTGTGACATACTCCAAACTGACTTTCAAAAACCATTTGGTCACTCAGCGGTCAAGTGTTGTTTGACAGTCACGTTTGAAATAGGGGATGTTATAATGAAGATGCTTTGTTTCACACGTAATAATGTTAAAGGATATAATATACCAGTTATTTAACTCTCTGAGATAGGAAAAAGACAAGTGCAGTCTGACCGGTCAAAATTACAATAAAGAAAAAACTATCGAAAAAGCAGACTCATGGGGTTAAAATGCAAATGGTAAAACTCTTATAAATGAACTTCTCTGAAGTTTGGATGCTGTGTAGCAGCAAAATGGTTCAGTTCACTTCTTACAGCTTGCCACTTTGAACTTGTAAGAATCAGTCAGATTGAGCTTGTTGGTAGCTATCCTAGTCTAGTCAGTGCCTCATGCTTGTAGACCTGTACGACTTGTCGACCGACTTCCTATTGGGCTGGCTTCGTAAAGAGACCACAGAGTAGCGCAGACCAAGCCTTTCTATCTACATTCACCAATCCAGCTGTTACAATTAAAACTTTGACAGTTGACTTATTTTCTACAATTGAAGACTGATTTACCAACCAAAGCCCTTAGTTTCTCCCAACTTTTGACCGTGGTGCGGTTGTAATTCAGAAAGTAGACTTTAGTTTACTTCAGTGGGCACACGTCTCCAAACACTGCCCACTCACACTGAAGAACTGACATATAACTTCATTAGAGTTGCTGGGAGTTTTGAGTAGATAATTAACCAAAGCGAACTTGTCTTCTTCAGAACTGGGGGGGGGGGGGGGGGGGGGGGGGGTGAAGAGTGTATTAAAAAACTGTGTGTAAGAAACTAAACAATGTTTTTTACATTTCCCAGGACAAGACAAGTGCTCTAAGCTTGAGCAATGTGGCGGGAGTCTTCTATATTCTGGTTGGAGGGCTAGGGCTGGCGATGACAGTGGCTTTGATAGAATTCTGTTATAAGTCACGACAAGAAACCAAAAGACTGAAACTGGCTAAGAATGCCACAAACTTTAAACCAACCCCTCCAGCAAACACCCAGAATTTTGCTACATACCGAGAAGGCTACAATGTGTATGGAACAGAGAGTGTTAAGATCTAGTGGTATGTCTCTTTCATGAAGTGCATGTTGTCATGGGTTAAAATAGCTTCTGTTTTGTTATAGTATACTGTGTTAGCTGTGTCTAACTGATAACCCATCATCAAGGTGTTAAACGTCTTCATTTATGGTGTAGTTTCTGAAATAGCAAAAGGTATATCTACCAAAAGATGTTCCATTTTAGGTCAACTGGGATGTCTAGTTCTGTGCATTATTCTTCTGTTGGCTTTCCAGATGGAGAATGTGCCACTTCTGTTGACGTATCAGGAGCAAGGCACAGTCCCTCACTGCAAACACATCACATTATGGCTGGTACCCTGGAGGTCAAAGACTTGGTCATCAGCTTCAACCCAAACATGCTGTCAACAACCGCTCATCTGGGATTGCCAGTCTGGCAGGATAAATGATATAGATGACACAATAGGACTTGTGCTTCTTGAAACATGGGATTTGCCTCTCTTAGTGCCTTATGGAGCATCCAGTGTCAACAATGCAACTTAAAATAAGTTCACTTGAAAATAAGAAATCACAAAGTGAATAAAGGGAGCATAAAAAGAAAACATTGTTACAAACGATAAAAGAATAACTGTTATGATGTAGGGGCAAAATAGTTTTAATTTCTATTTTTAAGAGAAAAGCCATGATTTTAAACAAGTAACATCCTGTAGTACATTACTAAGTCATTGGAATCGTTTACAGAACATATTTTTGTGGTGAAATGTTAAGTTGAAACTTATTTTAGCTTTATTTATTGTAGTATTTATTAAGCTATTTTTACTATAAGATTATTTTCTGTGCCATATATTTAGGGCAGTGATAAGGTATTGAACTATGATCAGTTAGACAAACTCTTATTTATTCATTGTTAAAATGTGGAGAATTTCATAACCCTTGGTTACCTTGTATTGCCTTATAAAGTTAGATCACATGAAATTGAACATTTGGTTTTAACCACTAAGATCACATTTGTTACTACTGCCAAAATTGTAAATCGGGAACATTTTTTATCAAGATGTGGTTATCTTTTAAAACACAAGGTGCCATATTGTTGGAATTTTCCATAAAGCAACAGCAAAAACAGCTTTAGAGAATTATGGTTTTAGTCATAAAGAGCTATCCCCTTATTCAAAACAAAGAAGTATACAATCAATACAATATATTATCCGTTTGATAAACAATAGCACACTATAGTGGTTGTAACTGTTTTTTTTTGGTATCTGCTTGCACAGTACACCAAGCAATACCTGAATTATGTGAAGTGAAACTAGTCTGTGGAAACGTTACAACTGGAGTTCAGTTTTCATTTATTTCTGCAAACAACTGTGATCTACTAGGACATGCCAATATAGAATAACATAACTCCTAGAACTCTTTAGAGCTCAAGAAAACCAGAAATGGTAAGAAACATGTATATTTATTAAGTTTATTAATGAAGGCTTTTCTTGTCCTTTTTTAAAATGTAAAATGCATGTGAAATTGGTGATTGCTTTACCAAAACCTGAATCCTGAGGCAGATCATAGGACATTAGCATAAAATCTCAACATTTGATCCATTTCTTTTCCGTCTTTTGTAAGTGAGAAAATTGCCAAGCTGCGTAGTGAACTGCATGTGCGGGCATACTGAACCTCTTTAGTAAGGTCATGTACAAAGAACTTTATTACATTTTGTAAATAAAAACTATTTAAAAACTCATATGCAACATTGCTAAAGTTATTCTACAGTATGCTTGTGTACACAGAATATAATTGTAAAATAAATCAAGTGTGGCAATGAACTTTCACCCTTTTGCTCATACCATCGCAGTCTGTAGCACAAAATGTGAAAATGGTTGGTGCAACATTTTTGGCCTCCACACTGCAACCAGATGGAGTAGAACATCCTGGTATTTTTTGTATACTATGCATTAGGACATACTTTGTCTTTTTTGTTGAATAGCAATAAGGGAACATTTAAGCATGCCTAGCATTGGCCATTACTTAAAAGACAGATAGGCTGAAGATCGGTTTTGTTTAGTTTTAATTGGCACTACCGGCGGAAAGGTGTAAATGAATGCACAAAAATGTGTTAACTAATAGCGACTACTGTAAAAATGGAGACTAAAAACTAGTGACTCACTAAGAAAACTATTATTTTTATTGGTTAAAAAAAGCATACACATGTAGAGTACAGCAGATAAAAACTCCAAAAAGTTTCAAACATTTGTATTTGGAGTACAAAGCTTTTAATTTTTTTTCTTTATTTGCTTCAAGGGTGAACTGGCATTATACAAATGATTTAAAACCCTGATAACACACAATCACATAATGGACATTGCAAGGTACATCAAAAATAAAATAAAAAATAACATGACATGACTTGCATGTTACCTTCTTTATTATTGTACACATAATATACAAACTGGTCATTTGTATTACTCATCTATGCCTAACTACTTGCTTGGATTAAAAGATGGAAAAATAAATAGACAAGTAACTAAATGAGGTAAAGGAAATAACAGAGTGTATTAATTTCATAAAACAAGCAGGGGGAGGAGCCTGGCGACGTAAAATGTAAATTTCTTAAGAAGCATGTGATTATCAAATCTATGACCTGATGCTTTCAAGAGAGCTTTTAATACAGTTACCACTTTTCTGAGTAGAATAACATTTCGTGATTTGACTAGCACATTGTGCCAATATTCATAAAGTAAAAAAACAAAATAACTTTCAGCAACTTCACTGAAAAACATTGAAATGAAAAAGAAATATGCAAGTTTGAAACACTACAACTAACATCACTTGTGGGCAGTACATCATAAACAACAGGCAGAAATGAGAGGAACATTTCAGATGCAGCCTCTTGTCATAAACAAGGCAGAGAAATGGAGCACTAGTTAACAACATGGTAAAGAGGGGGACTTCTGGGCGGTAAAAGCATGGCTTCTTCAGCTCTGTTGAAAAAAAGGGGTAATGAAAAACATCAAAAAGTGACCAAATCGCTCCAGCAGATAAGTTAACTGCAAAAATCTTATTTTATGACAACATAAGCATATCGTCTCACCTTCACTGCATGTAGTGCCCATTATCTGTGCTTGTCAGAGGATTTATGAGTACTATCATTAAGGAAAAGAGCACCAACATTTTCATGTGTTGCCTACCAGATCAAACTGCCAAAATACTACTACCCAGACTTTGATTATGTAAAACGATTTGAGAAAAGCCAATTAACAAATACTGCGTCTTTTAAAAATGTTCCCCCAAGTTTCAGAGAGAACTTCATCTTGAAAACAAGTGAAGGTAGAGTAGGGCTGCACAATATGGACAGATGTGATTAACCTGATATTGCTAGTTATTTTATTAATATAATTAATTTGTCAATTGGATTCAAACCGCTCAACTGATTCAGAATCTTGTGTGTGCTTGGAGACTACATTTTAGAAAAATTTCCCTAGGCCCTGTATTCAGCCTCTCAAAAATCTTCAGAAGTCAGGAAAACACTAACTAATCAGCAGGACAGCTGTTACACAGAGGCGTGGCTCCCAGCCTGCCAATCACCTCACTCGCACAGTCCCGGTGAAAACCACGGCTGTATCAGAGCATTTAGCATTACGCAAGCTCATTTAAGTCAAGGAGCATGCAGGCATTTGTACACACCACTTGAAGGGAGGGGCTTAGGAGAGGGATTGGGGGAGATCAGACTCATTAGGCAATTTTTTTGGGCTGTTGTGACTCAAATTCATGGCCAATTTTGCCCAATTCTCTAGACTTGCCTATTGCACCTTTAAAAGAATTCAAGGAATTGTTGTGGGAATAGCCTGAGGGAGTTTTGCAAGAGACAAAAATAATCAATAAAACAGAACCCTTTAGAATTTCTGTCCACAGCACTTTAAGGATATTGTTTTTTCTCTTCCTTCCCACCACTGCTGTCCCTCTTGTCTTTCTTGTCAGACTTCTCTTTGTCATGTCTAGACTCCTGCAACACACCCAGAAAGAGCTGTGAATAAAAACGCATCCTGGCTACAAGCACGTTAAAAACGGAAAGTTGAACATATCATGGCGCTTGTATTGCATGGTTGTGATTCCAAACTAATAATATTCACATCACTTTGGTCAAGAACGCATAACTGGACATAAAGCTGGCCGTGACCACAAAGAAGCACTACGAAATATCCTCAACACCTGTGACTGGTCCTAAGACTTTCTACCTACCTTTTTCCCCCCGAAAGAGGTTCTCTCGAGTTTAGCTGACTCGCCCTTTTCCTTGCTGGAGGACTTGGACCTCTTACTCTTTTCCTTGTCAGTTGGGAGCGGAGAGTCAGAGGAGGGACTGGTGCTCTTGCTGTGTTTGGAGGCATCTAGGAAAAGCAGAGCCATACAGGTGAAACATGTGCAGCTACAGGTTACTGTATAACTTTTCTTCAGGGTGAGTGGCACGACGACGACGACGACGACGACGACAAACCGCCGCCCCCCCCCCCCCCCCCCCCCCCCCCCCCCCGAAAACGGTCAAGAAACTCACTGGTTCCGTTCTCGTCCCTTCTGCGTTTCGATTCTAAACTCAGGTCACGGTCACCAGCAGCATGATCCTACAAAGTCAAAAACGTTGATCAAAAGCAAGCATAAAGGAGATCACACACAAATTAGGAGTTCTTGTGTTCTTATCTTTCGATGCTCATCAAACTCACTCTCTTCCGTTCTTTCTTGTCGTCTTTCTTCTCTTTGGAGCGGCCTCGTGTGCTCTCTAAATCTTTCTTGTCCATCTCCCTCTCTCTGCTCTTGGACCGCACTACCAAATTGTAGTTGACGTGGTGCTACAAGAAACCGCAAATACAACCACGAGTGGAGTAAATATCATTTGTACACGTCTTTGTTTTAAGTACTTCATCATAGAGAAACCTATTGTCCGACTCAACTTTGTAATAAGGCCAAAGTAATAAATCTCAATAGTTAACTAGTATGCAGCATGAATTCGCTTTAAAATTGATAAATAGCACCTAAAAAAATACTAGTATATCATGAATGATAATATTCTAAGCTCACAGGTGGGCAATATTTTACCTCACCCAAAACAAAGGCTTGAGATAGATTTAAAGATGCTATATTTGCCAAAATGTTTTCATAAAATGGACTTAATTCAACAGCAGAAATAGCTGAGCGGTGCTAAATAATAACATTTCCTTTGTAGACAGAATTACTCAGAATAAAGACTTCTCCTACAGATGTTTTTTATTCAGCATAGAAAGTGGTGGTGGTGTCTTGTGTTTTGGGCTGTTTATGGGCTGACGCTGGCGGTTGTGTGAGCATAGAAAAATCAAGACATGTATCGTTAACTAGGGACTGTTTTGAGGAATTTTCAAAAGCAGCCATGATTAACTTTACAGTTACTAGCAAAACAAAATGTGTTCGCCAAAGATTACATAAAGCATGTTTTACTCTTGCAGAATGTAACATTGCGAATATCAAGAGGCTATAAAAACACAGATTATTGCTGTCACATACTGATTAGTCAAAAACAAATGATTGAAGTGAGGTGTAAAGAAAGTATTCAAGGAAAAAAAGGAAGATGTGTTGCTGTCTAATGCTGTCCAAATTTGATGGTTATTTATTTTTCTGTTTTACAGAAGTCTGAAATAGGTGTGTCTGTTACTTCAGGGATCAAGAACAAATGTCAGGATTGTCCATTGGCTGAGATGAAGAGGATCCAGGATCCGAGTTTTAACCTTTGTTGTATTTGAAAAACAGAATTGAAAATGGATTTAAGTACTATCATTTGGTAGTGACTATATTGGTTAGACTACTTTACACTTGAAACAAGTCTAAAAACGTATTTTTTTTTTTTGCTGCCAGAGATGCTACATATACTATTTTATGTTATCTATTTCTTTGTCACAATTCATTCTTTGTGAACAAGATATTGATTGGGCAACATAAAAAAATGCCTCCTAGGGGTTGAGTACGCTGTAAAGGAACAAATTGTACATCTACCCTTTATGATCAACATCTCCGCAAGAAACTATTAGCACCATAAGTGGCAGAGAACATCGTACAATGACACTTGTGTCTATGTTGTTACAGGGAGAAGTATAAGTAGAAAGTCTGTCTAATGAAAGCTCAACAGTGAACACATCTGCCCTGTCCTTGGCTTTTGCACAGCCCATGACATGCATGGGCTAATGAGCTTCTGCCCAGACATTACATACATCAAACAACTACAAATCCCACGCTGCTTTGAAGTCTTTAACCCCAGTGGAATGATCAACACTTGTCCTCTACGAAATAAGAAACTGACAATCCTCGTGACTCTTGAGGGCTGAGGGAAGCAGACTAGTCAACCTTGCCTTTGTCACATCTTAAAAAGTCGTCCACAAGCGCTTCTCCTTTCATCAACAAATAACAAACAAACTGCAAGAATTTTGTCACAAATCTAAACAACTTTACTGTAAATTCTAACATGCTGACATCCTGGGTCTGCGCTTTGGATAAATAGCTGGGGATATATGTTGATGCTAGAGTGTATGAATAGTGCTAGTCCAAACCTTGGCTGCTGTGTCCTTGGGTTCGTTGCTATTGTCCTGTAGGAATGAATGGAGATGACAGATGAGCTGGGGAGGGTTGTCAGACAGCAGGAGAGAGTCGGGAGGAGGGTCAGAGGTGGAACAGACCAGCCGCATACGTCCCCCATGACCTCTGACCTTCAAGGACTAAGGCTTTGACAAGGTTATAACATGGAGGAGGGTTCATAGTCTTAACATCCGGGATGCCAACAGAAAGCTCTGCATAGACCCTGAGCAGTGAAAATAAATAACTTTAAAAAGGTATATTGGCATGTTAATATGTTTTTCAGCTTACATGTACTAGCATTGGTGTACTTTTGTGTAGTGCAAGGCCTACAAATGTTTGACAAGTCAAGTCAGTGTGAGGTCTATACAATTTAACGTCTATCTTTTGAAATCGTGTGTGAACCACTGCTTTCCTATGTTGATACTAGCTGATGTTCTCACTTACAGTTCAGTTCAGAATCGATAGGACACAGGGAGCATATCTCTCTGGTAAAACAAGGACCTACGACATGCTTCCAAGGGTTTGGGCAAAGGCTCAAGTCGATCCAGCAGGTTCCACCCGCCCTTTCTCTGCCCCGATCTCTAGTTGTAGCGGCAGGCTCACTTTTTGTTCCTCTGCATTTCTGGCGGGTTCGAAAACTTCAGAATGATCTCACTGTGCAGACCTGAGCAGCTGGTGGCTTTGACTTTCCCCATTGCAGGTTTGCTGAAGGGGTGGGGAGCAGGTGGAGATGCTGTGGACTAGTAGCGATAGTAGCATGGGGGGGGAGAATGTAGGGGGGCGGCCGGAACGACTTGGCATTCTGGAGCTGAAGCCAAGGTCGACTGCTGAAGACGCACGTTGGGATAAAAATCAGGGAGGGTTCACGCAACAGCAGTAGGCTGGCTCTTCTACAGCCGCTAGTGGATCCTCCTGAAGGTCGAGGGCAACGCTGGACTCATTCTTCTCCATCGTTGTCGTCGAGTTGCAGCTCGTCGAGGCGTAGCACAGGAAACGGTGCAGCATTTCAAACAGGAAAACTACATCTTCGGCATATTAATTCTGTGAGCCATTTTTAACCACAAAAAAACAATGCACTTTGAAGAAAAATCTGAAGAAAAAACATCTTCTCAGGTGGCATATGAAAAAGAGGAAAGTTGCAGAATTTAAAAGTAGCTTTACTTCGCGAAAATATTGCTTTCCAAAAAGAAAAAAATATGGAAATATAGAAATGGGTAGATACTCCTTTCTTTCCAAAGGCACTATTACGGCTTTCCTTCACATGAAAATATATTAATATTTGAATATCAAAATCATAGATATATACACTATTCTCTTGGCTAAGTCCTTGGAGGTTTCCCAATTCAGGAAAATATGAATATGATTGTCCATGGAATTCATTCCAATTCCCATGGTTTTGGGTGGGGACTCCAAACGCCTCCGTCTGCGTGGCAAAACCTTCCACTGTGATCTTGAGGTGGGTCGATGGAACACTCAACAGCTGGGTTAGCTCCGGCAGAAAGGGAAGAAACACGGGCACGGCCTTCCTCAGGCCATACTAACCTTAACTGAGGAGGAGTGGGATGGCGAAGAGTGGCTGTCGACCTTTCGTCTTTTGTGCTCTAATGGGGGGGGGGGGGGGAAGAATCCAAAATTAGTTTTGCATTCGGAATAGATAAAAATCTGAATTTACTTTATTGCCAAGTAGGTTTTCACATACAAGGAACTTGTCTTGGTATTTAGGCGTGTAACAACTAATAGATAAAAACAAAGTGCTGCAGGTGGCGAGGTTTAAATATGACACACACACACACACACACACACACACACACACACACACACACACACACACACACACACACACACACACACACACACACACACACACACACACACACACACACACACACACACACACACACACACACACACACACACACACAGTGTGCATCTCTGCCATGAGTTATGGCAACAGATGAAAGAGAAAGAGCAGTTAAGTTTAGATATGGCCTCTCGCCAGTAGCTAAAATCACACACACAGGATATAAATATGTCAACGGCAGATGTGCAATGCAGAGGGACAGGGACACTCACCCCTCTCAGATTCAGCAGACTCGGATCTAGGAACTGGAGACTTGATGGAGGCACTGGGGGCGCTGCGCTCTCCCTTCTCCTTGCTCTTGGGCTCTTTGACAGGGTCGTGCTCCCTGGAGGGCTCCTTTGGCTCCCCGTTGCCCGCCTTGGTCTTGTCCTCCTTGGTGTTCTTCTCCTCCGCCTTCAGCTTGTCTCGGTCTGCCTTGGGGGTCTTCTCCTTACCCTCACGCACCGCCCGCTCCTCCTTCACTGCTCTGTCATCCCTCTGCTTCTCACGCCGGCTCTCGCCTTTCACCTCCGGAGTGCTGCCCGCTGTCTTATCCTTCTTTTCTTTTTTCTCCTTGCCACTCTTTTCTTTGTCCTCCCTCTCTTTGATGGTTTTGGTGCTGCAAAGGGAACAAATTCATAACAGTCGAGCAAACAAAGTGAAATTATTTGAATTTGACATTTTTCTGTCTTTTTCCTAAGCCCACAGGACTGGCCATTGGCGCAGCAGTAGCCTGGGCTGTGTGTGTACCTGTTTGGAGCGCCGTTTCCATTGCTGGTGGTCACTTTGGCTGCGGTGCTGTTGGCTTTGTTCAATGGCTTCGCCGTCCCCTGAGATTTATCCTTGGACCGGTCTGTCAAAAGACAATACCCCAGAGCAGCATTAGTTCAATGGCGGCAACCTAAACATGTGCCACTGCACAAACATTCAATAAATGCCAGACAAGCGCCAACCCGAGGGCTACAGAAATGTATCTTTTTTTTTGGTAAGGCCTGATACTGTTGTGAAAAAAGAGTTTTTAACCCAATTCGTTCTATTATTTCCTTTTTTAGTTTGCTAAGACCACGGCTTGTTACATCTATATAGAACTCGAATAACACATACTAACAGCTTTACACAAGACTAGTTAAAACCAAAGACATACAGCAGATCAGTTTAAATCAACTCATAGGGAAGACATTTTTTAGTGTACTGGCTTTCAAAGCATCTGGGCATCTTACCCCCATCTTCAGAAGCGCCTTCCTCGGTCTTGTTGGTGTTGGCCGTCTGCTTGCCTGCACTTCCTGGGCCGTTCTGCTGACTGGCAGGGGTGGCACTGCGCACTGGCTGCTCCTTGTGATGGAACTCATTCTCAGGGACCATGTGTACCTTCCTGCTTTTCAATTGGCCTGAGTAGCTGGAACACGTATGGACACAGGGTTACTCTTTTAAAAGCTTCGACAAAAGGGGAAGAAAAATCCCAAAGATGGCTTTAAATACACACACAGTCACACACACACACAATAGGAACCCCTTCTAAAATCAAATCAACTGAATACCACGCAACAACAGTATAGTGCTGCTTTCTAAAACACAATTACTGATGTTTCAAATGGGTCTGAGACATGATCGGTGAATGGTGTAAAGCAGCGTCAAATATAGGTTGTATTTGTTTGGCTGTTAATAGTGATTCACAAAACAAATGGCCCTTTCCCATGCAGACGACATGCAGAGTAATTCTTTGTGTCATTAACAACCTTGATCAAATGTCTCCATCCCAAGATGAATATCACAGAAAAAGCAGACAAGTCTCCCTCGCTAAGCCACCTTAAATGCCTGCATCTATGGATAACCCTGACTTTCTGAAACCCACTCTTCATTGAGAACCCCATTTCCCATAATACACGTGGGTTTGTCAAGAGCCAGAGAGGTGCTGCACTGCACACAAGGCGCTGCTCAGCTGTGGCGTTACCCCATAGCCAAGGCATAGAGGTCTGGTCTCTTCTCCTTCTCCTCCTGGCAGATCTTATGGACGCGGCACTCCAGCGCCTGGCCGAGGTTCAGCACCTTGGGGTAGCACGGCAGGATCTTGGTCAGCACGATGAGAACGTTGCGGATGTGGGTGTACTCTCCCGTCTCCAGGCAGTGGACCGAAGCCTAGGGGGGTAGGTTAAACACATGCTAAAAGACCTCTTTCAGCAGGCATTAGAGCATCTATTTATGAAGTGTCAAAGTTCTGATAGGATCATGCAACGCGATGGGCTGACATTGCTGCCACTGTTAAACGTTTTCAGAATGTTTGACTTGATTCTCCAAAGAGAGGGGGCCTGAAAAAAAACACAGGTACAGGGGGTGGAAATCACCTTTGTCAGCATGTAGTGCCATTTATGCACAACGTGTCTGAAGTTCTCGTAGTCCAGCTGGTCCGCTTTGTTTCCGCCATCAAAGCCCGTGGCTCGGAAAATTGTCAGGAAGCCAGGGTAATTTCCACACTCCTTCATCAGGAATTAAGCAGGGAAGAGATTCGTTAATTACCCGCTGACAGGTCGACCCCTCAGTAGGATCGCATTCGGTGCTGCCATTTTTCTACTAGTGTTACAGAGTGATTCTACTCAAGCCAGCAACGGCCAGTCAGGCACCTTCTCATAGATGGCGCGGTCGCTGTGCCAGCGCGTCACCGTCTCCAGCATGCAGCAGAGGAAGCGGCCATAGCGCCGAGACTCGTTCTCCGTGCAGCTCGCCACCGTGTAGATGATGGCCGAGAACACCTGCGAGGGGGCCACACGCCACCGCGTCAGAACACGTAACACGCTGCCATCTCACGGGACAACGGAGCGCGCGCGCACACACACACACACACGGCGGTCACAAGGATGCCGTCATGGGGGGGATGAGCAGAGAATAGATGTCATGTGACCTACCCTGTCATAGCACAGCAAGGTGCAGAAGTTGGGAGTCTTCTGCTGGTGCACCAGCTCCACAAAGCGGGCGCAGTAGACGGCGTCGATGGCAGAGAAGATGCATCGTGGGAAGAGACAGAGCTGCAGGAACTTGGTGATGGTCTCGTTCTTTGTGGACTCTGAATAGAGGAGAAGTAACACGGCTAGGTGACAAAAGAAAGCAGCAGAAGGCGCATTTGAAATTGTCCCATTTATCTATCAAACACAACGCAGTTGTCAAGACAGATTTAAGGTTTGTTACATAGTCCGAAAACATTCACTTCAGAAGGCCGTTGTTATGGAATGATTGACAGGAGATGTGATTATATGAGAGTTGGGACAACTGCCATTAGCCTAATACCAGAGGGCCTCCAATAAGGATGCATGAGTTGCTGCGCTTGACAACTTCCCGTTAATTGCTTTACTTGTCTGTCAGGTGGCAAGTTGGGCCACGCTGTGTGTGGAATAGCCTAGCTTTCGGTGCGGACTGGATGTAGGTAGGGGTGAGGGAGTTTGCGTGGGCATGTGGGCCAAGGGGTAAAGGAAACGCAAAGTGACTCAAAGGGAAACAACGTGTTCCTAAAGAGGTCTGTGTCCCGGGTCCCGACGGCTGTCGGAGGCAGAGGAGTACTTACTGGCCAGCAGCCAGTTGTCCTTCTCCAGTTTGAGGCGGTGCAGGACTCTCTGAACGTGTTCCAGCTGCTTCTTCTCCTCCTCCTGCAGCTTGTCCTGCAGGGCAGTGCAACGCTCCTTCTCCTTTTTCTTCTTGTTCATGGGCTGGTCAGGGGAAGAGTCGTGAGCACACGCACACACACCTCAAAACACAAAGGCTGACCAGTAATAAGAATACAACAGACCACATGTAGGTTGCCTTAAGCGCAATGCTATTAGTAGACCTCCATAAAATGGTGGCTGCGTGATTGATGAAATGGAAGAGTAGACAGGGAGGGGGAGGGGGAGGGGGGGGGGGGGGGAGGGGGGGGGGAAGAGATGGGTTGTTGATGATGCCACTCACGATCTCAGGGGTGTCCTCGATGGCCTTGATCTGGACCTTCAGCTTGTTGACCTCGCGGTCGTAGGCGGAATGCGGCACGGCCAGGTCATACATGGTCAGCGACCAGAAGGTGGCGTAGAACTGGGGCCTCAGGTCATCCCACACGCGCGGCGGGTGGAGGGACACCACCGCCTCGTGGATGGGGGCCATCACCTGCTCGCACGCCACCACGTACTTGTGCACCTTCTGCTGCTGCCGGTTGCCTTTCTCAGTCTTCTTCAGCTCGTCGTACTTTGACTGCAACGGGAAGAGGGCGGAAGGCCGGCTCCGTCAGAGGAAAGTCAGAACACATTTGTCTCGCCGAGCAGGCTGATCAGGCTTTGTTCAGACGCACACAGTGGAGTCCCGCTCGGTTCAGCACATACTGTACGAGCTGTCTAACCCGATTCAAGGGGAAAACACTGAAACCTGCTTTACACTGAAACCTGCTTTATAATCAATGAGTGTTAAATTGCCGTTGATCTACACGAGGAGAGACAGGAAATTCCCCGCCCCAGCGTCTGCCAATAAATGGCGTCAGATGAAAAGGGACGGGCCTCTTTCTCACGAGCACCACTTGTTTCTAAAACAAACCAAACTATGGGTAAATGACTTACCAGGATCTGATGGGCGTACATGGGCCGGGACAGGAAAAAAGCAGCATCGTGGGGAGTGTGGAACTGGTTACACAGGACATCGATGGAGGGCACACGCTTGATGTAGTCCTCCGTGCTTAGGTTGGAAGCTAGAAAGCCACCAAACTGAACCAGAGTATCGTGGCACTGCACCAAGAGAGACACAGGGTCAGTGTCTGGCAATGTCCAGATACAAGGTTGACAGTGGAACCCGCAAAAGTTAGGCAATCATTTGAATTGGCACGGAGTGTAAATTTGCATAGCACAAGCCACAGTGGCAGGAATAAAAAAAATGAAAATGTTTAAAACGTGAGAGTATTGTCAAAACGAAGCTTGTCAAAAAAAATTAAATAAAAAAATAACATGAAAGCCAAGACAGTTTAGTTGTAGAGAAGAAGTGGGTGGAAAGGAGAACTGTGGAGTGAAATGCCTTTGCCAATTTCTACATTTCAGGCCCTGAGGCTTCACTGAACCAGAGTCGGAGCAAAAGAAGACAGTTTGTAACAGTACATAAGTACTGATATGAGTGACAGTCCTGAGTGTAAAATCCCCCAGGAAGTTCTATAGAACATCCTGAAGGTCTCACTTAACTCTGTGTTGATGACCTCACCACCAGAAAGACACTGGACCAAAGTGAGAATCATGCCGGAGCGGAAAGGTGGAACCACTGCTCACCCAAATGAAAAACTTGACTGCTTGTCTGAAGTGCCGAGGCGTTCCTACGTTTGACTCATTTATCCATCAAACATTGTTTCAGAACTCTAAGGGGTCATCCAGGTGCTTTTTGGCTAACTTCAAACAAACATTCACAGTCTTTTTAAAAGAACAGTGACTTTGGCCTTGCTACTCTGGCATGATTCCTATTTTTCATGATCTATTTGTTTTAAAGATCTTCCAAAACTGATAAAACATGAATTTTTCTCTTATTTAGGATTCTGTCAAGATGAACCGGTGAACTGACTGACTTCCCTCAGATAGTGAAGGCCATCAGCTGAAGAAGTTCAGCATAGAAGACTGTGTACAAACTACTCCCGCAGTGCTGTGCGTGATGAGTTACTGATACTGAATGGTAACTGATGAGTTACTACGAGAAGTGTTTGGTGGCAGTTATTTGGCTTAAACTGTTATTCGTTGAGAGGGCGATAACAAAAAAAGGCAAGGGGTTTGGTTAAGCAAAAATCTCTTTAAATAATTAGCATAATAACTTGCTTGTTATCTGTTCATTTACGGTCCATTTTTACTTGATGGTCCACATTTAGGTGAAAAATCGAACCATTTGCCTAGCCTAGGACACCAAGCACGGTATGCTAGCTTAAACGTTATTCCTGTGATACAGCTCACAACCCCACACCTTATCCAAATGACTATTGTATGGCAGTATTGTACTGACTTTACTCTAAGTGAAGGTATCTATGTCTATACCTGGTCGTAGAGCTTGCCCACTAGCTTCAGATGCTTCTCGCCCCCTTCCAGGAAGACCACGCCATTGCGTTGCTGTGCCATTAGCAGACACAGTGGCAGGGCCAATTCGTGGTCAAGCAGTGCATCCTTCAGACGCTGTGACGACTTCTTAGTGTTGCGGATCTGGCCAAAGTAGCCACCCTGTGGAGGTAGAAGCAGTGGTCAGTGAAATGGGCCAGTTGGGCCGAGCTTGGGATGGACAGAGATGGATTTGTCTGTACCTCGGCTTTGAGCTGCTCCCCTCCTGTCATGGCCTCCAGTTGCTCTAATGTCATTTCATCAGTGATCTCGATGCCTGCCATCTTCTGCACCACCTCCTTCAGAATCAGAAGGTCAAAACTGAAGACAAAGACACACACACACACACGCGCACACGTTAGAGAAAATCCCACACCACTGTTTGCATGATGCATAAAGTAAAACATATGGTGTTAAAGCCCATGGCAGCTGAGATGAGGCTACGTGATTCTTGAATTTTTCTCAAACTAAACATTTTATTATGGTAAATGTTTGGCAATATGCCATTTGGAATAGGTAACATTTCGTGTATCACTAATATATTCTCTACTTTCCTCAAACATATTCAAGACAGTGGCCAATATCAGCGTTTTATCGTTTCAATACATTTTTTGCGTGCAAGACTTGTGCCGGCGTCTGTGCTTCTTTGCTTTTTGGCTTTTATTGATGACGTTAACAAGCCACTTTCATTGAATAAGCTATGGCCGTGCTTGGGCTTTGACAAAAATAGAAATCCAGACTTTAGAAAGAGTGGTACTCTGTCTCCAGGACCTATAAAAGACTACAGTGCGTCACCCTAGATCACCTTCCCCCTGATGTCCCTTCCACTGGCAAGCAGTTGTGCCTGAGTGAGAGGGCCAAGAAGCTTGTTGTAATTTACAACATGCAGGCTTAACAGAGGCAGGCGCGCCAATAACAAGCCACTCCTCCCCGTGTCCCAACACAGACAAATAGTTAACAGCCTCCACATCAACGGAACGAAAGACAAAACTGACCCTGGAACAGGCAGAGATCAGCCTCCAATTGGTTGCACAAACGACTAGAGCATATGCGTTTCTGAGCTGGTTGGCTTACCTCTTTCCTGCTTTTAGCTGATTGGTCACATACTGGAGGAGGCCGGCCAACTCGATGGGATATTTCCTGAACACGGCTCCACACAGACTGGCCAGGCCTGAGAAGAAAGAGAAAGAGAGAGAGAGAGACCGGGGGGGGGGGGGGGGGGGGGGGGGGGTAGTTAGAGGTCAGCTGCGGGCCACTGGGTGAACTGAATCAGGGGTTTGCTTGAAGTGTGCAGGGCCACTCACTCTGAAGCCAGGAGGAGAGAGTCGTGTCGTCATGCTTCATCTTCTCTTTCTCTGGATTGGCCAGCGCCTCGATGATGCAATCTGAAGACAACAGTTAAGGGGAACGACAACACTGGCCCCCTGATGTCTAGTAATACGTAAGACAACATTCAATATCTGACCAACTGCAGCGAAAGGGACCCGTAAAGAGACGGGTAGGATACAGGCCATGATGTCGTAGTTCAGGGAGGTGAGGAACTTTAGGGAGTCCACAACTGGACCAATGAGATTGTCGTACCACTGAATCTGAGACAGGATCTGACGAAACAAAACAATGGCTTTGTTAGAGATCTGCAATGGTCTACAAGCCCTGGTAGGTGAGGTGTGTGTACCATCCAATCTACTGTTTCTCTGTGGGTACTGAAGAACAGCCATGGAAGCTTCAATGGTTCCATTTGGAGCCAAAGTGAAAGTTAAACAGTCACCAGAGAAACGTTAACATCACGGTCGGTAATAAACTAGGCTACTGTCCATATCGTACCAGTCTACCGCTACTTAGGACATTGATAAATTGTTATGAAAGAAAGCTCTTGCCAAGTGTTTTACAAAAAGGCAAAACATTCAAACTCAGGCATTAGCTCCAGTTTGTAAGCTTTTGTAGTGTCATTCCTGCCTATGCAGAGTCCACATGCATCAAGTGAGGTGGTGCTCTGCAGCCTGACACTAGCAAGTTGCGACTCTTCCACAGTTTCAAACGGCCAGGGATAAGCTCAACATGGTTTTAAAAATTATACCTGCAGATTTTATAAAAACCAATGCTTGTTTTTGAAAGTTTCATGCATTCGTCTTTGCGTTCCAAGGTTTATATTGAGTTGTTTAAGCATTTTGGTGGGGCTGTTCCGGGTTGAAACCCTCTAGTCGCCTTTCCTCTTCTACTCCAAAATGAGCTCTTACACAAAACGGTGCGCTTAATTAACTGGGTTATTTGTTTATAGAGCCGCGCGTCACTTTAGTACACTATTGCAATGGATGCCATACACACATTTTCCCTGATGTTCACACTTGTTTGTTGCCCATCTCTGAGAGCACTGCAGCATGTGTACAATTACATCCGACTTAACATTATGACTACAGACATGTCATACGCCCAGGGGATGTGTTCATCCACACTTGTGCGAGAGAAGAGAGAAAGAAAAAGGGGAGCAGGCGGGAGAGAGGGGCCACTGTCGGCAGACTGGAGCCCCACCTTCCAGCCTCCCCTCTGACTAAGTCTTCCTGGCTTGCTCTCGCTGTCAGCATAAGCTAGGGCCCTTTCTCAATCTATTAGCATCCTGCTGGAAAGCCCCCTCCATAAACCTCCCCCAGCTCCCACGGGTTCTCTCGCTGTAGTCATTTTTCCAAAGAGGAAATTTGGTTCAGGGAGATGGTGGCGAGGGTGATTTTTGTCTAGGGGTGTGAAAGGTTAGATAGGAGCCTATCTATTGAGGAGGAAGTGTAGGGGACACGTTTCAGACAATACTTTTGTAATAAGTACATTTATCTTCACGTTCATCAGCTTTAGAATAGCAAACGCTTATCTGTATGGTCCTACTAAAACGAGTACCCTGCAGTGCGAGACAGACCTATCTTCCCT
Organism: Aplochiton taeniatus; assembly: GCA_017639675.1. NCBI lineage: Eukaryota > Metazoa > Chordata > Actinopteri > Galaxiiformes > Galaxiidae > Aplochiton > Aplochiton taeniatus. Next base: position 6,581,823 of record CM030177.1, read on the forward strand.
GGCAAGTTGTCTTTGACGCTCGGTGCTAACATTTTGAGCCAAGTCACAGGATATCACTCAAAACAAGGCTAACATTAGTGCCACTACAGTGGCCCTCATTTCCCCAATAGATGAGATGAGAAAGAGCAGTGATGAAACAGAGCACTTACGTAATCAAAGAGGATGGTGGGGTTGCTATGGCTCAGCTTGCCTATTTGTCTCCCAGAAGGTTTCACATTCTCTTTGGTCAATCGCCTGGAAACACATAGAAATAATATTAGAGTCGGAGATACAGGAAGACAACAGAGAAGAGACAGTATACATACAGCAGATGAGGCATATACTGTGGCTTCACGGGTATGAAAATAATTACATATACAATATAGCTATAACAATTTTCTCCTTTTTATTTCACAAAACATAAGTGGGTCCACATCATATTTCTCGTTACAATTAATTGATTTGGGATGATGAGGCCTTCCATGTCAATGTCTACGCCGCTTGGCCAGCAGTCCAATCCTGTGGCTAAGTTTTCCAAACTTGGCTCGTTCCAGAAAGATTGCCACATTTCCCAAGTCTATATGGGTTACCAAGTAGTGATGCTAACGATGCAATCCTGACCTGCATGCGCAAAAGAATAATAACAAAGCATAGCATGCTGTCAAACGGAAGTAAACATGGAGGCCACTGAAGCCAGCGTTTACGGTTTCAGTGATGTAAACTTTGCGTGAATTCCAACACAACTATTCTGACTGAAGTTGCACTGCAAAATATCAGACCTGTGAACCACATATGAAAGTGGCCCAAATTTGAATTGAAAAGATCAGATTAGGGCTGGGCGATATGGTCTATAAATAAAATCGCAATATTTTTAGGTTATATCGCGATAATCAATCAATCAATCAATATATAGAGATAATAAAGATAATCAAATCTCCTCTAAAGCACTTACTAAATACTCGATTTGATACATACAACCACACCAGTATGATGATTCTAGTAGTCCCTGCGATATATGTCTGCATAAAAGCATTGTTTATATTTATTCGTCTATTTGGAACAATTTTAAACTTGCATGTAAAATGGGGAAAATCACAACAAAGTCAAATTTAACTAAAAAGTATTTATTTAAACCGGGCGATTGCACACTTTGGCACTGATTTACTAAGATCTCAAATAGTGCGTACTTTATTGCATGTCCGTTTCAACAGATTGTACGAAAATATTGCACCCGTTATGCGGGTGATCAACTAAGAGCAAATGCATAAATGATGTCAGGTGCAAACATCAATATTTAAATGAGGGGTTTGCGGTTTCAGTGACTCCAGCCATGGATTGTTTGGAAGGAAAACCGAAGTAAATTCGATCACCTCAAAGTTGAGGTGCTAGTGGAAGAGGCCAATAAGCTGTTGAGCTACAGCAAAGAAATATAAATATAACCAAAAAAGGGGAGATTATCAGTGAAAAAGGCAATGCTATGGGGAAAATTAAAAGATCACCAGACGAAATTAAGACAAGAACAAAATACAAATTGTCTCATAATAAAAGGTCGGCAAATAGTCTAGAGGAGGGGGCGGTGGATTCAATTGAAAAAGGATTGCTAGATAGGCGATGTGTATGAATAATATTTTGACATCTCAGAAATGTTAAAACAGCCTGAAAAAACACGTTCTTGACACATTATTTGGTTTCCCCTGCGTCTCTTTCTCACCATAATAGGCGCCGGCTTAGCCATCTCTCCTAACGCTCGCATCCGAATAGTACGTGCCCTTCTGTTGTACTAAATTGTACACACAATCGCTCCTCTGGTAACTACTTTCAGGTTTTGTAAATGTCATTGCGGGTGCTAAATGTGTCTATTTGCAACGTCTCCTCCCAGTGTTTTGACCTCTCAGGCCAGTGTTGCATGTGCATTTAGGCAAACACGCAAAATGGACGAGCTGTGCTAAATGGCTCATTTGAATAACGCAATCTCGCAAGATCGGCTTGGACATTGTTTGCGGCTGATATGACGTTTCCAAGTGTTTTTGCACATGCAAACCATTAGTAAATCAGGCCCATAGGCTTTTAACAGCTGTTAAATGTATGTTTTTTTTTCCTTTTTGTGTCTGAGTGTGAGCTGGAGGCTTAAGAAATTGTGACAAATGTATACTCGAATACTCGTGATAGTCATTTACAACATCCCACGTAGAACAAGCCACGATGCATAGAGTATATTCGATGTATTGCACACCCCTAGATCAGATTCCATGTGATTTGTGCTGTTCACACAGATCTGAGTCACATGAGCAAAAAAATATTTGGGCCACTTTTGCCTGCAGTGTGTCCGTACGTAGCCGATCACCCCACCATAGATGTACCAACCACAAAATCACCATGGCAACCAGAAATTCACAGAGGTTGGTATTTCAGTAAATAAAGTTGGCAACATGTCTCCAACTGGCTGCTTCAAAGCAAAAGTAGCTGATAGGTATGTGGGTGTAGAAAATGTGAGTTAGAAAATAGACGAGGTTAGCAGCAGTGCAGTAGCTGGAACTGTGGTAGGAGCAGCAACGTGACTTACTTCATGATGTATTTGGCTCGGTCCACAGTTTGCGCTTTGACCTTAACCAGCAGTGGGTGGGTGGTGTACGTTTCGTTCTTCCATTGCCCGTATAACCGGTAACTAAGGGGAAATGAACGCATACACACAAGGGGAAAGACAGAGAGAAGAACCATATTTAGTTGGGCCTTCCAAGAGACAAATATTAGTTCAAAGTAGCACATTCATTGAAAATATCATGTACCGATGCTGGTAGGGGAAGAGTTTAAACAGGCCCCAGAGCTCCTCCGACATGCAAGCGTTGCATTCCATCAGCGAAAGGGAGGGAAGTAGAACCTGGTCAGCGATGCTCAGGAAACAACTGAGCAAAGTGTCCTGCAACAGAAGAGTAGCTTATGAACATATCATCCTAGGGACATATGGAATCGCTTTTCTTTTTCCTAAACGCAGGTGTTCCCTTAACTGTCCTTACCGGCATAATTTTTTGATAATAAAAAAAAAAAGAAATAGTGTGAGATAGTACTCGTCTCTTATTATTTTATGTTTCTAAGACTTGTTTGTGATTGGATTCAACTTGGATAACTTACCATTTTGTCTTTGACGTCATGTTTGCTATCATTTTGGTACTAGAAATAGGAAGAGAAAACATTATGATATTAACTAATCTGAAAGAAGAAGCAAGTACATAAAATATTAGATCTTACGAAGACACTTCTATCGAAAACAATTCTCCAATGGTGGCTTCGGCTTCTTTTAGAGATGTTTTGGGATATGGACTCCAGTTACCATTGTGACCATGGTCATCAAATATCTCAAGACTTTAACAAGTAATGCCCTTCTATTTGCATGAAGGATGCCAATGGCCAAAATACATAATTAAAAGTGTATTAGGTATTTCCTGAAGTACTAAGTAGTGTAGAGTGTTGACGTGCCAGTACCTCTTTCATGAAGCCTTTGCCAAGACGTACAATCTTAGCAAAGAGAATGGCATCGTGGGAGAGGTGGGGCCCCAAGTAGCACAGCATGCTGAAGGTGTCCCTGCGCAGGTCCTCGAAGGTCTCAGCTGGCCGCGGGGCCCGCTTGTTCCTCAGGGGCCTCAGCACACAACCCTTGGCTCCTTTGGGGATCCCAGCTCTGCGGGGGAGATGCAAGTTAGTCCGGTCAGTGAATCAATGGTGTGTTTGAACGGGAAGCAGTCACTATTGTCCTCTAGTTACCCATGTGTAGTTTGTTTGCGCCACATCGGACCCAGCGGCATAAGATGAGCGGTTGGTTGAACCGTGTACTTTTCAACACCAGCATGCCATGATGTGATGTAAACTGTACCAGTGGGCATCCTTTGTTCCAGCCATCGCTCAGGTGGTTCTCTGTGTGTGTGTGTGTGTGTGTGTGTGTGTGTGTGTGTGTGCGCGCGCGTGTGTGTGTGTGTGCGCGTGTGTGTGTGTGCGCGCGTGTGTGTGTGTGCGCGTGTGTGTGTGTGTGCGTGTGCGTAAGAGAGACTGCGGGCACCTGCGGTACAGCGGATCCACTGTCAGGTGCAGCAACTGGCAGAGTGCCAGGGCAATGGCCTTGTGAGAGGTGGCGTAGAACGGGGGCATCTGGTCCATAATGCTCTGGGCATGGTGCCAGTCTCCGATCCTCAGCAACGCTTCTAACAGGCCCAGTTTCTGGTTATCTGGAGGCTGCGGGGGAAGAAAGGCAAAAACACTGCTTGCTGAGTGACTGTGGAGTAAATAAGCTAGGAGACAGCAGAAGTTATTTGGAATTGAGGAAATTAAAATGTGGTCCCAGTAGTTTTAATCCAGGTTGTTTCTCTGACTGAAACGAGGATCAGGCTGATAAAGAGGCCGTTACAGTCCTACTGTACAGTCGACAATCCAAAGTTTCTTGGGGCCAACTTTTAGCCAAGCAGGCAAATGTATCCTGATGTTCACCATGTTTTATACTAATCTATACAGACAATATATTTATTATCTGAATTGTAAAAGTATGTGCGTTTATTTATTTATTTATATAGGGTAACCGACAGACTAGGTCTCTTTTCCAGCAGTACCCTGATAAAGGCAGGAAAATAAATTACAACAACTAAACAATCATGAATAAAATAAAATTAAAACAAACAAAAAAGAACTAAATTATAATAAGTAGATAATAAAAACTTGTAACAATATTTACAATACAGTACAACATTCAACAGAAAATATTGATATACAAAGTTTCACCCGAAACAAGTACACCCTTCAACTTCCATATCCTCCAATAGAATTTTGAACTGTTCAACCAAAACAAACTGCTCGGATTTCAAACACCTGTTGAACCTTGTTCCATTTATCTGAGGCAAAAAAACTGAAAGCAAATTTTCGAAGTTCTGTTTTCACTTTGGGGCTTTCAAGGCTGATAAACGTCCTGTGAACATGTCCTATGATTACTGGATTTGTGCTTTAAAAGGGATGTAAGGTAAAAAGGCAACTTGCCCAACAATGACTTGTAAGCAAAAAAAGAGAAGGTTTTTCTCTCCTCTCACTAAGAGAAGACCATCCCACTTTCTATCCCCAGTTACAAAGCACTATGGGGTAAACTGCATCAAGGGACTTTAAATAAGTTGGGGCTGCATGCATATACACAATATCACCAAGAGGGTGGATTTTACAATTGTCATTTTGTTTTCAAGAGAAGCACGATCTTATCCTATATAGAGCTCCAAGTGTGCTCTTTACCTTCTTTGTGAGTTCAAGCACGAGTCTAAAATGACAACTTTTCCACGGACGGTGCACAAGAATAAAGAACGGTATCATCTGCATAGAAATGTTTTGATGGTTCAATTGCACCAAAGACAAGCAAGCGCGAATGAGTCCTTACGCTTTACCAGGCTAGTTGTTCAAATCCCCAAACTGAAAAGATGAGGGGAAGTTACATTTAGTTAGCTGCATCAGCGCTCACTTGCTAGCACTAGAGTTCCATTGTGTACCCCTTTGATGCAAAAGTAGAACTCCATGCAATTATCAGTTAAAGCAAGAAATTAAAGTTAAAGTTTTGTAATGATTTGTTCTCACAGCACATTTGTCAGCACTATGGTGTGCTAATCAAATGTATTTTTGTAGCCGAACTAATAATAGGTAATTCTGTAGCTAAAAGAAAGCAGAATGGGCCATCTTTGTTTCTCAACATGAAATTGTTATTAAAAGTTCCTTGTTAATAAACGTTATTGATAATATATGCGGAACTCTTCTGGGTACTGAATTGATCATTTGCTAACAACTGTAATTTAAAACAAGCTATAATGTGTAATGCACCAGTTACAAGGAGGTAATACTAATAGGTCACAGGCTACTTGCTTATATAGACGGCGACCACTAAATTCTGTGGAGCAGAGATTTGTGTGGGGTAGAATACCCTGCATTGCACTCAGCTATGGGCTTTGACGAGGAGAAAACAGTGACGCAGCAGTTCCAAGCTTGAACTGCCCAAATGAGGCTTGACAGCTGACCAAAATACATGATCTTAAATCATAGCAGAAACCTTGCTGGATGAAACAATGCATACTTGGATCACATTTGCTTCCTTCAACATTGCATTAAAACAAATGTCAATAGTTCCAGGCTGCAGCAAAACTCCATGTGACACATTGCCATGATGCAGCAGCCCTACTCATTAGGGAGATGGGATGTGACAATGTGGAGCATGGGGCTGTGGGCTGGAGTTATTTTAGATGGCCCACTAAAGCGTCCTCTAGTTAGGGGGTGGGGAAGCAGGGTTGTTTGGATGGTTGATGGTAAAACGGAATGCAAAAGGCTAAATGCTGACGCTTGTGTGAGTGCATTAGGAGGACTTCCAGTTACAAAGCATACACCAAAGTAAAAGAATTCCTGAAGCATAGTGGCAACAGTGTCTTAACACTATACATTTTTTTGTTGCTATGGACCTGCACACGTCGCCTTTGTTTAATTTCAAACCCCAATGGGGTTGAAGTGCAGAGTCACCTTTAATTTAAGGGTAATTACATCCACCGATGTAACCACTGATAATTTTGTTAAAATTGACTTGTTTTTATCATCCTTAAGAAAAGGGCACTCCCACAAGTCTACTGAAAAAACCATTCAATAGTGCACAAAGCATTGTATGGCTGCACATATTTTATTGTAGCATTTTGCTTCTTAGCACTATGGTGTTAGGTGGCGTAATTCATTTGAGTTGAACTTACTGAAAGCTTAAGCATTCAAAGATTTGGGTCAATGCATATTCATGACCTAGGAAATAGAAGGACCCAGGAATAGAGTTGGATGGAAAGTAATGCCTGTCAATCAAGGCACGAAGCATATAAGCTCCTCTCATAACTCGAGTATCAATTTCTTTGCTAGTTTGCGGGTTTCTCAAAATATAGTTCTCCTGACCTGGGAAATCTCCTGCTGAAAACGTTTTTTTAATTGTCTATTACAGTAGGAAGACCCATCATCATCATGATGATGATAATGATGAGTAGGAAGACCCTTTATAAATTGGCAACGAGACGAAGAAAAAAAGAAATTCACAGATTTGCATATGTACAAACGATGAAAATCAGCAGTTCATCAAAAGCCCCTTTTCTGCTGTTCATTTGCACATGGCAGACAGACCATAATGGATGCCCATGATTTATACAATCACATTTTGCTTTCTCAAGCAATGACATCTCCATTAACCATAACTGTTCTCTGTTTACGACACAAATCGCCAGCTCCTATGTTCCTGTTGCATTACAATAGATGGACAACGTCCTCAAATACGAATCAAAACCCAATGTCTTGTACCCCTAAAACCCAGGACTGAATTGCATATACAAAACAGATCACGTGGTGGTGCTATAAGCTCTGGCTTATGCAATAAAATAAATTGTACAAAATGATTAGTCATATATCTTCTTAAAAATGTGCGTGCATTCAAAATTCTAAATCTTTCAAAGGTGTGTTGGTATATATTCCAACTTAACTAAATTATATTAACTCGAGACTATGTCATAAATCAATTGGCGAAGGTGAAGCTATTTTTGAGATTCAAAGTTTGAAACATTTGACAAATGTACTTTAGATTAGTGGTTTAAGCTACAGGCCTCCATTTTTTCAGAAATGTCCTAAAAGAGGAACATTTGGTGCACAGCTGTTGGCAAACTGACGGAAAGGGTCATAGCACTGACTTTTTTTTTTTACCCAAAATTCAACTTGCCTGTCACCATGAAAGCAAAGGACACCAATAACACAGAGTACCCTTGTCATACACTCGTCCTTAACTTGTCTAGTTGAAATCTCATCATATGAGCCCACATTGCAAAAATATACATTCAAGTTTAAACTGTCCATGTATGTTGTTGTCTTCCATGTTTTCTTCATCTCCACCAAAATACTCTGTATATCCTCAATTTATTGTCACTTACATTTTTTTCATTCACGTGCCACGTCTGTTCACAAGTATGCATGTCCATATGAGTATAAACATGAAATTGACTACATGTACCGGAGTAGAGAGAAAACTACAGAAATGTGGCGGGACTGTATTCATAACCGAGTATTATCCTACTGCTTAGTTACTCGCAATCTTATTAATCTTAGCCCTGCAGTCAAAGAAAATCTGGTCAAACAAAGTAACTGCCAACAAATCAAGTTATTGTCCTGTGAGGTAACTTTCTCATAAAATATTTCTGCAATGATCGGCTCACTACATCACCGTCAATGCAATGCATGATCCTACATCAAAGCGAAATGAGGCACAGGCTATTTTCATCCGGCAACTACTTCATTGTACATGGCGGTGTGCACTAACCAAACGTGATGACGTCCATTTGTTGAACATCAAAATACCCCAGTGGGTATGGGGGAGCCGTGATAACCCCCAGCCTCGAGCCTCTATAGCTCTGTCAGACCACTGGCTCATCCATCACCACCAGGCCTGTGGTCCTCACTAGGCACCGTGTCTGATTGACACCTCATTAGCCAACACCAACAACAACAACAAGCACAACTCAGCCACCACATTCCCGCAGCATGCAGTACAAGGCTACGGGGGCTCTCAACCCTTCCAGATTAAATCAATTACAGATAACAGAACAACGTGGCTTGATGAGGGGACAGGAAGAAAAGCTTTGGCTGGGACGATGAGGCATTGTTGGATAAAGCCAAAGCATGGGTTGTACGCACGTGTACCCGGCAATTTCAAGAGAAAAGTTCATTCCTGTAACAAAAACCAAAGCAATGGGGAAAAGAAGTAAGGAATGATCCAAAAGGCTGATTAGAATGGTAGGACGCGTCTGCAAAACAGAACATGTCAGAAGACGATGTTACATGAAGAAACAAGCGAGGCGACCGCAAAAGACAGACAGTCAACCTCCTGTCTGTTGAGGTCGGACCGTGGTTTGAGTAAAATAATTTATTACAGTGGGACATTCTTGGACACAGACACCTCGCCATACCTTCTCGTTCTTCTCCTCCTCTTTCTCCTTCTCCCGCTCCTTGTCCTCGCTCTTCTCGGAGGGCACCACGACCATGGTGAGCTTGCGGGCGATCTGTTTGGCCTCGGTGATCTCGCGCTTGTGCTCCTCGAGGATGTTGGCATCCAGAGGCATCAGCTGGGGGGCGCCCAAGGGGGACAGAGAAACGTCTCGGTTAATCATCCACCGACAGGAAAAGTCATTCACGTCCTCTACTGTATATGACTACTTGCTTCGCTACTCTTCAGTAATGCACTTTTCATTAAGCAGGAACATCGAATAGCACCTACAATGATGATGAGTCAGCGCTAATAGACTTTGCTGATGAGGTTGAAATGGCCTCCTTACGTGTACGTAGATATCCTCCAGCTCGATCAGGTTGTGGTGGAGAAGGGCAGCGGCGATGTGGTACAGTGACGTTGGCGTCTCTTCATTCGGCTCCTGAGTAAGACATATTTTATTTTCAGGTACAAGTTATGTGCAATGCTTTATTTCGTGGAACACTTTTTAACCACAGCTTTATCTTGTGTTTGTCGCTGTGTGCCATTTCGAATTTGAATTGTATATGCTGTTGTCACATTACCTATGGAACACTCATATTAAGAATCTCATAGGAGAATAGAATGTCCAGATTTGTTTTTTGTCAAGAGTACGGAAAACAATGGTGCACATTGTTTCTTTTTCTGCGGCTTTCTATTGTTTTATCCATATATATTTGATCTAAATTTCTTTCTAAGCACAGATGTCAAAAGAGAAACATTGCATGTGTTTGGGGAACAGCTTATTTGTATTTATTTGTTAGATCTACAATTTCAAGCAGTGGACATTAAACGCAAATAATGGACCCAATGTAAATAGGCAAAGCATGTTCTACAATGTAAATCCCCTCATTGAGATTAGCAGCCGACCAAACTGATGTTTTCTTTTTTATGAGTTATGATTCCTAACAAAGTCAGCTGCACTGCTCTTACCTGATAGAACTTGAACTTGAAGCCCAGGATGTGACATAGGGTGAGTGGCTCACACATGTATGACTTTATGAGGGGCAGGAAGAATTCATCTTGGTCCGACCGACATTCGTACACTTCTAGAATAATGTCAAGTACCCGATTGGGATCCAAGTTGAAGCACCCTGCAGGATTCAATGGGAAACCAACGGTCAATCTGGAGATTACATAACACTATTTCTCAAACTGGTCTGATTTAATTCTATAGACCTAGTCTAGTTTCAGTCAAACTTGCACTTCGAATTGTGCAATAATTGAATCACAAAAAGAAATGGCATTAAGTAAAGAAAAATAGACAGTTCCTGCCAGGTGAGGAGAAGCCAGACAAGCAGCTGTTCTCCTACCTATAAGTGACTTGATGCTCTCCAGGACAAGGTGGCTAGTGATGTTGCCTGATAAGTCTTGGCCCAGCTCAGTGATCAGCTTGGCATAGCCTTCATTTTCCTCCCTCAGCAAGTTGAACTTCTGCTGCTTGTAACTGTACGTGAACAGAAAACCAAAACATTTTTGCAACTATTACACACACACACACACAAAAGTGCTTTAAAAATAATACTTCAATTATATCCACACTTGAGAAAGTGTCAGCTCGTAGCCAAAGACTCAATTTTAAGATCTTCATAAAACATTTCAGATTTCCCTTTTTCAATGTCTGAAGTGGTGGTAACTGTACACCCAGTGCTCATTACTTCACATTAATTGGCATAATTATCAGATTACATGTACATTATGCACACATAGTGCTGACCATAGACAGTAATGAATGGTTCTTCATATCCCAAAGGAGGAAAACATTTGTGGCTGTTAATGTGCAGTAAAAGTCAAACGCACGTTGGTTTTAGATGCAACAAACTCGTCTTGCTTAATGGGAATCTGATGATGGGGGAGTATTAGAACGGTGCCATACAACTTGCCTCCTATCTAAGTTCTAGAATCCAGAAGTTGAAATCATTTCAAATCTGAGCAGTAATGCTTAAAATTCAGGGTCTTAGTATTTTGCTTTTCAAATCTATAGCTTGCCGTTCCAAAGCAGATTTTCAGCACTATACAGTGATGTCACGGACCCACAGCCTTAAGCTGAGATATAGTAAGACCTTTCCTTACAACAGAAGGCAAAGTAGCCCAGTAATGTTGCAAACCTTAATTGGAAGAGCCTGTACTCTTCCTGAAGGGCAAGTGACAGCACATGGCTTTTGACCTTCAATATCCTTTCTTAGTCACTCAGCTCATTTGATGAGTTATTTTCACATTCTAACATTTGACATAGCATGAGCCATTGGTGGGACTAGCTTTGAAACCAGCATAGACCTCTTCTCCACAACCGTATCCTTGTGCTAGCGATAATGTGCCTTAACTTGATAAGGCCAAACATTTGGTCGTCATATACCGCCACCCTAGTGGGCCTTAAACAACACTTACAATAGCTTGGTCTTGATTTTGACAATTTTTTGATTGAACTGATGGGCCTGTTTTATAAGCCCCAAGGATTCAAGGGTCTCTGGGTCCAGTCTCTCTTTCAAAATGGAATCTGGAACGAAGAACTGAAGACAGGAAAGAAGCATAAGACCATTAAGAATGAAGGAGTGTAAAAACGATTTTTGCCATGTCTCTTTCTACAAGCAACTGAAGCTAATAAAATGACGGCTTAACGTTAATTGTTAAACTTTAAGAAACAAAATGCTTATAAGTACAAATGCCAGGTAAACAGATGCCAAATTAGTCTGAGCAATACTGCCATCCAGTGACATTGTTTTGCCTGTTCATTGCAAAAAGCTGTGAAACATAAAAACTATTCACTTACCAAACACGCTCCAACCAACTGTGTGTAATGGTTACGTTTATTTTTTTCCTCTAATGCTCCGGTCTCTATATCTATGAGAAGCACAAATCGGGAGAAAAAAATAAGATTAACAAAGAATATAGTTTAACATTGATCAGGACTTCTTCAGGCAGTCATATCAACATTTATTAGTTGGATGAAAAAAGTCACTTTCAACCAAATGGACGCGATGTCATATTTTAACTGCTAGATAATAAAACTGCTAGATACAATACAATTACTGACGGAGAAGTGGTAAGCATTTGAATTTAAACTTTACTTTCTTTTAAAACACTTCTACTTCTTGTGCTGGAATCATTTCTACAACTAAGCCGGCGGAAAGTTCTCATATTGTCTGCTTTTACAGCAATTCACTTCTTACACTTGGTTTGAGGATAAACATAACCAACAGTGGAGTATAGTACAGTAGAGAGCTTTGTTTCCACAAAAAACAAAATGCCTATCTATAGGAACTGCCTTCTTTTGCCCTTATAGGAAACCGAAATCAGAAATAGCAATCATATGTTTCCTACCTAATTAGAACCTGAATTGCTAACTATCAAAACAGTGAAAACCATTGATTTACTTGAATTGATCAGGCACCCAGAACTACCAGGGAGGTTTGAAATTCAACCAGCTTGTGTCATAGAGGACTACTACAATAAACACTTTTGCTGACACTTGAAAATCGCAACTGTACCAAAGAAGTGTAATATCAGTATGAATAAAAGATGAAGTGGTAAATTGACTGACTGAAGTTACACATTTTCTTTCAATTCAAAGCAGCAAGCTATATTCTTTCCAACGCCAATACCAACCTAGTATGCTGAAAACATCTGCTAAAATTGATGGCATGTCATCTCGTAGCTCCTGAAAAACATGCAAGAATTGAATTAGTTAGCAGTCAAGTCAGTTAGTCATCAACTCTTACACGCATCAAAAGTCATTGAGTAATAGATTTGTTATCAACAAATGGACAAGGAGGATAATTGGTTACAGCATCAGTGACAGCTTTTCTATTCAGTGGTTGCCTATTCTTAAATGTAAATTGAAACATATTTCAAAACAGTTGTTCATGTACACATGGCAGATAGCTTCCAAACTACATTGTTCAAAACTATAACATTTGTGTTGTGCAGGGTAGTGCACAGAACCAATCACATAATCATAAAACAATATAACAAAGAGTGCACATGAAGAAGCATTTGTTTATTGTGTGTAGTGCTAAATTGTGTTAAGTTTCAATGAAAAACGTTCTATTCTATTTCTTTCTAACTTTATATTTTAGTGAGATGTTGTTCAGTGTATAATTTATTTTAAAAAATGGGTTACACATTTAACCCCCCCCCCCCCCACCCCCCAAAATAAAAAAAAATTCTGAAAGTGACATTCATTTTATGTTAGAAAATATTTAAGAATAACAACAAGATAAAGTATGTCCATCTTTAAAAGCAAAAGTATTAACCACATCCAAGTTTACAAAAGTAAAATACTGCCACACAATTGGCTTATATTAGCCTCACCTCTGAAATATCTTAATAGCCCATGTTTTCTGGATAAAACCCCACTCAGTATAATAATCATTAGTCACGACATGAATCTGAAGGAGAGGTGTGAAAATGAAGACAAAAAATAGGAAAAGCCTAAAAATTGTCGAGGTGTTTGGGTATCTCAAAGCGTGCAAATTTGTCAGATCAATAGTGAGGAAATGTAAGCTGGACCATAACACCCTGCCACTTCAGGGTCTGAACAGGGAGGAGACAACTGAAAGAAGCCACAGAAAGGACAATAATAACGTTGAAGGAGCTACAGATTTCAGTGGCTGAAAGTGGAGAGAGGTGGCCGTGTTTTGAGAAACACATCCTTACAGTTACTGAAGTATGCGGCGGGAACTCTTTTCATCCGAGGGGAAAAGGTAAGTCGTTCAAATTAAAGGAAAGATAGTTGTCTAAAAGCAAGGCTAAAGCCATAGTGGTTAAACTACAAAAAGAGGAATTTCCTACAGTGGCTAAGTCCAGCCAGATCTCAACGTCATAGAGAATATCACCATTGTCTTCTTATATATATTGCAGTCCACAAGCATCAGCCTATCAACATGAACAACCTGAAGCAAATCAAACACGAATGGGCAAAAAAAAGTGCCTCCAGTGTGCAGAGCTGGCAGACGGACGCCAAAAGAGGTAAAGCTGTTACTTCAGGAAAATGTGTCCAACCAAACAATAACCGGTGGGGATTTAATACTTATACAAACAGCATATTTTACTTATTTATTTCTACAACAAATATTTACTAAGATAAAAAGAATGTCACTTGCAAATTATACATTTCAGGGTGTATGTATATTCGTATGTATTGACTTGAATTTTAAGACAGTAAGTGGTACTATGTAGTAGCCACAGCAACATAACGTGTTTGAACAAGAGAAGCTGGCAAGAAAGAGCAGATAGAGGCAGGTAGTGGCAGCCAGTCAGTGATATCATGCTCAATGAGGGCTTTTATGTGAATACATTCTGTCTGTGTTTACCACATCAAAAATATCTTAAAACCATCTACATGGCTGTAAATCAATAGTGCATGTGAACAAAAAACAGAGCAAACACTGTAGAAGTACCATCATGTCGCCAAGGACACCAGTAGCAAGGTCCAGCTTCAAGTTTCCCTGTACGACTTGCCAGCAGAGCTCATACAAGACTGTCTGTATTTCTGCAGAAAAAAAGGTTGAGAATCAGAGTGGCATCTCATTGAATGCCAATAATCTTTCTACTTATCATCCACTAGCATTTTAACTGGATGGTATTTAAATTATTAGGAAATCAATCATGGCTCCAAAGAAAGCACAGAAGTAGCTTAAATGTTAAATGGAAAGGGACACTGTTGGTCATATGGCTTAAACCCAGGCCATAGTAGTTATTGTGTAGATTCATAGGCAGTTTATGTGAAACTAACGATATTGTGAAATCCATATAGTCAGTATGTTTTTCAATAGGCACATGATACACAGATTCACATCCAAGATCGATCGTTTCTTTGTCATTTTAGTCCTTAACTTACCTCTGACAGTGCTGTCATGATTGGTTTTGTCTGTTAGATCCTTACACAGCTGCACACTAAGGAATATAACAAAAACGTGAGAATGAGGAATGTTGTTAAGCATAGGATGCCATCCATCGACAAATAGAATGACCTTGGCGGGCTCAACAAGAACAGCAAATCAGTATGTACAACAACAAACTCGAAGAGCCTAATCTCAAATTGTGTCACGGTAGCAGCCTTGCTGGCTAGCTAACACTTAACGTTACTTGTTTGTTGACAGATGCACAATGTTTAATAAGTTTGATATTACCAATGTCTACATTACCAACTACTGTTTGCTAAATAACGTTAGATTAACCCAAGTCACTTTCCCTCCGCCTGGTATTGTTACGATCATTTTAGCTTGCAACACTAGCTAACGCATCACACTATGCAAGCATAAGTTAGTAAATTGGTATTCTTATTTATCAATTAACGTTCGTGTAGCCGTTTTAGTTCGTAAACGCCGCGCATATATCACACTAACCTTTCTTTAGTGAGGTTAATATACGTTATAACCAGAGTTAACATGTTAACTATCATGGAAGCTAGCTAGCTAATATCAAAACTACTTGTAGTCGTTAGCTAAGTATTACATAGCTATTTAGCTAGCTATCTAGCTAGCTAACTTTAGCGTAAGTGTGTCACTGTCAGTATGTCTAGTCTGACTTCGGGAATTAGCAAGCTACAATTCGCAATGTTTGAAAATGTTTAGAATCCATACCAGACATTTCGATATATGGCCGACATAGTGATGGTAGATTTAATAACATTGTAATAACACACATACAAATCGGTCAATTGTCTTTTGTTTTGATTCCAGACCAGAGATTAGTCAGAATCTTTTCAATAGACAGGCATGGATCCCTTGCATGCATGGCCCTATCGACTGGTAGCAAGCTAACAAAGTAGCATAGCTAACGTTAGCTAGATTGGATTAGCCAAGTAGATATTTAACGGTTGGCTAGCAAATGGTAACCTACGAACCAGTGTTAAGCACATTTGATCAGAAAACGAGTTGCGCCAACTAAACCAAAATTAATAATAAAGTGAAAACATGTGCTGGCTTAAAATGAACATACACGGTAACGTTAAGTACATGACTAACGTTAACGGCTAGGCATAGCTAGCTAAACATAGCATGTTAGCTAAAAGTAGATAGCGAATTTACGTTATGATACTGGTGTAGGATTTGAACGTGGGCAACGGCTAAATTGGTGGCAATGTCAAAAAGTATTCGTGAAAATGCAACATCACAACAGTAATTTATATCATTTCAATGTGTGATCCATACTCACAACTCTAGTTTTCCAGATTTTTCCCAGTTTTTGATCCAATCAACAGGGAGGATAAGTGTCGCCATCTTCCCTACAATATCACTCTCACAGCCCGGATGTCTTGTTCATGCACAGGGTCAAAGAATGATAGTACAGGTGGTGCATCGTGGGACGCTGATGAAAATGCATGTACTCACGTCCTTCTTGTCATTATTCAGTACACTACAAATTAAAAAAAATTAACCAAGCACGATGTGACAAGTTGTAGCTCGTACTTGCAATAGTTTATGTGTGTAGGTAAATAATATTTACTAATATAGAATATGTATGCATCATTTTGTAGGGACGCAAAAGGTTCATAGTGAAATAACAATTACTCCACCTACCTGAATTACTGTTGACTGTAGCTGTACACTAAGTCTATGAACAAAACTAAAGTTTATATTAAGTAACCCTGGGTCATTAATAATAGGAGTGAGCACCGTGCCAAGTAGAGGGGGGTGCCCCGTCAAAAGTTTCTAAAGCCCTCATGTTGGTGGTGTAAATTACCATTTTAGTTAAGTGGCTGTACTGAAGGGACTAAAACCTCCCCCTGAACCCACCCCTTTACAAGTAGACCTATGTCTGCCATTAAAACACATTGACATGGGTTATAATGCATGAAGTTGAGAGGCGCGAAATTGTAGTTTATTTGGTTGAGTTTGTGCAATTTGTTAATCTATAGTATCAAATAATGTGACTTTTCCGTATTCTCTTTTCACAGTGTATAATACAACCTACCTAAGTTGGCAATGTGTTTCGTTGCAAACATTTACTACCAGGTCCTTGTTTATTTTTGTACTTTTTGTATGTATAGGCTTACTGTATGCTTCAGGATATTTGCAAATGCATCAACTCTGTTGATATAGTCAAGTCACGAATCAGTCAGCTTCTCCCCTCTTTAGTGTTCAATTCCACAACAGTGATCCAAAACAAAGACGGACCCAAAATATTGTTGATTTAAATGCATGGGCCTGCTTTACATGATCCTTTACATTTGACATTGACTTGAGTTCAAATACTTTGATCCACTCTGAATATTTCCATCATTTTATGTGACGGATGGTTGCAGTTTGCTTTCTAATCTGTTCAGGGAAATAGAATATAGACAGTACCCCTATTAGGCGGACAAGGTCTGTCCGCAACATTTACTCAAGGGAGCAAAATCATTTACTTACTCAATTACATTTTTGTACAGTACAAAAAAATGGATTACCCCATGAGGTTGGGAGAACCGACATTGAGCACGGTATGTGCCAAGCAAGGAGCAGTGTCCAAGTGGTAGAACCTAATAAACGTGTGAGGAGAGAACCAACTCGCCGCACCACAACAGTCCTGTAGAGGGATGCACCTGAATAAAGGCCATAATGTGGCCACGCCCCTGGTAGAGTGCGCTGTCCATGCGGGGGCTGTAAACCTCTGCCATTACAGGCTAATAAAATAGCCTGTACGATCCAGTTGGATAGTCGCTGACATGAGAGAGGCCTTAAATTGAGAAAGAGCTGGTCACACCTCCTAAGGACCTCAGTCCTATCCAGATAAGTTAAGGTTTAGCGTGTCGCCAGCATCAAGTGTCTGGTGTCCACATCTCCCAGAACCTATCTTGGACCCTCAACACTTCCAACCTCATAAAGAAGGCTCACCAGCGTCTCCTTTTCCTGAGGAGACTGAAGAAAGCCCATCTGTCTCCTCAGATTCTGGTGAACTTCTAGCGCCGCTCCATTGAGAGCATCCTGACCAACTGTATCACAGTGTGGTATGGCAACTGCTCTGTCTCTGGCCGGAAGGCAGTGCAGAAGGTGGTGAAAAACGGCCAACTCATTGAGGCAGTCCAGCATAAACAGTGTCTGTGGAGGGCGTGCAGTATCGTCAAGGACACCTCTCACCCCTGCCACAGTCTGTTTGCCCTCCTACCCTCCGGGAGGCATTCCAGAAGTTTCCGTTCCAGGGCCAGCAGGCACAGGAACAGCTTCTTCCCCGCGGCTGTCACTCTGCTAAACTCTGTAACAGCACCCCGATGACCCCTCGAGAGAGGAGAAGGGTGGAGAGTGAAAAGCCATTAACTCCAGAGTAGTCGTGGTGTCAATAACCTTAGGCACAAAAACAGGGTTAGGTCATAAGCACACCTTGAAAACCCCGGAGGAAATTGCATGACCGATGAAAAAAGAGGGCATGCAAAGCACTTACTGGGTAAATCCCTGCGTAAAATATGTGGCCAAGGCTCGGCGGATAGAATTTGAATTATCTCCTCCAGCCAATGCTTGGCCGGCCATTGGGGAGCAATCAGAATCATGGACTTTCAAGCCAAACTCTCTCACTCAGGCTAGAGTGGCTCAGATTAGACTGAGGGGAGGAAACACGTCAAGAAGCACATTTGGCCATGGGTGAGCCAGCGCATCTATTCCCAGTGAGAAGAACATTGGGCACAGAGCATTTGCCAATGATGCAAAGAGATCTGTGGTAGCCTGTCCGTATTCTGCCAGATCTATTTGGGGGTTTCCCTTGGACAGTAGTCCTTCTCCTGTGTTTAGCGTGTGTTTGTTTTGCGTCTGGCACATGTGTCACACATAATGTCAGGAGGTGCGTACCCCTCCAAATGAACATGGCATCAAATTTCACAGTTATGCAGATATGCAACTTTACATATCTGTGGACTCAGATAGTCTCTTCTACTAGCATTGCATCTTGGATGTCCCAGAACGTTTTTCAATCAAATGATGATAAAAAAACATAGCTTTTCATCTAGGAAATATATTTGCAATGTATCTATCTTTATCATTGAAAAAGGCTGAAAGGTTGACGCATTCTTTAACTGCAACGTTTTGTTCTCCGGTCTACCAAGCAAGCCAATTCAAAAACTTCAAATGGTTTAGAGTGCTTCAGCTAGAATTCTTACTTGGATTAAAAAGAGTGAACACATCTCTCCTGTCCTCTATGGTCTCCACTGGCTACCTGCATCTTCTAGAATAGATTTTAAGGTAATCTTGATGGTCTTTGGCACCAACCTTAGAGACTGCCTCGTTGATTATTATTACTGCCTTGTTGATTTAGTACCTGGAATCTTTGATCCTCTACCGCTTCTTTGCTGGTCATTCCCAAGGTGAATTATAAGAGGAGAGGAGAAGCATCTTTTAGTTTTTTTACCCCAAAACTGTGGAATTCCCATTGGAGAGGCTGAATCAGTCATCACTTTTTAAAGGGATCTTAACACTCACCTTTAATCAGACTTTTAGTCAAACAAAATCACAGGAATAGAGCGTAGCTAAATGTTTAATCTATTTTATTGCTTTACAAATACACAGTTATTTTTATTTTGTTTTGTTGTTTTACAAATATATAGTTATTTCTCTACTTTCAATCATAGTTTTTTTTGTTGTTGTCATGTATAGTATATTGAAATGCACTTAGTGTATGGAATGTGCTATACAAAGAGAGATCATTATTATTATTATTACTAGTTCACCCAGCCTGAAAAGATCCCCGAACTCCTGCGTTTGGCAAGCCTAAGCCTTTAAAAATGCAGTAATTATGAGACATTCCATTACTTGCATGGCAGAACAGAGGAAAAAGGAAATGTTTTTTATTTTTTCCCATCAAACAAAAACGTACATTAAGACAGATTCCACTCAACTGCCAATTGTCCAAATTGCCTATTATTCATTCATTCGTTTAGGTAAGTATCTAACAAAACCATAAATCATGAAACAATTATTTTAACATCAGGAATTAATATACAAAGTTTGATCTGAGAGAAAAAAAAATGAATAGCTGTACTACATGGCATGGAATAGAATGGAATGAAAAATACTTTATTCATCCCAAAGAAAACTGTAAACATGCCATGCCAGTTCTATTGTTTAAAAGTTGATCATCCACTGTATATTTACATCCAACGAAGGATGTTGGACCTTTCCGAGTGAGCACTTAACACACCAGTAAAATTGTTATCTCATTTACTTTTTCTGAAAGGGATAGTTTTTTTTTTTAAAGTATATCCTTAACTGTCACTAACTATTTGTGGCTCTCTTAAAGCAACCATGAAAGATTTCTTTACTCAACTTCTTATCTTTTATTTCTTATTGGTAATCTCAGTGTATTTCAATGGAGATAAGTGCTATACCTTGACATTGTCTTATATTCTCTAAAGGCCAGTCACTTTGTGGGAACTAAGAATAGATTCCTACAACTTACAAAACAAAAATTAAAGCCAACTAAATGTTGCAATGCTAGAATCACCGCACAATAATGCAACATTTGGATAGTTACGAGAAATACCTAATATGGCGGTTCTTACTCGTTGAGTCCCCAGTACACGCAAATTTAAGATCACTTCATGGATGCTTTATCAGTCACAGCTTTGCCTTTAGCCCCTTGGCTCTATACTTGTAAGTTGTGCTGAAAGGTAAAGGTTATCCTTCACCTCAGTATGAGGTTGGGTCTACTTCAGAGCACACAATTTTCCTCTTAATATTTGGCTGCATTCCCTCGTCGTTCATTTCTGACAGTCTTCATTTCCTTCCCTGTGCTGAAAAGCACCGTATTGCATGATCTCACCATAACATACTAGACGTAGAATGGGTGAATGTCGTGATGGCAAAATTTCTTATAATTCTCATATTTATTTACAGTTATGATTTGGTCAAGATCATAATACAGTAAGCTAGGTTATTATTTGTGTGTTTTTTAGATGCTTTCTAAATGAAAACATATACAGATGGCAGACAACTTTATTCCATACAAAAGGCATACAACTTACTCAAAAGGCATACAACTTACTCAAAAGAAAATACAAAATCTAAAACGCAGGTGGGAAAGTGTATCAAACAGATACAAATATTTAAATAAAGTTTGTCAAATAGAAACATAACATTAAGAGAAATGTTTACAATAAATAATCCAAAAACCATGAACACGGTATGGTGAATTGTTGATTTTAGAATAAATACAACACTTTTAGCATGTTTAGGTAACAGGCTATCTATAACCTGTGGATTACAAAAAACAGGCGATCAACAACAACATGGAACTACTGACCACTTTCCCAAAAGCAATTGAGGACAAATACAAATGTCAGGTTGCCTTGGGTTAAAAATCCTTGCTGTCTGGTACATATTAACGCACTTACACTTTGAATGGTTCTACTCAATGTATCCCTCTTTGTATTGTAATTGCAGCTACTCCTTGCATATTCAAAGCATTAATATACATGACATATTTTTGACCTAAAAGGATGATTGACAGCATAATGGTTTATGATTATGTTATGCAGGCCAGGACATTTGCACCAGTGGGCCACTCCTGTTTGTTGGCTTTGGAGGAATGATCATCTTTACACTTCATGTGATGTAATTTAGACTGTGTAATCTGTAGATTGATGTATCATATCCCTCTGTCTTTGTAATGATCAACACATTTCATTCAGACAATTAAGCCAAACATTAGTATTCATCAAGTCCACATTGTCTTTATTCCATTGTAGACCAACATAATGTTTTTGAATGTATGCCATTGAACTAGTAGACCTATGATAAATGAGGCCAAGTATTCTGTCTGAACTGTAGCAATTGTAGAAAATGTACCATTTAGCAAATCCATAGTCGGTTATAAACTGTACCCATAAAGGTGATGGAATATAATGAATATGTGCGTTGACAAACTGCAAATACGGTTCCTGAAAAGAACTGATGAGTGCAAGATTATTCCATAGTGATGAAATAACCTAGGAAACAATGACTATCTTTATTTTTTATTTGAAAGACAGTCCATAAAGCAGTATCAATTCGTATGATCTCAACAACACCAAGACTCTAGTACGTGAAGTGAGAGAACTAAACAAAAATTAACAACAACACAAGAAGCTATTCAGCTTCACCAAAATCCACCACCAGGTTTTCAAAGACCGCACATCTGGCAAAACACACCGCAACATGGCGAAAGATATGGCCAAGACTACACACACGATGTGCAATAATCTACCAACCTCTACTTGCTTCAGAAGTTGTTCATTTAGTAATGTGATGCTATAACTGCAGATCAGTCTGTCCCAGTTATTAGCAGCTGTGATATTTCTTGCACCGTGAAATGTCTGCTCAATGGAGGTGAAATAGAAGAACCTACACATACTGTACACGTATAGGCAATAAATAAAATATAACCCAATCGAGGTTTTTACAAAGCATTGCTAACCAACCCCCCACATAGGCACAAAAAATCTAGACAATACAAAGGCAAATTACAACATCCAAATCCATAGACGTGCATTCAAATGGCAGTTTGTTGTGTGGTCTTAGCAGTAAGAGGACCTTCATTACGTCACTAATAATAAGTAACCAGGTGTAATCCTTTTTCAGCATGGAACAATAGACATTCATACTGTAAAGGATACGGCATCAAATATGATGATATTTCATTGGTGTTGGCTTTAAAAGCACACTTACATACACACAAGCATGCTTTTCTTTAGATTTTGCATGTGAAACTGGGAAAAGCCTTTGGTCGAATGCTGTCTCTACTTTCCTCCATACATTCTTTCGATGTCCACGAGAAAGTGGTTCTTGAGCTCTTTCCTTTTCAGTTTGAAGGCGTCGGTGACCAGGCCTGTTTCAGGGGTCCACGGTTCAGGACTCAGACGCACTTTAACTGGGATCTCGAAACGCTGCAGCTTGACTGGATCAATGGGAAAATACCACTTTTGAGACCGAATGAATAAACTCGAAGAAGGGTTATAAGAACTACATGGCTATTGGTAATCTAGGTAGCAACAAAATAAACATCTGACCCAAGAAGCACATCAACCTTATTGGTTGTAAATAGGGGGTGAGCCTTACTTGATGCAGCAGCCTCTTTGATGGCTTTCAGAACCTCTGTCTCCATTGCTGGATGGTTACAGATCTCTTCCCAAGAACAATCAATGCTGTTTTTATTGGCGAGAGCTGTGAGCTGCTTCTGATTTGGCACTACAAAGCTTATCACGTAGTTCTGGTCACTAAAATCAGAGAGGAAAGGATCTGATTGATATGTACGACATAGGCTGCATTTGCAAGCTACAGCACACCTCTTTTATATCTGTAGCATGACTATCAAATTCACACACTGATTTGACAATAAGTGTTATTTTAATTGTGGAACATGCAATATGGTTCAGACTGAGGCCTACATTGTAGGTGACATGAAAAGAATACCTGTTTGCATATGCACAGATGTTGTCAATAAGAGGACAGTTTTTGAGTGCAGATTCCACTTTTCCCAAAGACACATACTCTCCAGCTTGCAGCTTGACCAGGTCTTTCTTCCTATCTGTGTGCATAAGTGGACAAGTAAGGGAGTAATAGTTTGTATCAAGTCGATCCCACCTAAATGCTGACTTAATCTCTCTCTCTCTCTCTCACACACACACACACACACACACACACACACACACACACACACACACACACACACACACACACACACACACACACACACGTCGACTAACTCTGGTAGGACGTTCTACTTAAGTGGACAAATACTAGTCGGTTAGTCTAAATGTCTATCTAGAAAATCTAAGACTGGTATTAAAACCACTTGGCAAGACCCCAAAAAGTTTGATACTGATATATTTGGAATGGGCGATACATTTTTACATTTTTACAAAAATAGAGAATAAAGGGGTCGTGACCTGAGTGTATTGGCGAGAACGCCTCGTTGTTGTAGTTGTCTGTTCTCTGCAAACTATTACCATTTTAGGTAGGCACTAGGCAGTCTACCGTAGGCTATCAAATGAAATGATAATTAGCCTTTAAGCTCAGTATTTTCAACTTGTTTTTGAATTGTCTAATAAAACTGCCCTTGATACAGTAAGCGGTTGTGTTTTAATGAATTAGTTTTCCTATTTGCCAGAGTGCCTCTTCATTTGCTTTTCCTGCATACATACAGTGCAGCACAGTGGCGTTCAATATAGTGCCGACCGCACCAGTCTATACATCCCACCGGCACTTCCCTGCGCTCTGAGATGATGTGTTGGTGTAAAATAAGATTTTAATTAGATTTAATGAGTTAAATGTTTGCTTGTTAAATCAATTGGTTTGTGTTACAAGCATCCATTTTTTTTTCTTTAATTGAAGCTCTTGAATTTCTCTTAGCCGATGATTAGGTTAGTGATGCACTTGATTTGTATCCTGGCGTTTAATGTGGCACTAGCATCGCTCTAGAGGCGATTGGGTTAGGGACACACTTCTTTATCTACCTTCAATCTTCTCATGTTGAAAGCACTATATGCAAGTTGCTTTGGATAAAAGGGTCTGCTAAATTACTTTGATGTAACGTAAATATAATATGAGCCTACCCAACTTAATTTGAAACAATGATACCAGGGTTCACGTGAGGATTGTAAGTTAACTTCTGACACAAAGCCTACTTTGAGCTGTGCCAGTCTCTGTTAAAACAGAATTGGAAACATTGGAATTGGAAACTGCATGACTAAAACATGAATTACATTTAGAGTTCGAAGCTACTAGGGTGTATAAGCTAGTTAGCTTAGATCATTGAATGTGAATTTTATAATTTGGAGCGTCTCACTGACAGCTGGATCTGCCTAACATTTTCAACTGCTTACGATAGTACGCTTGAAGATGTTACATTTTTTAGACTAGTCGACTTTGTATTTTTATTCTAGTTGACTATGAAACTAATCGAAATTTCCATGCCAAATCTATGCGCATACACACACGCACGCACGCACGCACGCACACACGCACACACCTTTCTCTCTGCCACTCACCGATTATTTGCAGACAGCCATCAGGATGGATCTCCCCCACATCCCCAGTACAGAACCATCGCTGTCCATTTTCATCCACCCGGAAGTCCTCACTCAGATGCTCACTATTGTAGTAACCCATGGTAACATTGGGTCCCCCAATTATGATCTCACCACGAGGATGTGGCTTGTCTTGGCTTGTGTATCCACCTTTTGAGGGTCATAACAGGGTTTAAGGCAACAGAGGCAATAGAAGAATAGATTTGTTTAACCTGGCAATGATGAATAATTTCATTGTGTTTGGTTACCTTCAATCCAGTCCCGTAACTTGATCTCACAGCAGATGAGGGGGGCTCCTACTTTTCCAGTGCTGTAGTCTGACACTAAAGAGAAAACACATATTCATATGGATATACGCTGAAATCAGTACTAAAACTAATTGGTGCAATGCAAACTAAAAAATAAAGCCTACAAAATGAAGCATTAGGTAGGGAGCATCCTTTAAGTTCCAATACAATTTGCCAAGATTACATAAGATTAAAAATTCCATATTTTTCGTGTTATAAAAATGCTGTATAGGATATATTATATACTAATAATGTTCTTGGTGTTTTTAATACATCCGGATCTAGTACAAAAACAGCCCAGTCCATGAAACGGACCCCATATGCACAAAAAACTACTTTCGGAATGACTGGAAAATCCAAAATATGGTGGACTTCGTAATCATGGAATTCTTTTTTTTTTATTGCCAGCTATAATAATCATGGCCAACCAATTGCTTATAGCTACGATTCCCAATGGTTTCAGCAACTCCAGCCTCAAAGGACTTTTTACATAGAACACCATTGTGTAATAGAACACCATTGTGCTCATCACTTAATTACCCTCAGAACACCACAAGGGATCAAAAGAGGGCTGAGCATGTGAACAGATATCAGCATCTGTGGCAAGACCCAACATTCTTGTGCCAAAGGAGAATTTCCCATCCCTTGAAAACTCCAATGGAGATAAAATCTTAATGATCGAGCGTATGAAGCTACAAGGATTTGAAAAACACTTGAACACGTCTAGTTTTCGAATAAATATCCGAGTGTACTAAGTGACACCCAGAGTGAGACTAGCATAGCCCAGGCTAATTGACCATCTCACCCTCAGTGATGGTGCCGGCTCCGCATGTCTCGGTCAGGCCGTAGCCCTGACCTACTGGGCAGCAGAAGCAGATGTTCATGAAGCGCTGGGTTGCCGGGGAAAGTGGTGCCCCACCGGACAGCATCATACGGATGTTGCCTCCCAGCAAGGCCTTCACCTTTTTGAAGAGCAGTCTGTGTGCCAGAGTTGTTAGCAATATGCCAAATGTCAAAATTCCACTCTTAATTTGTGCCCATTAAATGTTAGTGAGATTCAGTTATTAGACTGACCAATGATAAGCCATGGCAAAATGGAAAACTTGCCCTTAAGTATACATGACAGCAGTAACAGTAAATAAAGTAAGGTTAGGTTTTTATGTTCTGTGATCATTAGAGAAGTTTAAAATGACTCATTTTAGAATAGCAATTGTAATAGGAAGACTAAGGCAGCCTTGCTGATAAACATTACAACATAGCATCTTGAGTTTGATGCTGCTTTTATACAAGTGGGCAACAGTGTTGTGAAGAATGAGCATCACTTTGTTTTCCATACACTGGAAAAACAGGAAATAGAAAGCCATCTTGAACTTGATGATGGGTCTTATGGAGGGACCCAATTAATCATAAGGCAAGGTCGGAATTAGCTTAAGGGTAAAGCTCAGTATCAGTCACTTGTAAGCCCATCAGGCAGTGGGTGTGACCCAAATACTTCAAGGTGTCACAACATACCCACTGTCCTTCAATTGAAACGTATTTGGAAGATTGTTAACAGCCATGTCAATTTACCTTTAATGAGAACAATTCCATCCCATATTGGCCACTGAAGTCTGATATCCTTCAATATGCAATCCCTGCCTTCATGTGAGTTATTGATCTTTGAGCAATCGGTCAGTGCATGCATCACTCTGCTTGTATGCTTACAGGTTGCAAAGCGGAGCGTCATAGCCCATCTTGATCTGCTCAGCTTTGTAGTTGTATCCTAACTTGAAAAGGGTCTTCTGCACATGGCTCATTTCTTGCACCTTGTTCATTACATTCTTGTAGATGCGGTCCATTATTTCCTGATAGATAACAACAGCATCAACAAACAGACTTCAACGTCACACATTTATCGGTTCTCAGGGACAGTGGATACGGTAATATCCAACCGAGAAGAGATTTTTCTTACCGGAACAGCTGCCATCAGGGTTGGTCTCAATACAGAACAGTCTCCTTTACTGCCCTTCTTTATTTTGGTTGACTTCAGAAAAGAAAAGTATTAGTTACAGAATATGTTCTAGGTTTAAAAAATCTAGCATTTTCAGAATATTAATCTTTCTTACATCAATTTTGGTCTTAAATAATTGTTATGGTCTTCTTATTTCCTTCTTCCATTCACACTAAAGTTTTAATAGTTTAATATTTTTTTTGTATGAATACCCTGGGTATGGGTGGCACTAGTACCTGATCAGAGAGAGTTTGTGGGGACGAGTAGCCTATCCTGCAGCCATACGTCACACAGGAGATCTCTGCTGTCATCTCCAGCACATGGGCTAGAGGAAGGTAGCCAATGTAGGTATCCTTTGGCCTTTCAAGGACAACAAAAGAAAGGTAGCACACGGTTAACAGATCACCTCAGAATAGGATGGAAGACGCTGATGGCCCAGTTGAGACACGACGGCAATAAAAGTTCCGGACTGAGGGTTCGAGGGATTGGTCAAAAAGGAAAAGCTGAGCGGAGCTTGAGGAGCTGACTTTGCTTGTTATTTTTTTTATTTTAGGGTCGACTAACTTTACATGGTGGTCTACGGTGGTGCACTGCCGCTTACCCCAAGCCAGGGATCCTCTCACACTGGCCCGTCATGCCAGCAATCAGATTACTGTGGATGATCTTGACTCCTTTGGGTCTCCCAGTGGAGCCGCTGGTGTACATGACCACGGCCAAGTCGCTGGGCTGGGGCCGCTGCAGCTCTACACTCACTGGGAGAAGTAGGGAGGGAGAGCAAAACTTCACTGGTTGAATATGCCATACTTGCGTTGTTATATTCCACTAGCAACTGATGTCAACTGAACGGGGAACTCTTATTGTCATGGTGTGTTGAACCTTTGGCTTTCTGAAATGAAAATGTGATCTCAGTCTGTAAAGCCTGATAAGACCCACCAGGCCCCCGCCAGCACACTTTGTTGTATTGTATTTATTGTATTGTATTGAACTTGATCCCAAGGGAAATTGTTATATAGCTAATTGGCCATCAAACAAACCAAACACTGTATATGTAAACGAACATAAAAATAAAGTAAAAGTAATATAAAATATATGTACAGCAGATAACATCATAGAACAAAAAGTTACAATAGCATGATCACAAACTTTACACGTGAAATCTAATGCTGTTGGATCTTCTGGGTCTCAGTTTTACCTCGACATTACCAATCCTACTTGCCTGTCTGGTTTTTGTGGGCTTACAAGTTGAGAGTAGGCTGAACTATCCCAGGCCATAACGTGCTTAAATTCTTTCTATTCTTGACTAACAATGTAAATACGTACAGTTCTCTGGCTTGGCGCCCAGCTCCAATACTGCCTGCATACTGTGGATCTGGAGGCTCTCCGGGTAACCTGTCCTGTTGATACTCTTCTGGTCCACATAGATGATGTGCTTCAGGTTTCGGATCTCGGGCAGGACACACTGTATTCGAGGAAGATATGCCTCACATTGATGAGCCGCAAAAACAGAGTTCTTGCCTGTAAACGAGCATGTCTTGCGACCACTCTAAGCTATGACTTCATCCATTTCATGTTGTAGTCATGAGGGAGGTACGGACTTGGCCGTTTGTATGTACCTTGAGTTTGGTCTCCAGTAACTCCGAGCTGGTGATGAGATGGGTGGCTCCACAGTCATTTAGCCCATAGGCCACAGCCTCCTCCCCCAGAGTCGAATAAAAGGTCACCACTGCAACGGTAACACATAAACCATGTATAGGATTAAAGATTGTCAGTAGAGGTTAACAAATGTACACGTTACATTTGTCATTGACAAAATGAGGTGAGTAAGATTTGCGGAACTGCTTGTGTGGGCATGGAGTCAGTGTGCCTGAGAATGTTGCAATGCCTACATGGGAAGTTATGTTTGAAGCAGGCTTGTGCAGTGATCATCCACTCTGCCCGCGTTTCACAGAAGATGGCGATGGTGTGCTTGGGCTGCTGGCCCAATACTGCAAGCCCCCTGGCTAGATGGCTCATCTCCTGATCCACCTCCTGGTAGGAAAGCCACCTGTACTCCCCCAGGATAAGCTGCAAGGATGGCACCACACGAGAAGGAGCATGCTATCAGGACACTGTATAGACACCAGGAGGGGGGGGGCATAGGGAGGGGGACATACCTTCTTAAAGATCTTGCCGCTGGGCTGTGCTTCATTTTCCTCACTCAGGACCTCCCTGGTCCCTAGACAGTCGGCCTTTCCAAATCTCAGCACCGCATGCTGAAACAACTTGTCAAGAGTGTCCATGCCTTCAAAGTCCTCTTGGGCCAGAGAGTCAAAGTGCTCCACAGAGCGATAGGGGCCCTCAGCTTTTCCTGTGGTGGACCTGGCTTTCTCTCGCTTCGCCATGTCTTTCTTCTTTCCAGCATCGGTGAGGAGATACCACGGGATAAACGTGATTATGGTGTACATCCACATTAACAGGTACACAGGAGAGAAGACTATGTAATGCATGTCTAACTTCTTGATATCCATTGTGGAAAGGAGGCGGTGAGGCAGAAGCTGACAGAGAAGGCAGGGGATTCAAAGAAGGGAGAGTCTGACTCAGAAGGCAGTTTCAGCACCGAGGTCGTAGAAGGGTTGCCAGTGCAGAGCGTTTCCTTGCAGGTGAGCGGATCATGCGTCCAGAGTTTTAATGGAAAGCCGCTCTACTAAAGTACGTGATTCTAGCTTTACAAAACAGTCCAGTTGAGCACAGGAAAGAAAAGAGCAAAACGAAGAAGGAAAAAAAAGTTTGTTAGTCGTTTGGAAAATCTAGAATAGCCAGCCACCAGTGTTGAACATGCAGAGAAAGGTGATGACATATACTTTGTATAGGATTATGTGGATTTTGGGGCCTGCCCTGGATCAGGCCTAGAGGTACGTATGGTCCTCATCAATAACAATGTGGGTTTCATTGAAAAGGTCAATAAAACATTGATGTCTCACAGCATGAAGACAGCAAACAACAGGGACAAAGTCTGCTGTTCAAATCAAATCAGAGGATAACTAGGCTATGTCTAATCAATCGTCTCTCCAATTTATCATGAAAATGAAAGAATCACTCACATTTTAGCTAGGCCATGTGTGTGCAAGTTCCCAGCACTCAATTAATCAGGGCTAAGCTTCCACTGAATCATTACTAGCTAGACACATACTTGAGCACAACTGAAGAAAGAAAATGTAGTACCAGCCGATCTATGGTACTAAATTC
The DNA here is from genome assembly GCA_017639675.1 of Aplochiton taeniatus. Classification (NCBI taxonomy): domain Eukaryota; kingdom Metazoa; phylum Chordata; class Actinopteri; order Galaxiiformes; family Galaxiidae; genus Aplochiton; species Aplochiton taeniatus. The sequence continues at coordinate 6,612,314 of CM030177.1, forward strand.
TGAAGGCAACATTACATTTTCAACTGGACTAGCCTTTTTTATGTGAACTTTAAAAACAACAGCCATCATATGTGCCTATAAGCAAGCTAACACAATAAAGTGATCTTAGACTCAGAGGCCAGCTCTAAAGAGGCAGGAATACGTGTGGAAGTTGACAGACATGACCAGAGAGGAAGAAGCTGAACAGTCCCGTTAACAGGCTACAAGGCATTGTCTGTTTGCAGACAGAAATGCAAATCTGCTTACATTATAAACATAGTCGGTTGAAGGGTTGGCCTACTTATACAGTAGGTGCAACAGGCTAGTAAGCCATTCTCACAAGACAAAGGTGGACTAAAGCCAATGATGAAGGTAAAATAACTTTCACACATTTTTTTAAGCTGTGGTACAATGAAGATTAGGTAATTTTTGAGAAATATAACTCGGCCCCACTAAGGACATTGTCATGAGCCACATCATTTCCCGTTAGTCACAAAAAAATGAAAAATGAAAAATGAAAATTAACTGCTCTTTGAAAATAATTTTGGTGAACCATGACTCGCTTGTCATGGAGAACGGAATTCCTTGGAAGCCTAAACGTTATTTGACTCAACATTTTCTAACATGGTGAAACAATCCAAACAACATTCGGAAAAGTGTATAAGAACTGAAAACTATAACCCAAAACAAATTACTATAATACTAAGTAAATTCGTTTTCTTTCCAACCAGTCACTCACACTAAAAACAAAGTTGTTCTTTTGATAAAAAGAAACAGTATATCAAACCAATTATATGACACAATTCATCTGTCTTTTTTGGTACAAATAAATGTATATTGTTAAATGTATTTTCTTTAAGCACATGTTAACAGACAATTTGATTATCCTCATTTGTTTTTGCTTTCTTGAGGAAGGCATGCGTTTATCTCTCGGACATCAAGTAACCTACAAGTAAAATCATGGATCAAATTTTTTGGTGCACAAGGCACTGTAGCGGAGTAGCTGACAATCATCGGATACCACTGATCTCCATCTACTTTAGGGAGCCTTTCGGCAAACGATGTCCATAAAGAGCACTTCAAATCGTTTTCATTACCTCTGGACTAACTGCTTTATCATTCCGTAAAGTTCGACTGTTAGACCATCCTTAATATTTTATCCAAGGCATCACAAAGTGAACTAGCAAGCTTAATCCTTACCATATAAATATTTAAGAGAAGCAAGGGAACAACTTTAAGACTTACCCAAGAAACGATACTGCCTTAACTTTCTAGTTGCTGAGAGTTTATACTGGTTGGCTTGCTACCTCCTACGATTCATTTATTGAATCCAAAAGAGCCGGAAATGATTACGTACGAATACAACTTACTCATGTCTCTGTACCTAGCACTGCTGTGAGTGGTCTTTCCCTTCCCTCAACATTTTCCACTTGTAACACAAACACAGCTGGATGATTTTGGAAGCCATCCAACTGGCACTTGTTTGAAATACAACTGTTATGGACACTAAGGAAAGGTAACTACGCCTAAGACACTGTATATATCATGTAATATGTGGCAATGGCACAAAGTGATAACCGTAGTTTTCCTTCGAAGTTGAGGAATTTTCACCTCAGGCATCAGCCAGGATGGCACTGACCAGACATGAAGGATGTATACTGTTTGTTAGGCACGCAACAATAGGTAACTGCATTTCACATATTACACCACATATAAATGTGAAAAATTAGTCACACCAGGAAGCGCTGAATGTAAGGTTGATACAAATGATTTGTTACATATTTTTCTCATCTCACGCTAACCACCAACGCTGCCTATATCACGGAAGTCTGGCTATCAAACTTAGTAGGTCTGGTATTAACAAAGACAGCGGTATGTTCCGGGATAATGTGACTGATGCCGCCGGTTAAGCATGGTTGCGCGCCCTCCCTATTGACAGCTAGCGTTAGCCGAGTGTTTCGTGAGGTGATGTTTCTTTACCTTAGGTCACATAAATAAATGTTTCTGTAATAAATAAATAAACATCCCCAATTGTATCTATATAAATTATTCGTCATTTTTTCTGGCATGCGTAGCCTTAGCGATATCACATTAAAAAAAAAGTATGTATCCTTACCTCAGACGAAATTGGAGCGATTTCACCAAAATGATGAATGCCCGAGAGTAACCTCAAGCGGCGAAGAGACAATTCGGAAATTTTGCGTCATATGAGTCCATTTCTCTCAGCCAATGGATGGGTATAAACTTAAGCTCTACATGCCGATTTTACTTTTATATAAAAATCAGATCTTTTTATGTGTCCCATTCCATCAATAGATATTTGAAAGATATAACAAATTAGGATACATTTTGAAAATGTACCAACAATATTAATCCTTGCTAATACCCAGGTATGCCTCTTAAACTGCATGGTTTCTTCAATACCATGCACTTTATGAGGCATATCTGGGTAAAAAAGAAAAAACGTTTTATCGTCTTTTCAACTTGATATGCATTAATAAAAACTATAAGTATACGCAAACATACAAAGAAAGAAATATGAACAGCTTTACATCAGTGTCTATCCTAACCGGCAAATTCGAATTTCATATTTTTATAGGAATTACATATATTTTAATCATATAATTTTGCATAGCCTACACAGTATATTCGCTGAGATCTGTCTTCGTTGCGTTTCTCTTTGACACGACTATATGTCACCTGTGAAAGCGTCTTACATCATTTGCACTTTAATGGTTACGGACACGGGCCTTGTGCTGCCAAGTCATAGTAATGATGAGACGAAGTACATTTTACATTCGTTTGTTGCATTTAATAATCAAAAAACCTGAAAGAAGCGGTATCATGTAAATTTGTGTCACACTTATTGCAGTAATACATTTGCAGATATGCTCATGCCATCATTGTGTTTTACTGAATCGTGTCCAGCAATTAGCCAGCAAACTGGTTGTAATGCAGTAGTGCCAAACAGGTGGTGATTATTCTTCACAGAAATGATCTAGATGGCTAACTAGACAGGAGCGTAAAGTCACTTTAATTAGGCCAAATGTACCTTGGGGAAATACAAAATATGGTCAAACCTGTACATACAGAGCTGCTCCTCTGAGACTTTAATTTGTACATGTGATGAAAACAGTGACATTCTCAATGACAGCCGCAATTTAGCTCTTGAGTCATTGACTTAGTTGACGGTAGAGTTGTATTGTCATGAGCTGAATTTCAGGATCACCACATTGAATGTCAATTGCTTTCAAAAATAAATTCAGGGCATCCCTAAGTTTCCCTTGACTATGACACAGTTTTCCTCTTTTTACAAGGGATTCATAGTTCTTATCATCTGTTGTAGATGATATCTCTCTGATGATGACATTCTCTGCTTTACACAATGGGACATCCTTGCCAGCAGTGTATTGATCCATAATTTCACTAGATGCCAGCTCTGGGTCACTTGTAGATTCCTCTGAAAGACTGTCTTCTACCTCTCCCAACTGACTCTCTTTGCCATCTCCCACTTCTGACTCTTGCATCGACTCACTAGCATCATCCTTACTCTCATCATTTTCTGTGTCAAAAGTAAAAGAATCATGACGAGATCCCTTAATTTCACGTTCGTGGCCACCATCCTTTGTATACTCATCTGAAACCTCATCTTCCATGGCTTCTTCATCCAGGTCCGCTACATCCTCTAGAACAGATTCCACCAATGAACGTCTTGATGCCACAGAGGTGTTGCCTCCAAAGCTTTTCCTACCTTTAAATGGTACTGATTTAGATTTGACTGATTTTGGAGTAGAGGCTCCCACTCCATTAAAACAGTTTTCCAATTCACTTAACTCTGAAAGTCTTTCTTCAGCTTCCTCGTCCTCCTCACTATCATAAATCAATGCTGCTCTTTTCTTCTTTCTTGTGTACACAACAAAGGAATGCTCTGCCTCAGATAAATGAACATCCTGCCCATATGATTCATTCTCCTTGTTCAGAGAGACCTTTTCACTTGCAACAATACTGCTATTGTTAACACTATCCAACTGTAGTTGGAATCCTGAAGTTCTCTCTTTGGCCTCCGTATCCTCTTCTGGAAACATGTCGCTGTCACTATCCTCCAAATGTAAATTGAAGTTAGCATGAAAAGACTCAATCTCTGCATCAACTTGTAAGGACGATTCTAAACTCATGTTCATATTGGACATTTGAAGGACAGAGAGTTGTTTATTTTCTAGAGGTTTGGCAGGGGACGCCCTCATGTCTGACACATTTTCTTTGTGGTCTGACTCATCGTGCGAAGAGGCACATTCATTTTGCAGATTGTTTCCTAAATCATTAACTGAGGTAATACAATCTAGACTGGTGGAACCTTCTTCAGCAAGGACATTATCCTCTATCTCTGATGACACATCTCGCAAGGAAGTCTGAATTGCTTCTACATCAGTGCAATCATCTTCAAATGGCTTGTACATGGGAGAGCCCTCTTTACTTTTTGACACCCTTTTTTGGCTTACATTAAAGGGTTCTTCAACGGCAAAGCTTTCATCCACATCCAAATCAATGATACTGCGAGTTAAGTTTTGCATTACATCCTCATCGCCAGACTCAGACTGGGTAAGATCAACAAGTGCAAGGGAATTGTTGAAATGGTCATTGCTTGGAGTTAAGGGACTGGGCTTTGTTTTATTGGGTTTCTTCTCAGTCAACAGCGTGTTAGATTGAGCTGGTTTTCTTAGCCAAGCTGGTTCCGTGCTCAACGCTATGCTATCTGCCAGCTGCTTGTGTACCTCTGATTCAGCCTTCATCAGCTCTTGAGCTTTCTGAATCCGGTTCTCTATGTATGTGTGCGATTCCTGATCCTCGGGGGCATCTTCTTGGTTACTAACTTCATTAGAAAACATCAGGTCATGATCAGATATCCCAAACATCTCTATAGAGTGAAGGTAGGCAATGTGCTCATCCAGTTCTTGATCTGTACGTCTTTGCCTAGAATGCAGTGACTGGAGCTGCAGCTGTGTTGATGACGATCGAGTGTCCTGTAATGTAAAGAGTTCATAGAGCTCTTGTTTACTGAAGTATCTGAATGGATTTTTTTTATCTCCAGTTGTCTGTCTTATCAAAGAGTCTTTGAACACCTGCCGTCTGTATATTTTTTCCTCCACTGTACCACAAGTGATCAGTCTGTATATCACAACATTTTCTGTTTGTCCAATACGATATGCCCTATCTACAGCTTGAGCATCAGTGGCTGGATTCCAGCTGGGGTCAAAAATGACAACTCTATTTGCTGCAGTCAATGTGATGCCAACCCCTCCCACTTGAGTAGTCAGAAGGAAGACAGAGTACTGCTTGTTGGTCTGGAAAAGTGAAATTCGCCTCTCTCTCTCCGCAAGCTGAAGTACAGTGCCATCAATTCTCACTATCCTGAAATGTTTGTTAACCAGTACACGCTCAATGATATCCAGCATTTTCCGAGACTGTGAAAAAACAAGTGTGCGATGGCCTTCCTGTTTAAGCCTCTCAAGAAGGGCTACCAGAAACAGAAGTTTCCCTGACTCTGTTATGAGTGTTTCATCAGAAATGTTGTCGATCCTGTTTGCAGCCGATTCATGTTCATCATCTTGACCGTTACCGGATGTGCCTTCTTCTAGACCTAGCTGAGCAACAGCCCTAGCAGAGAGAAGTCTTGGGTGGTCACACAACTTCTTAAGTATATTCAGTTCAGCAAGAGGTGATCTGGAGGTCATTAGCAGCTCCTTGATATGATCTAGTGATATAAACTGATTATAGATGTCCTCCTGAACTGTGCTCAAGTATGTCCATATGACGAGATCATTCTTTCGTGTTAACGTTGGCATGACTGCCCCTCTGCTAATTTGATTTGGTATGTTATTTTCCTTGTTTTCCAAATCCAAGCATTCCTCTTTGCCGGCTGTACTATTCAGTTTTTTTAACTGCACTTCTGCTTTTGTTCTCCTCAGGAAGTATGGATTTATAATGGCCATCAGGTTCTCTGACATCTTCAGTCCCAATGCTTTTTCACCTGGGGTTGCGTCCTTTTCCCTTGCACGGGTGATGGGATTCTCATACTCTGTTTTGAAAGTTTTAGAGGTACCAAGCAGTGCCCCCTGACAAGCAAAATCGAAGAGGGCCCACATTTCTCTCAGATTATTCTGTACAGGGGTACCTGTGAGAAGGATCCGATTTTGGGCTGGTATAGCATGAGCACTTTTGGCTGTTTTTGTTGACGAAGTTTTGATCTTGTGTGCCTCGTCTAGGATAACATAATCCCATTTGAATTCCTGGCCATTGTAAGATGCTAGAAGCTCCCAGTTATTGATAAGCATTTGGTACGTTGTAATGATCACACCACCTCTTCTTTGAATCTTCTCCAAGTTCCTAGTTCGTTCCAATTTGCTTGAGCCATGAAACTCTTTGACTCTCATTCCAGGAGTCCATTTGGCAAACTCTCTGGTCCAGTTTTTGATTAGTGAGGTTGGCATGACCAGTAGAGTGAGCTTTGCTAATTCAGCATCATACATCCCAGAGAGAAACGATATTACCTGTATTGTCTTTCCTAAGCCCATGTCATCAGCGAGAATACCCCCCTTGCAGCCACCTCTGTAGAGACTATACAAAAAGGCAACACCCTCTATCTGATGATGATACAATTTGTCATGGAGTTCTTTGAAAAGCATAAGCCCACTGTTGTTCACATTGACAAACTCTTCATCTTCACTGTCAGAGTCTTGGAGTGCCATCTCCTTGATAGCTTCTTGAATCTTCTTTATTCTGCTTTTAAGTTTCTCGCTTGGGTGAATATCATAAGCCAACTTGAACCACTCTAAAGATTTTAACATATTTCCTTGTCTTGCAGCATCTTTGCCGTCCTTGATATGCCTATAAAAGAAAATAAATGTAAACAATTTTATTAAAAGACCTCAGCAACAAATATGAGAATTTGATTTAATTGACAAGCAAGTTTAAATAGGACTTGGTTGGATAATTTATCCCATTAAACAAACTTTCATCGCCCCCAAATGTGTTTTGCCATACGCATTTCATTTTTGGCCTTTGTTACTGACATCCATTTTAAAGTTTAAAACATATGAATACGAAGCAAGATCATATTCAGAGATGAATACAAAAAAAGTGGTACACTATTATGCAAAAGTTAAAAAAGCAGACCCTAAATGTTCAGACAAACTGCAAATATGTACCTTAGACTGAGCTGTATTTGCAATGGCAGTCAAAAAATACATATCACTTAGGTAATCATAACTTGTATATGCATAGATAACTGATAATCTGATAACTTTGGAGGATTTATTAGTTTGGTAACTGTGGAGGATTTATTAGTTTGGTTATGGTTGTGCTTGGGGTTATCTTGTGTCTACTCTAGGTCAAAGTACTGACGTTTGAGATGTATTTAAAAGGGAATTTCACCCTACCTTTTCACTTAATATTTTGCTTCAAATGTTAGTTACAGTACTTTCTCTGCCTTAATTTAAAAAAAAAATCTCAAGCTAGGAGATTTTAAACGCGTTGTTTTCATTTTTCAAGCTTCAAATCTAGTTTGGCCATTCACAGTGGACCACAACACCCAGAATTCCTAGAGAATTATATCACTAATGAAAAAGGGGATATCTAGATTGGTAGACCATTCTTTGCAGTGTTGCCAACTTAGCGACTTTGTTGCTAGACTTAGCATCTTTTCAGAACCTGCTTTTCAGTTGAGGGAATCGCCTAACATACAAATTTGTCAATTCTTTGAAAGTGCAGAAGGCATTTTATATAATTTCTAAAGCTAAATAATATCTTAAAACTTCATTGGATGGAATGAACTCAACCCAACTGGTTTTCTTCCACGAAGGTTTCCACAATTCCTGTGTATTTAAAATTGTATTTCTGTTGTTCATTCTATTATCATAAATGTGCGGACTTGTAGCGAAGTTTGACTTATAGATGCACCTATACTACTTGTTTTTTTATTATTCTTTTAAAATTACGTTATTTGTTCAGGCGCTACTTTGTCAGATACGCACCATGCTTTTCACCTCGCCCTAGCCATTAGGCACCGTATGAGGCAGCGGGAGAAAGTAGGAGGGGGAAACTGCACTTTAAAATGTAATTATCATTCATATACAGTTTTAATTGGTGTGTTATTTTTAAGGTACGTTACATTTTTCCAATAAAACCAAATAAAAACTATTCAATAGGCAATTTGTTGTTTTTGAGCAGTATACTGAAAGCAGCAGAAAGGGAGTGCTGTGTGCACGTCAGTATCTTTCTATTATCGCAAGAAATACCGCAATATTTCATCCACATACTTTACTCATATCATGCAGCCCGAATTCTAACGTCCGATACCAATGCTAACATGTAATTTAATTCTCGGTGCATATATTTTATATTTACCGGGATGTTACTTCCGTTTAGACAGACGCTGGGTCTATAAGCATGAACATCCTACGGCCCACTTTGTTGTTCCTATACTTCTTAATTGTGAGAGTATTAATCGACATTTCACAATAGAAACCGTAAGAAATGAAATACCTATACATTTGATATAATTGTTGACCAAATAAAGTGTACAATTGAACAGTTGAAAACTTGTACTCTGAAAACTGCTAACATGTGAAACACCTTAGCTTTTTTAGGACGCGGTCCCGCAGGACCAAAGTCTGTTCGCAATAGCATTTGTAACATATCGCGGTGTCTAAAATAATGCCACAATAAAAAATGAATATAGCCTATATCTTTTTAGATTATACAATGAGTCTGCTGGTGAATAATTTAAATAACCCAGGGCAAGATGATTCGTATACACTAGCCTAAGTGTTGATTGGATCGAGACTTCATACCTATCTTAATCATCGGCAGCTCTGATCCATAAAGATACCAAACAATTCAATTATTGAATGGATTTTCTTACTGTAACGTTGATAAAAATGTATTCATGCAGGCTAGGCTACTATGTTTCTAAAGGTGCTGGAATATATCATGTTTCAAAAGATCTAGGTAAGTAGCCTATAAGACAGGTCATTGTCTACAGACGCCTCATTTCAAATTCTACTGAAAGAATCACGTTATCTTACCGGACATGCAAAAGTCTCGAAACCAATGAAAACATAAATGCTACACCTATATGTCTTTTTGCCAAATCTAATTAGTCACACAGTGGAGAAAGACGTCGCTCTAATGAAGTTCTGCGACAATGAAGTAGGCTATATTCCAAGGAGCATGCCTCACATGGGTGGGCATAAATCCAAAGTTTAGCTATTGCTTTCTTAGATTTTTGGATCACAGCTCAATAAGACCTCCTTCTAGGTCCAGTTAAAAGCTCTCATGCGACGGATGTCATTTAGGGTAGTAGCAACACAATTTAAGTATTTAAAACACACGTTAACCAAGTTATTTATAACCAATCGGCGCCGTCGCTCAGTGTCAGGTCCCGAGAGGGGTTGTCTGCCAAATGAACCCAAGTTTGATTGTTAAATGTTATGGGAAGTGCCCTACATTTTTGCTTAAAACACTAGGTGGGCGCCATTTTTCAGATCCCGTTTTGGCCCAAATAAGAGAGATTCTAACCAAGTCCGCTCTCGACCTCCGCGCTGTGGTGAGTTTTGCGTGACAAAATTACTATATTAACGGTAGACGTATGGAAAGATTTAATTGTCCGTGGTTTAAGAATATGTGCGTAAACCAGTTCATCAATCGTTTGATACTAAATAAAACATATCTATTTTTAATAAACTGCTTAAAGTGACGGCTTTTTTCAAGTAAGAACAAAACCTACGCTCTTTGGAAGCTAACTATGAATTAGCAAGCGCTGAATGCATATCAACACTAATACATCGTGAAAGTAGGTATTACTTTTGAATGACTTGAGTGATTAAGACCAACAAAAACGTAATATTTTTGTCCATTACAACAGTATTAAAACGCTACGCAGGGCACTTTTCTTCAGCCCTGAGCGTGGAAGCTCCCGTATTGACTACACTGGTGTTCGAACGTTCGATCTGCCGCTTACAAGAGTTATTTAATGACATTACTGTTGCTGCGGTCAATTTTACTGCCGTGCTAGGTTTCGCTGCTCAGTGGACAAATCCCAATTCCTTCTGGCTGTCTTACATGCGAGGCAATTCAAAGGATCGCATTATTCGCAATAAGGCAATAAGTTTAAACAATGCTAGAAAAATTGCAGATTCCAAAGAAAAGCTGCATATTGTAATCAGAGATAATATGCGCAACATGAGCAAGGCTAAGGGTAGCCAAGCTTAGATGCTGTGCCTTTGTGACGCTGCAGCTTGCAATTCACGAGGGCTCTAGCAGCGTGCTGCGATCGTTATTGTGAAATATGTTCGCTAAATCTATTATTTAGTTCACTTGAAGTAGATAGGTTTTTGTCCCTTGTGTAAATCTGTTATGATAAAGTGACCATCAATCGTTGTCATTCACCTTCACTAAATTAGAAAGTAAAGAAATAGAATGTCCAGTGCACACCAGAATACGAAAAAAACCCGCATAGTATGTATTAATAAAGTGTATTTTTTCGTATTCTAGTGAGCGCTGAACATTCAATTTTTTTCTTTTTCTATTGTTATTATTATTGCTATTACCCTGCACCGGCTGGCACCCAGATTGTAGCATTGCTGTGCACAGGGAATATCTTACTATTCAAATTAGAGCTGATTGTTCGAGCTGCATGTAATTTGGAAACGCTTTCTGTAAGAAATGTCCAGCGTTTACACGGCTATAATAAAAACTGTAATAATAATAATAATAAACATAATAACAATAATAATAATAATAATAATAATAATAATATATATATAAAAAACTCTACATGTGTAAACGCTGGAAAGTACGGTTATAATGCATGCATAGAAATCAAATAATAGTAAATGCAGTTAACTCAAGCTCAAGGTTTGGATTGTTCTGTGGTTTGGAGTCTTGGCAAGGAGGGACCGTGTGATTCATGCACCCTGACCGTATTTTTAAACGCTTTGTTTCCCACAACGGAGTATGGGCTCATGTCTGCAGCGATAGACATTCCAGTAGATTTGGTAATAGCTTCAGCCTGGTCTGACTCTGCAGCAAAGGATTGCTTAAATGCCTCTTTGATAAGTTGTTGTTGTCTCTTGGATCCAGTCACTGACACACGGGTGATGTCGCTTCAAATGTGTGGCCATGATCGGTGTTTTGCCATTCTCATATGGCTTTCCCGTGGCACAATGCCTACAAGCTGTAGACTAACTATTTTTAAGCGCTGTCATTGTGAATAAACGGTGTAAGTTGATAGTTCATTTGACCTTGGCTATCGTTTTTTTTGCCGAAGAAACCCCATACTGGGTTTTGCTGCACAATTACTTTGGCATTCACTGCCATGCTTCATCCTTTACTGCGCTACTTTTTTTATTTATATTTGCTTTCCATGTAAAAACGAACAGTATTTAATAGGTTAGGCGGGTATATTTCCCAATTATTGAGAACCGTTTAGGCTAGAGCTTGTGGTAACTTAGTTTTATTTTTGGTGAAACAAAAATTGTTTTTACGTTTGGAGATTTTCTGTAAACGTTTATGAAATAAACTTTGTGTACACCAGCACAAGTTCCCATACCTAACTGTAACATCAAGGTTTTTAATTAGAAACAGAACATGTATCATGGGTCATGTAATAAATCCCTCAAATAACTCTGTAAAGATATAGCATTTTGTACACAAATCCAGTTCCCTGTATTCTCTATCTATAATGCTTCAAGGCTTATAAGAACTGGAGATGAGTCAGAATATCCTAGTATCCCTTAAGACTATGCTTTTTTTAATTATTATTTTGACTACTGAGACGCTAAAAATGAACATAACATTTTAAGGTGGATACAAAACAACAACAAAAAAGCTATAAGTTACAGAATGATGTGCCAATAAGGATAATCCCACAGTGCACTTTTGAACTAATTCTGCTATCTTACCTTGCTTAGATAGGACAAGGCTTGTGTCACTGATTAGTACATTCTGTTCATGCAATTCGATGCTTTCCTCCTCAGGCAAATAACAGTGCCAAAATGATCTCTTTACATTGAGATAAAAAAAAGTTTGCCCAAATGTGTATTATCGTTGATAAGGATGATTTTTGTGAGGATATTGTAATATAAAATGCAAACTAACATCTGGAAAGAATAATCCAGAAGTGGAGGACATTAGGATTGTATGTAGACATACAGTGCTGCTTGAAATCATGTAAACTGCTGTGCATGTCGTTTTTTACTTTTGACCATGAAATCTTTAAATCAGTCAGAACGAGTCTTTTTTTATCTGATTTAACAGGTGTATATGTACCAATTCTATTTTGGTTTGGGAAAACATGTGTGGTAGAAAAACGAACTAACTAAAATCCTATAAAATAATTAGTTCATGTGCAAAAATAAATGAAGCACAAGATGCATTGCCTAAATTAAGCCAGTTGGTTAAGCCTAAATAGTTGGGTACCAAATGAACATATCAAAATAGGGGGTTCAGGAATTGTTCACTATTTTAGATGTTTCACCTCTTCTCAATGTTGTTGAGTTGAGTTGTTGACGGTTAAACATTCGACATAGTGAACTATTCATGGATCTATTAGTGCAACTCGATGTAACTATGTACTGGCTACTATAGGCAACTCTTTTGTATTAACGTATAATCAATACATTTCTTCTCATGGCACATTATAATGTTCATGGAAGAACATAAAAATCGCACTTCAGATCAGTCCTCTTGAAGTCTCAATATTTAGACCAGGTAAGATCTCCCACAAAACTATGACAAATTGCTTTAAGGCACAAGGAAGTGCATCACTAAATCTGGAAGAGATTTATTTTGGAGACTGTGCTGGCAAACGCGAACTCACATCTTCTATAAATGCACGTCTGAGACAGTTAGGGAAAATAATTACACCAAGCAAATGGTAGGGGGCGCCAAAATCCCCTTCTACAGAAAGTTACGAATAGTAGCTTTAAAGGAGAGGCATAGAGTTGAGACTGTCTTGGCAACTTACCTTTGGTAGGCGTCCTTTTCTTCACTGTCGAATGCCCTGTAAAAGCAAAAATAGCAATAACCAGTTAGTTACCCAATAGCCACAGTATGACCCAAATGCCCTAGTACCAAGATGTGCTTCTTTTTTCATCATTCATTAAAAGACCATTTTTACTTTACTTTTTCATGGCAGATATTCTCAATTTTTCGATAGCAGACACACCATTTGCCTTCATAAAAGTTTGCAATATGTTGCTAGCTGGATTGTCCATAACTAGGAAATCCAGGTTATTCGAGGCACTGGAGGGCATTCCAGAGGTTGTCTTGGTTAAATTACTTTCCTAGTGACTCCAAAGATTCCATTTTCAAATGTTTCTACAGATTTTCAATGAGCATTCGCTAAAGCATCAGAGATTGCAATATATTTTAATAAAAAAAAATGCAGCAGATATCCACAGCCTCTTTACTCTACAGTGGTTTCTGTTCAAGCCTGTGTTGTGGTGTTTTTTGTTTTGTTAAGGGCCCTAAAATCTGGATCCATGCCGCAAAATAGGACTGTAATAACTCACCGGAACTGTAACTAACTCATGAATGCACTTAGACGCTTACATACCTAGTATTGAGAAGCATAGCCTTGACTCATTGGTTGACTACTTAAGATTTAACCGGCTTCATACATGGTGTCAGTAGAAATGAGTACGGTAATGTCTGGTAGTACTAGCAAGCTGCATGTACTGAGCTAAATAAGCATTCTTAACGTTTAGCTAATGCTACAATTTTTCATGTTTCGTTTTACAAATTTTAAGTTCAAACTGAACCAGCCTTGGGGTCAACCAGCCACAAATGTAGATATAGTATATCAAACAACCACCAATGTTTAAAATGTACTTGGTTATTGTGCACGAACATGCACGTCAGTTGGTTAACTTAGCAAAGTTGTCTGGAAACCCCTTGCCATAGCAATTGGACTGACGTTATGTTGGTTAGTTTCTTTAATTATGTCGCTGTGGCTTACATTTCCAATTTGTCTGTCATCGCTGCAATACGACGTTCCTCGTAGATTATCTTTCTTCAGTCTTGTTTGTTGATACAATCGACAAGCCAAACATACAACTTAACCATATATTATTAGCAAAATAGCCAACATATTTAGACCGTGTAAAATCAAGTCACGTATCTAACAGACATCCGGGTTCCCCGCGCCACATATTTGAAAAAGTCTTCTTCTTCAACTTCTTGTGAAAATGTAAGGCAGATCAGATGTGGTTTCAACCTTGCTGCCCTCTATAGGTTTGTTACGCATAAGGTCATGTAAATATTGAATGATCTACCGCTCACTGGCCTCAACTTGCAGAGATCAAACTCTATACATTCCCCTTCTGCCAAATGAAGCAATGTTAGCCTCCCTCAATTTCCCTAGGAAGCTTTAGTATAATTTACTATTCATTGCTTATCATTATTTGGCATTGCTTTGCATGAAAATGCTGAGTCCTTTACACTGTTAAGTGTTTAGAAACCCTACTGATCAGACTTGAAATACTCATCCTCAGTGTGCGATTTGACAGGGGGATGGGGGGTCCCTGACTGGTTTTGGGCGTCCCTGACTGAATGGCTAATTTCCAGGGTGCGAATTACAGGGGAGCCACCATTCATCAAGGACGACATAATATAAATGCGTTAATACATATAATAATCTATAAATAATTGACACATGATATTACATAGTAATCTGTAGCCTAAATAATCTGCATAATATTAATCTCTTCATGAATCTCTTGTAAATGAATCAAATCACATTTATTCACAAGTTAGCCTACATACATTTCAATAGTATATGTTTTGTAATGATTGACCTATCACTTTTTGTATCAATATATATTCAATATTTTATTTCAGTAGTGTAAAATGTCCAACAGGTATCCGAGGTGTTTACGTTGCAAGAATAACCCACGGAGTAAGTGATGTCCGCGTTGGTGACGTTACAGGGTGTTCCAAATGGAGGAATTTTGTTAAAGAAAGTTCCCATAACTGACATTCCCTTAACAGGGAGTAGTGAGTACTGTTTAAGTACACTGTGGATCGGAATCCACCCCAAGCCTATGGTCACCACTCTACTTCAGATGTTAGGTCCCTCAACCTACGAGACACAAGGTGAAACAAAAGTTCCGCATTGCAACAGCTCCAACCGTCTATCTGTTTTAATAACAACGTCTTGCTTTTACATTTTCATTTCGACTACTATATCTACTTGTTAGGTAATTAATACCAAAACCTGACAGATACTGCAGGTGTGCTCCTCTGCTCAATTTGTTTGACAGAGTGATTTCAATGCAATAAGAAACAACTGAAAAGGTAGTTCCAAAATTGGCCATATTTGTGAACTATCTGGTTGGATTCTAGTCCAAATTTCATGTATGTATTGGCACTGACATTATTACCTAAGTGATTATTGTTACTCTCAAAAGGCATTGAACTGCATACTTTTCTAGCGGGGCTAGGACTAATGAACTCAGTATTTAGAGCGCAGGTTTTTCTGTGATTTTTCCTGGAGTTGGTGGCTTGCGAATGGGGTGGTACTCAGATGTTTTAGTTTGCTCAGAGGTGTTTGTACTTCGTACAAAAAGTTCAATAACCACTGATATAAAATATGCACTTTTTATTGAACTGCTTAAAGTTGAGGATTTTTTCAAGTAAGAACAAAACCTACGCCTTTTCTAAGCCAACTGTGAATTAGCAAGAGCTCTGTAGATATTTTCACTTCTGTAAATTTTCATTAAGTAGGCCTATTCATCTTGAATGACTTAAAATACTCAGACCAACATATAGGCCTACGTAATATTTGTGTCCAATTCAAACAGTTGGTCTGGGTCACATTTGTAGTGTTGCTATTCTCCTGCCAAGACAAGGCAAGTATTTATTGCATCATCTGTCAAAGTGACCATCGTGAAAGACAAAAAAAAATTGTGGGTCTGATCCCGGCATAAGGGTATCAGTGTTAACGACAAACACAATCTGCTCAAAGCAGTTTAGAGATGCAGTGTAAATTGCCCTGACAACATACCTTGGGTAAAATTCACCTTTCGTGGTATAGGTTAATGGAGAAGTTACACCCAACATCACAAGATCCTCCTGAACTTACCTGGATATGGCAGTTATCTCAGTTCGTAGTGCAGGCCTCTCAAGTTTAAACCGGTGTTTGGATTTACTGCTTACCAGTCCAAGCACTAATATGGTGTTTTGATTAGTTGCTTATCTCACAGTCCAAACCCTAATATGGTGTTTTGACAAACTAGTTACCTGAAGTCTAAACCTTAAGGTATTATGATTCACTGCTGACCTGCAGTCCAAATCCTAATTCGGTGTTTTGATTCATTGCTTATTTGACATCTAAAATCCTTTACGGTGTTTCCAGGCGTTGCATTAATTCACTGCAACTCCTCAATGGGAGTATTTGTGAAAATATAATAATTTAATAATTGTTCCAGGCACGTAGCTTCAGGCGGTGCGGTTGCACCCGGGTCCGCAGCGTACAGGGGCAATATAATAATAATAATAATAATAATAAACTTTATTTAACCTTTCAAAACAGGGGTACAAGGTGCTTTACATAAGAATAAAAAATAAAATAAGTAAAAAAAATAGCATGATACATGAACACATATGTACATGAATGCATCACGTTCATCTATAAGCAATACGCTCTGAATTTAAAGTGGGCTAAGTGATAAATGATCTAGCTCATGGTCTAAGCAGCAAAATGTTTTTTTTGTGTCTCTACATAACAGTCTATTGCCTAAAATTATCAGATAAAATAGGGTGATTTTGATAACTTTGTGCTTTCCGTGGTGCTGATCGACTAATGGGCTACGGGTGTATTACCGATCGCTGTCGATGCTGAATGTATGTGTCAACAGCCTCAAATGTGCCCTTAGGTTTTGTTCGGCTGCTACAATGCTTAGCGATTAACATCCTTACCAACAAAATTATTTATATTATAATGTTGTGTAAAGTAGAAAATAGTATAGAAAAAATTATCAGTATCTGCCCACAAAATACTTTAATTTCTTGCCAGGAAATATGATATGCCCAAGGCCAGAATCACCGTCCAGCCACTGTCATCCTCCTACTGTCAAACACATTCTTGTAAAGAGATCTGTTTGTAGTCGTTAATATTAAAGTTGGCGCTAGCGCTGCTGAGAAAGTGGAGACAAACACAATGACGTAATAACGTGGCTCTCTAGTCAGTGGAAAATCAAACAGTTCTTAGAAGATTTGCTAGTTGAACCAACTGCGAACGGGCTCTAGCACCAGCCCGACACTGGCACCAGGTTCTTGTTCTTGTTAGTGGAAAATGGAGAATTTCAGAGATCAATGGACTCATTTCTTCCACTAAGTCGAGTCGAGTCTTTTGAAGGCATTTCCGAATCGAGTTTAGTCAGTACCATTGCGGAGTGAAGTCCAAATAGCCCTTCGAGTCGAGTTGAGTTAATTGACTCATGTCATTACAACTCTGCCACATCTTACTGATACCTATAAAATAGTTTTCTTATAGATGCCAAGGGGATCTTGCATTAAGACTGCTACCCGCAATGCTTCCACCTTTTGTCTACGAAGTTGGTTGAAAAGTGTTCCGGCACAGCATTGAGGAGTCTAGGTTGGCCTTTATGGACCTTAAGCATGTAAGTACAATTTGGGATATTTAAAGGGACATTTTCCTTAAATATTTAAGGAATTTACATGTTATTCGCGGGTTCCAAATAAGTCCAGTAAATATAGCTGAACATGCATGAGTATCACAACATTTTATGTGTAGAGCAGTTGGAGTAACTATTCCTCACTGTTTACATGACAGCTTAGCTGCATTTAGCTTTTTTTTCTATTCAATACCGTTATTGTTACACACCAAATTGGTATTCCATTATACTGCTTACTCTTTAGCCTTTCAACATAATCTTTACTTTCTTGTATGTCTCTCTTTCTTTCTATCTTGCTCTCCTTTTATTTCTTAGGTTGGAACATACGCGGTGGAATATCTCCAGCAGGCTGAGGTGTCGAGGCCATACTCCTACATCCTAGCACTGGGACAGGCTTTGCAGCTAACCACACTGCTTGGGGCAGTCAATCTGTGCTTCAAGGCATTTTATATTTCTGACATACCCTACTCCAAGCAGTGTGCTCCGGTATGGGAGTTTATCCAGCAAGTGGTGTATGAGATGGGTGGAATTGAATACAAACCGGTCAAATTTGCGCAAACATAAATACTTGCTAAGAAGTAGAGAGGATCTTTTTTCTTTTTCTATCTAGTTGTAAAGAAAATAATGAGTCGAGAGTAATGGATATGTGAATTGTATAGAATTGTTGTTGTTAATAAAAATGTTTTAGTGTTAAAGAAATGTATGTCTTTTTAAACGAATACATTCTTTACATTGTTTAAAGGTGCGTAGTTTATTGCATGTGTGTTGGACTAATATTACCAAATCACGGATGGATGTATTTTGTAAAAGACCAGTATATCCAAGTAATTTAACTGTTTACTTAGGGGCAAGGGCGTAGGAGTGAGTTTGAAATTGGTACTTTGATCATGCTCTGCCTTCATCCATATAGGCGGTGGGCCAAGGGGAGATTTCATGTATTTAAACGATCCTTATCGAGAGAGGACCCAATTTTTTTAGTGAACAACTTCTACAGTTTTCAACAAATGAAAAATAAAAATGTTGCCACATTTTTGGTTTATCGGTAACTTTGTCCCAAGTTACTTTTTCCGGCAAAGACTGCGGGCAGCCAAGGTTTGGGTATGACATACATGACGTATTTGTAGTTATCGCCCAATAGCGTGCTTGGAAAAGTGCCGGTCTGCCGGATTGAGTTAAATGCCTCAATCCCAGTTATCAATGAATGAGCTCAAAGATCGCACTGAAACCTGTAGTTTGTGTCAATTAACATTTTGAAATGTACAACCACATTTTACTGTAAACAAACCTAAAATAAAAATAGATTTGCGATGCCATCCGACTATAAAATGCAACGTTTTGTATAACATGTCGTTTTTCACATTAGCTTCATTCTACTTGCTTGTCGTGACATCTTGGATCTGGGGATTTGAAAATCACCTATTGTCTGAAACTTTGGGATTCAACTGTATAATAAATATATCTGATTTCCCAAAGTTGAGGTATTTTGTATTGCTTTGGAACGCCACCTGTCAATCTCCTGTCAAAATGATAAGCATAACGTCTTTTCCTTGGAAAGATCTTCAAAATAATAAACATTCAATTAATATGAGTTTGAATGTGGATCTTGAACTTCAACTTTGAATCTTGAACTTAAGCACGATACAACTTGACCTGCTTCAGAGACTTTACTCGGTACCTGTCCAAAACCAAAAATGAGACAACAGAAAGCAACCGAAATGAAAAGGAATACAAATATTTCTGTGAAACAGTGATTGAAGAAAACGAGGTGCTTCGACTGTCAAAGTTGAACATGCTTTTTAAAGACTTTGTACAAGAAAGGGAATGAGTTAACAATGCCACAGACAAGGCTCACTCACTAAAGGCAAGACTTCAAATGTCACATCCTTTCCTAAAATTTCAAAAAACAGCTACAACATGTTTTGGGCCCGATTTACTAATATCCCAAATAGCACATACTACACGTTTGTTCCAACAAATTGCACGTACATTTTGCACCCGTTGTGCGGGTGATCAACTAAAGAGTAATTGCGTAAATGACATGAAGTCAGGTGCAAACAGAAATATTTAAATGAGGGGTTTGTGTGTTTCAATGACTCTTGCCATGGATAGTTTAGACGGAAAACAGAATGACCGCAAAAGGAAGATTTTAATTGATCCCTTCGAAGTAGAGGTACTAGTGGAAGAGGCCAATAAGATGTTCAGCTACAGCAAATAACTAAAAATATAACAAAAAGAAATGCCATTAGGAGATTATCAGTGAGAAAGTCAATGCCATGGGACCAAGAAAAAGATCAACAGATGAAATTAAGAGAAGATGGCAAGATTTTAGGTGCAAAACAAAATAAATATTGGCCTACAAGGTTGGCACATAGGAGGGGGACGGTGGATTCACTGGCTCAATAATGGCATTGCTGGATAGGCAATATGTGTGAATGATTTTTGCCTGACATCTCAAAAATGTTAACGTCCGAAATAAACACGTTCTCAACATATTCTTTGGTTTTAGTACTAACTTTTGGGGTTAGTAAATGTAATTGCGGGTGCTAAATGTATCTATTTGCCTGTCTCCTCCCAGTACTAAGTAGAAATGCTAGTTATTGCATATGTATTAAGGCAAACACGCAAATTGGGCGAGGTGTGTTAAATGGCTCATTTGAACAATGCAATCCTTCTTGCACCTCGTTAGTAGATCAGCATGGAATGTTTTTGCGCCTGGTATGACGTTTGCACGTATTTTAGCACACGCAAACCTATAGTAAAACATGCCCTTAGTAAGTTGCCACCTCCTCCTCTCCACCCTCATCAGAAGACAGTGAAGGAGAAACACCAGTGTCAAGTCAAGGACAGCTTGGTAATTCCATATCATGCAGCTCTCACACTTAAGGACATAATCTATGACACAGCAAACACATCACCAAAGCTCCCATGGCCTCCAACAGCAACTGAACTTAACCTGGAGAACCCCTTAGATTCAGTACCACACCAACGTTTTAGCTGTGTCACATGGGCATCTGAAATTTCAACACAACCTTCA
Organism: Aplochiton taeniatus; assembly: GCA_017639675.1. Classification (NCBI taxonomy): domain Eukaryota; kingdom Metazoa; phylum Chordata; class Actinopteri; order Galaxiiformes; family Galaxiidae; genus Aplochiton; species Aplochiton taeniatus. Next base: position 6,633,023 of record CM030177.1, read on the forward strand.
GACAATGGACGTGTGGTCACTCAAAAAATGTACCAATGATTACATTACAATAGTTGTTACACATAAACATATCGTGTTTGTTTGGTTTATGAGACTACTAATAAGTGATGTTGGCCAGCGGCCACTTCACCACATGCATGACCTATTTGCGAGGATAAGATCTAACAGGGAAGACTTACTAAGATTCCTCATATTTGGCTGTGTGGGTTCTGTGATCAATTGCGTAAGATTTAACTCTTTACACATACATCATCAGCGGCATTAGACATCCAGGTAAAATTAAAGTCTCCCATAATAACTGCCTCGGAACTCAGTTATGTTTAAATTGTTTGGAGAATATATAGCGCTCCATCAGCTTCTCCACTTGGAGGCCTGGACTGGGAAATGTCTCCTTTGCACCGGGTAAAGTTTGCCAAAGTCTGTTGTCCTCCTCCTGATAGCTTCCTGATTTCACTGCTGCAAGAAACTGCCCAACTGATATGGATGGTGAAACTCCACTGGAGTTGGGACTGGATTCTGCTGTCATATGCAGCTGAATAGGTTTTCAAGACAGTCTTTGGGTAAACCTCCTGGTCAGCACAAACAAACATGTTTTCTTGGATTGATAGTATTGAAGTTGTTGTCATAATCACTTTTGCCCATGTTGGTGGTGACGTTAATCACATGTACCTTATGGAAACTGGCCTGTCAATAATGTACTGGATGATGGGTTTTTTAATTGCCCCAATTGTGGAAGTGCCACTGTTGTGGTAAGCCACTACTTGCTTCCACCGTGTCGTGCTCCCTGCCAACATAAAAATAAATGCACTTGTTGCCTCTCCCGTGTGACCGAGTAACATCACATCCCCATATGGCTTCCCTGTTCTCTGGTGCAGCTCCACAATTCGGTACACTCCCTCTCCATCTCTGTCAGTCCAGTCAGTTCTGCTTCAGCATGTCAAACACCTCCCCCCTAATACTCCTGGTTCCATTTGTATATGCTGGAGTCTTCTTTGCAGGGTTCTGATGTTAGGGAAAGGAATCTCCATGTCCTGAAACAGTCTGCAGCCTGTTAAGCCTGTGGCAAAAGAGTTTTATGGCCTTTTTTAGGATGTAATTTCTTCATCTCATGCCCCTCTTACTCTTCATACCAATCGCTTCTATCTGATCTTAAATAATAATACAAAAAAAGACTTCCCTGACTTCATTCATTCTTTTCTGACGTTTTAGGACTCCCTGTAACCTTGTCTGCTCCTCCTCCCTCAGGTCTTTCTCACTGGCATCTGGCTCTCAATTGCTGAGCGTGGTAGCCAGTGGCATGGCATTCCTCACGATTCCAGGAATACGTCTTCATCTAACTATTAGCAAAAAATCTTTTGGACTAATATCAAATGATTTTGCTGTGGCTCTCACTGACTGGCCCCTACATACTTCTTCTGCTGTTCTCTCCATTAAGGACTGGGGCACTCCACTGTCTGTTATTCTGGCCCTGAACCAAGGCATTCTGCAATCAAAAATGTATTTTCCGATATTTTCTCATTTAACATGTAACTCAATGGCTATTTTTCTTTTTTTTTGCCTCTCCTGGGGACTATCACCTTAACGTGGTGGAGAGGTTTGTGTGCCTCTGTGAACCTGAGGGCTGTATTGCCTGGAACCTTGCGTTCCTGGTAGGGTCTCCCATGGCAATTTGGTCTCAGGCGAGGGGCCAGACAAAGAATGGTCCCAAAAACACCTCATGGACAAGCGAGGAAGAAGTGTAGATACCCGGCCCTGAGGAAGCCCGGGGTCCCCTCCTGGAGCCAGGCCCAGGAGGAGGACCCGTCAGCGAGCGCCTGGTGGCCGGGCTTGCCATGGAGCACAGCCCGAAGAAGCAATGTGGAAAACACCATCGCCGTCTTAACTTCTCCGTCCCGTGGGCTCCCCACCTGCGGGACGAACCAATGGGGTCGGGTGCGCTGCCAGAAAGGTGGTAGTGAAGGTAGAGGGTCTCGACGGACCAGATCTGGGTGGCAGAGGCTGGCTTTGGGGACGTGGAACGTCACCTCTCTGGGAGGGAAAGAGCCGGAGCTTGTGCGGGAGGTGGAGCGCTACCAGTTGGATCTGGTGGGGCTTACCTCTACGCACAGCCTCGGCTCTGGTACCTCAATCCTGGACAGGGGTTGGACTCTATTCTTCTCCGGAGTGGCCCAAGGTGCGAGGCGCAAGGCGGGAGTGGGGATACTTATACGTCCCCGGCTGAGTGCCTCTATGTTGGAGTTTATCCCGGTGGATGAGAGGGTCGCCTCCCTACGCCTGCGGGTCGCGGGGGGGAAAACTCTGACAGACTGTGCGCCAAACAGTAGTGTGGAGTATTCGGCCTTCTTGGAGACCCTGGATGGAGTCCTGCATAGGGCTCCTGGTGGGGACTCGGTAGTCTTACTGGGAGACTTCAACGCACATGTGGGCAATGATGGAGACACTTGGAGGGGCGTGATTGGGAGGTACGGCCGCCCGGATCTGAACCCGAGTGGTGGCTTGTTATTGGACTTCTGTGCTAGTCATGGACTGGCCATAACGAACACCATGTTCGAACATAAGGATGGTACCAGAGCACCCTGGGCAGAAGGTCAATGATAGATTTTGTTAGTCAAACAACTCCACAGTGGCAAAGCCCCAGGGGTTGATGAGCTCCGCCCTGAAATGCTGAAGGCTCTGGGTGTTGAGGGACCGTCATGGATGACACGTCTCATCAACATTGCGTGGAGGTCAGGAACAGCACCTAAGGAGTGGCAGACTGGGGTGGTGGTTCCCCTCTTCAAAAAGGGGGACCAGAGAGTGTGTGCCAATTATAGGGGCATCACATTACTCAGCCTCCCCGGGAAAGTTTACTCTAGGGTGTTGGAAAGGAGGGTCCGGCCGATAGTCGAACCTCGGATTGAAGAGGAACAATGCGGTTTCCGACCAGGGCGTGGAACAATGGACCAACTTTTTACTCTGTCAAGAATCCTGGAGGGGGCCTGGGAGTATGACTATCCGGTCTACATGTGTTTTGTAGATTTGGAGAAGGCGTATGACCGTGTCCCCAGGGAGCTATTGTGGGAGGTGCTGGAGTATAGGGTGAGGGGGTGACTACTTAGGGCCATCCAATCTCTGTACTCCCAAAGCGAAAGCTGTGTCCGGGTTCTCGGCAGTAAGTCAAACTCGTTTCCGGTGAGGGTTGGTCTCCTACAGGGCTGCGCTTTGTCACCGATTCTGTTTGTGACATTCATGGACAGGATTTCAAGGCGCAGCCGCAGGGGAGGAGGGCTGCAGCTTGGTGAGCTAGGGATCACGTCACTGCTTTTTGCGGATGATGTGGTACTGATGGCGCCATCAGCCTGCGACCTTCAGCACTCATTGGATCGTTTTGCAGCCGAGTGTGAAGCGGCTGGGATGAAGATCAGCACCTCCAAGTCTGAGGCCATGGTTCTCAGCAGGAAACCGATGGAGTGTTTACTCCAGGTAGGGAATGAGTCCTTACCCCAAGTGAAGGAGTTTAAGTATCTTGGGGTTTTGTTCTCGAGTGACGGGAAAATGGAATGTTGGGCCGGAGAATCGGAGCAGCGGGAGCGTTATTGCAGTCGCTGTATTGCACCGTTGTAACGAAGAGAGAGTTGAGCCAAAAGGCAAAGCTCTCAATCTTCCGGTCTATCTTTGTTCCTACTCTCACCTATGGTCATGAAGCATGGGTCATGACCGAAAGAACGAGATCACGGATACAAGCGGCCGAAATGAGTTTCCTCCGGAGGGTGGCTGGCTTCTCCCTTAGGGATAGGGTGAGAAGTTCAGTCATCCGGGAGGGACTCGGAGTAGATCCGCTGCTTCTTTGCGTAGAAAGGAGCCAGTTGAGGTGGTTCGGGCATCTAGTTAGGATGCCACCTGGCCGCCTCCCTAGGGAGGTGTTCCAGGCACGTCCAGCTGGGCGGAGGCCACGGGGCAGACCAAGGACCAGGTGGAGGGATTATATCTCCATGCTGGTCTGGGAGCGCCTTGGAATCCCCCAGTCAGAGCTGGCGGATGTGGCCCGGGAAAGGGAAGGATGGGGCTCTCTGCCGGAACTACTACCTCCGCGACCCGATCGGATAAGCGGACGAAGATGATGATGATGATGAATGGCTATTTTCTATCTACAGACAAAAGGGATAAGGATATGGCCATTGAAATGTTGAAACAATGGTGAATAATTCCTTGGAAAATTTCCTGTCTCCGCAAAAAATTAAGTGAAATGATTATGCCATGGGATGGGGTCAGTTGTAACACTGGTGGGGGTAATTGTGATATGGTGTTACTACTGCACCCAGCACCACTGGCCATGATTTAAGCAACCCTAGCAACATTCACACATGACAAACATATTAAAGTGAATGTTCAACCTTTTGAGAAACAAGATGTGCCCCAGCTTACCCCTAGTCAGACGATTTTCTAATAGTCTGAACTTCCTATTCCAATTTTGTCTGATTCAGATTTTCTTTCTTTCCAAAAACTATAATTTACAACTTACAAACATTTTTGTAACTTTTGCTTCATGGAAATGTTTTATTAATTTATAATGTTCATAACAACATTTAAATATAATAACATTTTGCCATTAGGCATTTATTAACCCACATTTTATTAAAATTAGTCAAATAAACCTGTGCTAATTTTGCCTGATCATCTATGATAACACACTATAGTTTGCTAGCTTTTTTACACTGATTTTGCAACTAGCAACTTGTGCATATTTGACTTTTCATAAGCTTAATCAGTATCTACAACAACATTTCGATCAATCCAGAAACCAGCAAACAATCAGCAATTTCACATGGGCTAAATTCGTTACATCTCCAAATAAATCCATCCCGCTTTCATTGCGTAAGAATAGCAACCTCCATACCAGGTTTTGCTTGCTACCTTGTGGATAAAGAAACGTACTACTTACCTGGCTCTCGTCAAGGCAACGGGCAGCCAATGAAGCTCTTCTCAAGCCTGACTTGACTAAGCTTATGATAGGCAGGTCAAACCCGTTTTCTCGATTTTTTTTTAAATGAAGTGAATAAACAATGAAATGTTCAAGTTTCAAGTAGATAGACTGGCGTCCTGTCCAGGGTGTACCCTGCCTTACGCCCTGTGTTGGCTGGGATAGGCTCCAGCCCCCCCGCGACCCTGTAAAACAGGATAAGCGGTAGAAGATGAGAGAGATGTTCAAGTTTTTTGTTACATGGCACAAGTTCGTCGATAGGCACGTTTCTCTATCATCATGCTTGCGCAGTTTCGAAGTAAATGTATAGCGAATTGCAACTGTGCAGCTGTGCTCTCGATGTGAGCCATCGTGCGGCGCATCCGTGTAAATTTGACCGGCAAGGAATCGGAATTATGAGACTGATCGGCCGGCCAATGATCATGGAAAACCGGCAAATTCCGGTCGGCGGCCGATCGATCGGTGCATCTCTAATGATTGATGTCAATTTTATATCCGTACGTCCAGAATCAAAAGAGGAAGCCGTGGGGCCCAGAAGGAGCTCTGGGTCTGTTCTACTGGGATCATTGGCTGGTGGGTGGCAAAGCCATTTCACCAAGAGAAGTATCAGCTTCTTGATGGCTATGGCCCTATATTTCTTTGTAGACAGATCTTCTGCCACAACCTCGGGAGAGAAATACCTTCTCACACGATGGGTTTGTGTGAAGTTAATAGCACTGCTGTTGGTCTGGGAGGAAGAAGGGGCCACTTATAAGGAGCTCAGCCTTCTCCCGGTTCTCCATAGAACTTTACTCACACCAGCAACAGCCTGGCTTTGGAAGGTGAGGCCGGACAGTTCCCTTTCTCCATTCCATCTCTGATGCTGCTTGCCCAGACAATTCCAAATAGGGTTATTGTAAAACTTAAAGAAATTCTAAACTAAACACAGTAAACAGTTGCAATCAAAATTATTAAACCACTCCATGGTGGCAGCCATATTGAAAAAGGTAGATCGGCTGCTTGTCGAAGACGATGATGATGAGAAAGACAATTTGGAGTCTCTGCATCAACACTGTAATGACATCAAAAGATTACACACAACCGGATTCTCCTCCAGATCCAACACCTCCTCAGAAAGTCAGAGGTTGGAAGAGTTCACGCCCTTTAACCTCCCAGGGACCCCAGCCACCATGAAGACACATGTGGAGAGCCGACCCATCGACCGCAGGACCACCATAGACCATTCCAAGGCCAGTGGTCAACAACCCATGGTGAACAGCAGCGACTCAAAGACACAGCTTATAGCTGAGGTGTTGAGGGACATCCTGGGGCAGACTGAGCCCCAAGCCCTCACACCAAGGGCCTACATAATAAGCATGCATATCGTCCATGGACTACAAGATCTCCTCACTCAGGGTAAAAGATAACCAAGGAGCTGGTAGTTAAGCTCCAGCCTCTACTGGGGACACTGAAAACTCAAAAACTTCAGGTCCGAACGTGTAGGACTACTTCTGAAACGTTCTTCTCTACCTGCATTGTGAAGAGAGAGGATTCTATCTATAAAGAGGTGGTATCCAAGCTGATCTCATCCTTCACGGAGGACGCTGTGAAACACCTTCTGTTGCCTGTTCTCTCTTGACCCTAAAGGAACGGCAACCTCCATCCAATTTGCAGACCGGCTTGTGCCTTTCATGGGGGAGGTGATGCAAGATGTTACCGACCCTTCAGCAAGGGAGAATTGTATCAAGAACGATCTCATTAAAAGGTTGAATAAGCTTTTTTTCAAGGGCCAAAAATATTTTAAGGCTTTTCATATTTTAAAGGATTGCACACAAAATGAAGTGGTTTGGTAATAGTGGTATACTTGCCACATTGATTTCCTAAATTACGTCCTTATGTGACCTAAAGACTTGATGCATCCTCCAGTCCTCATTTTATTTGATGAGAAAAAATAGTCATTTTATTCGTCGTTATTGTATAAACGCATACTTTCTCTTAAAAATGATGAACATGTTATTAACACCAGGGTTAAACAATGATATGTCATTTAGTTAATGTGCAGGCGTACGAGGCAATAGATTAATTATTACAAAATGAACAGTGTCAGACTTCAAGCAAAGTCACATAGGCAGTAAAACTGAACTGTAATAGATTTCCTTAGCACAAACCAACAGCTGAACTCCAATGCAGTTGATGCTGATAAAGCCCACTGGATGTTGGTTTGTTTGTGAAATATAAAAGCTGTTCAGTGATTAGTTACCACTATAACTATGTTACTACTATATTATTCCTATGTCTGAAGCTCCCCACAATACAACCTCCTTGCTACAGAATACCTCAGATGTGAGGATGGTTGCGTTGCAATGACTAATAAATAATTGGCTCATCGTTTACCAGTATAAACGTATGACACAAACTATGAGATGGTTGGACAGCACCTTTAGAGAAGCTGGAAAAAGGAGGCTGATCTGGTTGCTGTGGCTGCCTCTGTATCGATTCTTTGCCTGGTCAAAGCCCCAGTGAGTTGTAGGGCTCTTTCACTCTACCCCTCTCTATCTCTTCACATTTCTAAAGAGATGCTGCAGAAGCAAAGGGACTTCATGTTTCATTGCTGTAAGAGGCTGGACTGCACTTTAGGTTGTTTCTACAGGGCCTCACTCCAGCTGATGAGGCGTTAATTCTGACACTTGGGCTGGCTGCAGTTGAGCCAAGATGGGCCAAGCCTGTGGGAACTCCCTCCTCTGCAGGAGTCAACATTTACAGCCATCAGCAGTTACCGTTGCGATGTAAGTAAAAACACTAGGTGGATCTGGATGAGGATACTTGGGAAGTAATACAAGGCTGTAGATGGGGATGTGTTTTAGTAAAAGTGTGTGACAAATGTCTAGTTGTAACCAGATGATTGAATGGTTCTCTCCATAATATATCAATGATCAGTGCTATCCTTTGAAAATAAATGTATTTTAGAATGTAGGAATAAAAAATGATCCTGAGAGACTGACTATTCACTCTGTAATTACTCAAAGGCACCTTTGCGTTTAAGACAAGTCCTCCAAAAGAAAATAAATTCAGTGTTAGATACATCCTTTGTACATCACAAGACTTCACTAACCTATTCAAGCCTTTCATATGTTTATGTATGCAAATTCTGCTTGAATAGATAGGTGTTATTCTAGAAGCAACTAGAGATCGTCTTGCTAAAGCCCTTTCATTGCCGAGTGATGCAAATATGGGTGCCGAGGTAGGCTAACAATGTGCAACAGAGCGTGGCTATTTACAAATTATGAAATCCTTGTGTCTCTATTGTTGCCTACATACTGTACCAGTTCACCATATATTCATATTTCACAAAAACATATGTGAATTCTGTAACATTATCTATTTACAGTTTAAACAAATCTTTCCCACACTTGACCATGTGGAACCCCGATGCTCTATCTCCGATTATGTTAATGGCTATTTTTGTTGGGGCTAAGTGCTCCTCTCGCGCTCAATAAAAGCCATGTCTAATATGCCTCAGCTATCCGTCACTAGCTGCTGCACCGTGGACATAATGGGTTTACATTAGTGTCCATGCACTGGGACCACTATTTTCATTGCCTAGGAAACCACATGGCACTCAACCCTATAATAACCCTTACATCTCCCAGCAGTTATCTCCCCTGGCTAATTACCTCACCCAGATCTCACACACTTCTGTACATGCTAAGTGGATATCCCTCAGATCTCCTGAAGACTTGGCCACTATCACTGGCGTCAGACAAGCACAGAGTGTTGGTGACGCTGTTGTAGTGTTATTGTTTTTACTTGTAAAACTCGTATTTATTTCTGTCACTCTTTCAACAGACTTTTTACTGACAAATTACTCATAAAACTCGGTAAGAGTAAATAGCAATATAGTTCAACTTAGTTCCATCACCCTGTGTTCCATTCTCTTTATTCTAGTCATAAAAAAACGGGCATTTTTTATTGTATTGTTACAATTCATAAAGCCTCTTGACTTTTAATAAGTAACACTCATTTAAAGATAAAACCTATTTAAATAGTTGTTTTCGCGTGGATAATTGGATATCTCAATTCCCTGCTCATTCACTTTTCCAAGTTGTCAGAATTGGCGGATATAAAGATGCACACCAGGAAAAATGGCCTTCTTGTTATCTGTGTAATTATTTCCCAAGATGAATGTACATGTTGACACTCAGATATCCTCGTGCACCCAAGTGAGATTAGCAGAGCTAGGGGGTGTGGAGGGAAAATCACGCTTGTTCTCATATCAGAGGCTTTGCCCTTTGCTGTCCAAAGATATGTGCTGTCACCAAATGGAATAATGGTTTTGCTACACACCTAATGCACTGTACATTGTTTGTCCTAGCATTTAGCATCACATTTTCTCTAGTAAGTCACAGTAAAATATTTGAAGTTTACATTGGCCGAAGCAATACATAGATATTTTTGAAGTGGCACATAAGTGAAGTGCACTGAATAAAGTGAACTATTTACCATAAACAGCCTAATATATACTCACATTAGGAGAAATTAATGAGACACTTACACACGTTAGAATATCTATTAGCCAGTCTGCTTTAAAATGCAACTTCACAAACCCCTTTAGCTTGCACAAAGGAAGCCACAGCCCCCTCCTTTTTAGTCCCAATGACCCCTGTGCTGAAACAGTATCTGTTTTAGCGGCACTTAAAGATCAATATTCCTTTGTGTGATTGTGTGTGCGTGCAGTCACTTTTTTGTATGCCTGCTTTATGTGAATATGTGTGAGGGAGAGACCACAGCATTTCTCCTAAGATATATGTTTTTTTGTTTGTGAGAAAGAACAAGAAAGAAAGATGCATTTCAAGGGATTATTAAGGGTGTTTTTGAAACCTGTGCAGTCATTCTAGACGCCAGGACATCCACATAATAACCCTTGAGAAAGAGAGAGACCTTGGGGGAGGGACGAATTGGAGAGACGGGGAAAGGGGAGGAGATTTGAGTGATCTTTGAGAGAGGGAAAGCCAGAGAGACAGCTGGAGTGTGTGTAGATATGTGTGGGCTTGTTTACACACAAAGATTCTGTCTCCACGGACTTGGAAACTCCGTCGGGAGAAAGAGAGCACATTAATTTCGAACGGAAAATATAGAGACACAGAGTACAAGTAAAGGGGGCAATATGCTGCAGCAAGTTTTTATTGCTCTCTTTCGTTTCTTTAGTGGTGGACGACAGGTGCTTCCATCTGAGGAAAGAAGGGTATCCTCAGGGCCCTCACAGGTAAGGCTCTGCTCGTAATTTCTTTTCTTTCTTATCTCCTTTGGTACTGCACTACATTGTCTTAGCATCATGCTGTCTATTACAACACAGGTATTGCTTCTCTATTCAGCACACTAAAGAAAAGGCTACTTAACACAGCATTATCTGACATACTGTCACAAGAGATACTTTTTTCCCTCTGTGTGCAAATAGAAGCGGTACCCGTGAACGTGGAAGTATACCGGCGTAGCTGACTAAAACTGTTTACAATCACACTTACACTGTCACCAGGTTGCTGTCGGAGTCTTGTAGGTGTACTGTGAATACTTAAAAGTAGTTTGAAATTCAACATGTGTCTGTGTCATAGCGTGTGTCACAGATGGGGAACACATGTCTATTGTTGAGAGAAAAATGTTGCATGACTCCAGTGAGATACCTGTAAATAAAAACAGTGAAGGCCAAATGCCAAATGCTTGATGTAAACATTGCACACTAGTGAGTATTAAGAGTGTGACTTGTGGGACAGGATCCATGGCCTCTTGTGTTCCCCAAGAGCTGCTATTTTAGGAGGATTGATGAGCACACCAGAGGAGAACACCAGAATTCAGAGCAGCCCTGCTCAGGCGCCAAGCACACAGCCTTGTTGTCTATATTTGAACATTCCCAAGGTTTTTTATTTCAAAGGTCTTGTTCTGTTACTCAAGGAAATAACTGCATTACTTTGTACGAGATGTCATGAAAGTATACAATTGTGGCATTTCATTTCTTAGTTGTCCGAGACGTTTAGCAAGATGAGTAAATCCAAATCTGTGAAAAATGTACATGTATATTATTATATGTACATTGTGTTACTGGTGTAGTACGCTCTATGAAATAGTCAAATAATGGTTGGCAATTGTACAAAAGGGCCTGAATAAGTCTAACTTTTGGGGGGCAGAAAAGGTACAGATCCATTTTTACTTTAAAGAACTAGGGTACAATGGGATTACCATTGAGGGTTCCATGCCAGTGTCAAGCACTGAGCCTATCCCCCTGATTTTTGGGCTCTGCCTGTATGTCTTGGTAACATTTTGTCCACTATATAAAAAAATAGGTCAATTTATATAGGCATAATGCTATTTTCTGCCCTCCTAGTTGCATTCCTTCATTCCAGAACAACTTGTGTGCGTAAAACAACCAGTGTGTCGTTTTGCTCCCAGAGGGGCTTAGAGAATGACAAGTACTACCAATCGGACACAGGCGTGGAGTCTATTCCAGTGACGAGGGTCTGTCCTCTCTCCACCTGACTGGAGCAGCTGACTGTAGGAGGCCCAAAGTAGACCTCTGGTGAGAGAGCTCACAGTCATAGACTGTCTACCAAAGTGGCTGATAGACAAGCCTCCCTGTGCTGTCTCAGGCACACAGCACACAATTGCTCATGCTAGTTGCTTATTAGCAATGCTGCACAAGTTTTTCGCTCGCCTGCACTTTCCCGATTTGTGTACTTCTTACCAGAACCAGGAAGACACCCTATTGGGGGAACAATCATTTTTCATAGTATCTATGCTGACATCCTTTCAGTATTGCCTTTTAATTTAGATGCTGGTTGCTACTGGCTGTTACTTCTCATCCTCTTGAGCCCTTTTCAGTTGCTAACAAAGACCATCAGCTTTGAATGAGTCGTATGACTGTTGTAGAGGCTTCAGGGAGACGAGGGTCCAGCTATGATCTATCATGTGACTCAGACTTTCCTCTATTTAGATCAGGGACTTATTTACATTCATGTCTACTCTGTTTGAAGACACTCTCCAACCATCTTACCTTAAAAACTTGTGGATCAGAGAGGAGAGCCAATTAGCTCTTCCGGTGGTCTCTGATTAATAGACGAGTATGAGTGTTTCATGCCCAATCCGTTTTGCCAGCTTTTTGAATAGGCACTGCTGCGTGGATCTGCCAGGCAAATGAATAGCTGTGAAAAGGCACACCCTGTAAGGCTGAGTGCCAACTGGTCTTGTTCTAGCAGGTCACAAAGGGTTCTCTGTTGCCACCGTCAGTTGACAGAGAACTGCTTGTCATCACATGTTCCCCCAAGTGTTTCTCAACTATAGCTCTTCTGTGGCTGATACGCT
>CM030177.1:6650311-6684960 GCA_017639675.1 Aplochiton taeniatus
CATCGACATGGGTTCAGTTACCTCTGCACGAGGTCGCACTACCAACTGATTGTCATCCCATGTGTCTTCTCTCTTTTAGTTGTCTTTTGGACTTGGCCAGGCTGTTGAAAACAAGAAGAGCATTTCCCTGCAGGATGTGACACCAGTAAGATGGGACACCTTGAAATTTGAAAAAATAAATGTTATGCCTACTGATGATATATGTTGAAAAGTGCTACCACCAGTAAAGTGTACCTCTATGTTCTGAATACTGTTTATCGATACATATTGATAATGCTGGTTCCTAAACTTCATGGATTGACAGGAGGAGGTTCAGCAGCTGAACAGAACCCTGGGATTTGAAGTCCTCTCTATGCTCTGTGTACCCTTTGAGTGTCGGGCCACCTCCAAAGTTGTGGCTCTGGCATGTGCCTTCAACAAAAAGTGTGCCGAAAGGTGTGTGTATTTTTGCGGGGGTTTGAACATTCTTTCATGGTCCTGTTTGCTCAGTTTCCTCCTACCTTCAACCTGTGTTTTTGCATGTTGCTGCTCAGATACACGGAGGCAGATGAGCACATAGCACAGCACTGTTTCAGCTACACCTCATCTGTACTAACCAGCACGTTAGCCTACCAGCAGGAGCAGAGACTCAAGTTCGAATGCCAGGTGAAGCCCCTTGTTTAACTACTTCATTATATAACAATTGATCTGCCTGACAACGTCTTAAGTATTTTATTACCTATTATGTAAAGCGCATTGATCTGCACCTGTTGTAGGAAATGTATCATTCAGTCTTCACTTTTCCTAGCATTATATTCAGCTGTGTCTGTTTGTGTGTTCACAGGCCCTTCTTAAAGTTGCAAAAAATCTTTTCACACATTTAGGTAGGTCTAGCACAGCATCTTCTACACACTGGCATCGATCGGTACAAACCATACTTTAGAAATCAGAGTGGCCTTAAAGACTCTCCACCCATGGTTATAATGACCCTGTTGTTCCTGTCTCTTCAGATGATGTATCAGTCCTGCTCAAAGAAATCATTGCAGAAGCCAGGAGCCTCACCAATGCGGAGATGTAAGCGTGTCACTGATTCAACCATGAAGCTCTGGTGTGTGTTTCGTTGTGACTTGCTGAACTTGAGGTGTCAATCCCTTCCAGATGCTCGGTCTTCCTGTGGGACCGGGTCACCAATGAACTGGTGGCCAAGGTGTTCGATGGAGGAGTGGTTACAGATGAAGAGGTCAGTCTTTCTCTCCCCTACCTACCGGGGTGTGTTTGTAGAACATTGTGGCGTTACCAGCAGACAATGTGTGCCTCCCTCCCGGTCTTAGACAGAGCTGCGCATCCCGGCCAACCAGGGCATCGCGGGGCACGTGGCCATCACGGGGAAGATCCTGAACATCCCAGATGCCTACACCAACCCTCACTTCTACGCTGCGATCGATGCCTCCACTGGCTTCCGCACTCGTAACATCCTCTGCTTCCCCATCAAGGACGAGCATGGAGGTCGCTTTGTCTTTCTCGTGCTCCTTTTTTTTTTTAAACCTCTTTTTATCCGTTTGGATTTCAATACCGTGTTTCTCTTTGTTGTTTTCACGGTTCTCAGAAGTCATCGGAGTGGCGGAGTTGGTGAACAAAACCAATGGTCCTTGGTTCACCCGCTTGGATGAGGACTTGGCAACAGCCTTCTCCATATACTGTGGCATCAGCATTGCACATGTTAGCACATGTGATACTCTTCATTTTTTTTGTGCGATGGAGAAACTAAAAACTGCTTCTGGTCTAAAACCATATCTTTATGAATTGATGATGAACTAGGCCTCTGTCATTTCCTCCACCAACAGTCTCTACTGTACAAGAGAGTCAATGAGGCTCAGTTCAGGAGCCAGCTAGCCAATGAGATGATGAAGTATCACATGAAGGTATGAGTCCAATTCTGTCCATCATGTGATAAGTCGGTTCATTGCCTCGTTCTAATGGCCTTGTGCCTTTCAGGTGTCAGAGGAGGAGGTGACTCGTCTGTTAGCAGTGGGAATCCGGTCGGTGGCGGACATCCACTCCCATTACTCCGACTTTTCCTACACACCACGCTCCCTCTCGGATGACAGCACACCCTCGGTGGGACACAAACACACTCTTGAAACAGTAGCCTCAGGTTGATTTCCTACTCTCATCTTCTCTACCGTGTATTTGAACCGTTCTTCCCATTTCCAGGCTGTTATCAGCATGTTTGAGGATATGGGCTTCATAAACAGATTTAAAATCAACATGCACACACTTGCGAGGTAAGAGTTCGTTTTTAAACTGTTAAAGACACACATACAAGCGAACACAGGCTATTAACTAACAGGATAACAATGAGGTATGCTTCATTAAGGTTCTGCCTTATGGTCAAGCGGGGCTACAGAGACCCTCCATATCACAACTGGATGCATGCTTACTCTGTTTCCCATTTCTGCTACCTCCTCCACAAGAACTTGGGTCTCTCTGCCTACCTAGAGTAAGTCTGCACACACACACACACCAACACACACACACACACACACACTAACACTTAATCCCAAATTGATGAACGTTTGGGGTTACTGTATGGTACATTTGGGCAAATAAACCTATAAAGCAGCTGCAACAGTAGATCAACATTAAAACTTTACATTCATGCGTTGTGTGCAGTAAATATTTGTCATCTGAAATGTTAGTGATTATTCAAATACAACAAGAAACAATACAGAACTTAGGGGCTGGCATGAGCTTCATACAGGATCGCTGCTGCTCTCTTTTGGTTCTTCATAGAGACATAGAGACCTTTGCTCTATTTGTATCCTGCATGTGTCATGACCTGGACCACAGAGGAACCAACAATTCTTTCCAGGTTGCATCGGTAAAGACATTTCCGTACAACCTTATAATAACAATTGCTTGGCAACTGACAACACACCCTCCCGTGTTATCATTTCTTCGAGTCATCTTTTACCTTTGCACTCTCTCCTTGTCTACAGAAATCTGTGCTGGCGGGTCTGTACAGCTCTGAGGGGTCAGTGCTGGAGGTAAACACAAATCCAAAGCAACTTACAGTACAGTAGGCAAGCCCTGAATCACACAGTCAAGCAAGTGCACACCCTATCACATTGCCCAGCTAAGGACAGTTTGTGCTTCGTTATACAGTACTGTGCAAAAGTTTTAGGCAGGTGTGTAAAGTAAGAATGCTTTCAAAAATCGAAGTGTTAATAGTTTGTTTTTATCAGTTAACTAAATGCAAAGTGAATGAACAAATGAACAATCTAAATCTAATCAATATTTGCTGTGACCACTCTTTTCTTTAACATTTTTGCCAGCATTCTTTCACACCTGCCTAAAACTTTAGCACAATACTGAATATTAAAGAAGTGTATTCCAAAGAGGTGTGTTTGCAAATGTTGTGTCTGACCTTCGACTGGAGATAGAGGTAGAGGTCTGATTGGCTAGGAGTCTTTACCCTTTGACTTGAATCTGATGCCTGCTGGTACTTGCAATCAAGGCAATGTGCAGAGTAAAGGGTATGGTTGAAGACGAGAGGAGCATCTGCATTCAGGAGCTGGAGAATTTGATTGTACCTGTCAAGTGAGAAGGTTCCAAGTCAAGACCTGTGATGAAGGGAGTCTGAACCAAGACCTGATCAGCCTCACTTATGAGGAAAAGCCAAATCCCTCCGATGTTAAAAAGCAGGAACCTGCTGGAGCACCTCAATCCTACTTTGTTAGCTAAGAAGGATGACTGGGTCTCCATGGTTTACGCCCAGGTCTCGGGTCCAGGAGTAGAACACTACGGTGCTGACATTGGTGATAGTCAGATTGGGAAATGGAATGGAATTCCCAGGGATAAACGTGTGTTTATAAGGCTTGTAAGGGTTAAGCTTCAGGTCGGGGGCCTCCATCCATTCAAAGATGTCCGCCTGGAATGCAGACACGTGTGTCACTTAGGTGTCAGAGAGGGAGGGGAGGCAACATCGTTTTAGCATCATTAATGGCTTGGGAATGTACAGGTATTTTCACGTAAACCTACATTGCATGTGGCTTTTTCAACAAAATGATTTCATGAGCTGACTTTCCATCATAGAGACATCACTTTGCTCAGGCCATCGCAATCCTCAACACCCACGGCTGTAACATCTTTGAGAAGCTCACAAGAAAGGTAAGGAGTGGGCCACATTACATATTTTATTTATTCAAGCTATTTATCGTATTCATTTATTCATTTTAATATTATCCACACGGCTTAAAGGCAAGATGGCATAAGAATAACACCATCTTTTGTTTTGCAGGAATATCAGAGAATGCTTGATCTAATGAGGGACATCATCCTGGCAACAGACTTGGCCCATCACCTTCGGATCCTGAAGGATCTACAGAACATGTCACACAGTCAGTATATGATTTATTTGGGAAAAAAAACAGGTGTCTGCCAGAGACTAATCCCATCTGACACGTAGAATGAGGTGATCTGGTCTGTCTCACTGGAACTGCCCGTTGCTCCCTAAACCAGATGGGTACAACATCGAAGATCCTCAGCACCATAATCTACTACTGTGCCTGCTGATGACCTGCTGTGACCTTTCAGACCAAACCAAGAATTGGAACACCACATGGAAGATTGCGGTAAGAACCTGCTCTGCATTAACCTCCAATTACTTTGTGTTACGTTTACAGTATGTCTAACAGACATGTACTGTATTTTGTTTATAGGGACTCATTTATAAGGAGTTCTTTTCCCAGGGTGATTTGGTATGTAGCATACTGTATCCATTCATTCTTTAGTTCATTGTAAATTAAATGTAGCAATTTCCAATGGGGAAAGCATTACATACTGCTGTGTATGTTCTCTTGCGGCTGTAGGAGAAGGCGATGGGGAACAGACCCAGTGAGATGATGGATCGAGAGAAGGCCTACATTCCAGAACTGCAGATTAGCTTCATGGAAGACATAGTGATGCCCATCTACAAGTAAGAGTTGTATTTACACTCGAAAATATCTACCATTAATATAGCCTAAAAAATAAAAAAAAGTGTCTGAGATGTTTGTGCAAGGTTTGTGTTTATTGCATTGTCATACTTCCTCTACTTCAGGCTGTTACAGGACCTATTCCCCCGGTCAGCGGAGTTATATGACGCGGTAACCTCAAACAGGGAGAAGTGGAACAGAGTCTCTCATAAGCTCAACATCAGGGGGCTGCATGGCACTGATTCCCTGGACTTCCTAGATAACGACTTTGAGCAGATGGAGGACTATCCCGACGGCCAAGAAAGACAGGTGGAAAAGACCAATAGTGATCTTGCTCCTACAGACCAGCTGTAAAAAAAAACAGCCCCCAAACTACTTCAAAGATCCTGACCCCTCATCTGACCAAGTTCTTGAAAATGAAAATGCTGTTTATATCATTAGTGCTGAAAATACATTACAGAACAGTTTCAAATGCTACACATATATATATATTTTTTTCGAATATTGAATGCCTTGCGAGTTATTTATATTGTGTGATTCTTTAATATTGTGGCTTATTTGGATACATATCACGTGAAGTGTAATCTACATTAAAGTGGATGTTTCAACACCATGGTTAATTTGTTGTCATGAAATATCTGTTCAGTTATTGATCAATTGGATTTTGGAATATTTAAACTCGAAATGGCAATGGTTATTTAAAAAAAAAGTTGATATGACATACAATTTAAAAGACTTGAGAGTTCTGACTTGCTATTTGATAGAATAGAAGACAATTCATTCAATATCTCTTCTGTTGTATTTAAAAAGTAACCAAACTTAATGGTATGTGGTCAAACATAGTCATATATTTTTCAGCTATTTGTAACAACAAAAAACACTGGGCACATTTCTTATACGTTAAACACTTTAATTGAATCAGTGATGTATTATTTCGGTGCTCTACTGATTAAAAGAGCCGCAAAACCACATTTTAAACCATAACCATTGCACCCTATACTTACATCCAGGCACGGCGCCAGGATTTTCTCTCTCCCGGGGCTAAAGGGGAGCTTAACCAATAAGTGGGGTGCTAAGAAAAGAATGTTTAATAAAATAGCTATATACAATACCGAAATGCTTTGGACGCTTAACTGGGGCTGCGCACATTTGTGACGGGGTTATAGCCCCCCCTAGCCCCGATGTAGCGCCGTGCCTGCTTACATCCCCTCTTCCTCCAGACCTGCCGATATCAACTCCCCTTTCCAGTTTGTTGGTGGCAAAAAAAAGCAGCTGTTTCTGTATCACACAATATTGTCTAGCCTTTTCAGCACCCATCAAATCCTGTAAGAAACAGATCATGTGCATATCCACAAGTGGTCCTTATTGGCCCGGGAAAACAAAATTGATACATCAAATCCCAGTCTACACAAATACATATCATATGACAGTGTCCTTACTAATGTAAATTGCTGTAAAAAGCCCACTATCAAGGATTAGAATGATTTAAAGGTTGATCTTTTCCTACGGAATCTAATAGCATTGAAAATGAAAATTAGGTGAGCTAATGTACGCCAGTTGAGCAATAAAACTCTGAGCACACAGTAAATGTAAATCACAATTACAATGCTGGGCTCATGTCTACACAGGCTGCCAGTAACAAAGTTGGCCATTACTAACAACTTTTACAAGGGGAAATTATATTATTAATATTTCATTTCTAATACAGTGCTAGTCAAAAGTTTGGACGTGTGTCAAACGCATCGAATGATTGTCTATAAAGCTGTCTCGCGATGCCAGACCCATCTCCAAACTTCGTTGCGCTGTCCCAGCGCTGGAGCAGGGGGCGCTATCCTAAACTTGAAATCCAACCACTCCCAACTTGTCATTATTTGTGGAAGCGAATGCTGGGAAAAGATGGCAGCTTCCTGTTGTTTTCCAATACTTACTTTCTGGCAAAGACAAGTTTAAGGACTTGCAAGTGCACTTTTTAATTACAGCCAAGAGCTGTGTATTAATACCTTAAATAGTCGCTACTCTATAACGTTCAAGATTTCTTAGTAAAGCATGGAAAAGAGTGGAAGCGTCGACAGTCTGGGCTCGAAGCGGTCCTCATCAAGAAAGCCAAGCGTCGATTCATTGTCCAGGTACGGTCCTAATAACTTATTTTTGACGGGTCTTAAAATTCAAATATATCTGGAGCGCGTGTTGAATCCGAAAAGAAGTCCATGCAGTTAAAAACTTACTGACGTAAGCCAGCTAGCGCGTTATCTAGCAAATTAAAGCTACTATAGGTAACTTTTGTTGTGTTCACAAATTGCTTTACCTAACGAACTTTTGTCTTCTGGTGATAGCGTTTACGCTTAAAAAATCCCAAAAGCTGTGTTTTAATTGGGAAGATCATATTTTTGAACAAAACGCGTAAACATCAAATTTTTGTTTACCATAGATCTTTTTTATGCAGTAATCCAAAATCAAATGGAAAACCCCACTGGCTTTTTGTCCAACGAACCCATGGCGATGCTAACTTAAAGGTTGACCTTTAAAAATACGTCACATACTTGGGATTTGTACCTTTTAAATAGTATTTCATTTTAATATGTAGGCTAACTGAATTTGTTGTTATAGTTCTGGCTCTGAAAAGTGAAGCCTAGTGTCAAGTGCCTTAAACCTACATTCTTTCTAAAAACAAGCAGGGGGCGACTGTCTCTGGTTTCAGAAGCAACTAGATTGTATGAAAGTCTATGAGACAATGACCCTACTTCTCACTTACTTTATTACATCAGTAAACATTTCCCTACGAGTTTATGGTCTCAATATCTAGTTTTAAGTCTTTTTCAATACAGCATGATGTTCATTTTGTAAATGATGGTCCCATTTAGAGTAAAATAGACGATAAAGCAGGGTATGCTTTAGGGCGTGGCTACCTTGTGATTGACACTCAATCAGGATAGAGACGTAGCAATGGGGTCCACCCCTTGCTCCTCCCCAGCCCCACCCTCTCGTCCAAGTATGGTCAATGTCGTCACTTCAGGTTCAAACATTTCTTTGTGATGGCCTATGAAACCAAGATGCCAAACTCAAGGCTTCAAACGGTAGTCCACAAACCGACCACCGATCACTTCGTCCACTAATATACTGTCAATGGTTGGAACATGTTTTACTATCTCGGAATCCATGATTCGGCCATCGTGTGCAGCTTAGTGATGTGACGTTTGCGAACGATCTGATTCTTTTGAACGGCCCTTTTGGTATGAACAAAGGGAACCGATTCGTACTTGGAGTCATTCTTTTTATCGTTGTGCCCTTACATGTCCTACATCCACTCCCTTTTAGGCCAACGTTAAGAGTGAGAACCAGCCATTCACAAGAGGTAGATGTGTTTGGAAAAAAACGCATCAGTATTTGGATGCCAGAGAGGATTAAAACGTTAGTGTTGCAATTGCCTTCAAGGCAAGGCAACTTAATTTACATAACACGTTTCATACAGCGTTCAGTAGTGAATTCACTGACAAGGCAGAGAGATATGGCCTTGTGTAGGCCTAATGTTTACAGTGCACATCATTAGGTCTGGCAATATGAGTAATTTAGTGCTGCTAAACCAAGTTCACACATTTGAAATGAAATTATATTGGTGGGATGTCTAATTTTGAATCTGATCCAAATCTTACCCTATCATCCTAGTAATTATTTTGCAGATAATAGGGGAAAAAAGGCCTTAAGAGCCTCCTTTTGTAGGAGCACTATTGCAGCTGGCTCATGCAAACGCATGGACCCAAGTTAATACAGGTCTCAAGTTGATCTAGAACATCGGCAAACACTAACCAATCAGGAGAGATAAATAGGAGCATTTTCATTTTCATTGCTCCCGCTTCTCGCTAAGATCATAGAGCCTAGCTTCCAAACGCTTCTTGGCCTCTGCAAGATTCCTGTTTTGGACGCTAAGCATCTCTATTTCCTACTGAGTCTTTTCCAAATTAGTCTCCCTATGCTTCAGCTTCTTTTGCATAATTCTGCAGGTTTTCTGTGATGGATCTCATTACACTTTAACTTTGACTTGAGACAACTGATCTTTACATAAGCCTGTCATAACATATTCATTTCTGTAATAGCTTAGTGGAGGTCAGCAACAGCCTCATCTTTATATCTATCACAACTGAGGTCATTGGTGGCATTATATTGACTCTTGTCATGTGCATTTTCTCTTGCGTCAACATTTACCATTTGTCTCGGGCACCTCTGCAATAAGACCCAGTCCCTTGATTTCAACCTTCTTACATATTATCCGCATAACTAATGCATCACAGCGTTTATTGTATGCCGCTGTCTTGATCTGCATATAACTGGAACACAAAGTTATGACAATTATTATCAGAAGGCCTTGAACCCTGCTAAACTCTTTAGAGTACTTTAGAGCAACACGAGTCACATGTTCTGAGGCAGCGGATCTCTAAATTCCACAAGGCAATTGATGTGATCATTCGATCACTTCTCAATGAGACCTCCGCGTAGGTCTAGTTAAAAGCTCTATAGTGATGGATGCATGTTGAGGTAGTAGCAACCAAGTTAGTTTGAAGCACATTTTGTGTAATTTATTTATGTCTGCCTGGAGCTGTCGCTCAAGGTCAGGTCCTTAGAGGGGTTGTGTTAAAAATAAATCAATGTTTGACCGTTAAATATTATGGGAAGAGTCTGCATTATGCTTAAACACTAGGGCCCCCAAATTTCAGTTCCCGTTATACCCTAAAAAAGGGTGATTATAACTAAGTCCGTCCTTAACTTCCGTGCAGTGGTGAGTTTTAAAATGACAAAATTTTGTTAGTAATAGCAGACGTATGGAAAGACTTAATTGTCAATGGTTTAAGGATATGGGCTTAAACCAGTGCAGTGATTTAAAAAAAGTATGTTTTATTTTTTCTTATTTAAGAAATATTTCTTATTTACACATTTTTATTATCTTCTTTTTTTTTGTTCATGTTTATTTAGTTGTTTAATTGGCTTGTTTTGCTTTAAACAGGGCACTGCTGGAAAAGAGACCTAGTCTCAGTCGGTTACCCTGTATAAATAAATAAAATAATAATAACCTGTTTACGCTAGGGATGGCACAATAAAAAATTGTAATGTCCGATACCTATAACGCAACCTTGAGTATCTACCGATACCAATCCGATACAGGTCTCTCTCACGTTCTGGCTACTGTTCACATGACACATGCTGCTCACCTGTTACTTGTCATAACACATCTCTCTTTACGGCATGTCGCTCAAGGTTTAGTTAAGCATTTACGTGATCGTTAGGCTAATGGATCCGATCCAGGGATTTTGGCCTGTATCGAACCGATACCAATACTGAGTATCGGATCGGCGCATCTCTAGTTTAAGCCAATTCAAATCTATTACCTAGCCGACAGGGATTAGTGTACTACTTCGGGAAAGTTCATAATATTAAATATAGTAATATTCCACTACTGACCCTTCAATGTACAGAAAGGAAATAAAAATCACAGAAATATTGTCAAAAAGCCGTCAACCTTACCAACCTTATGGTTGGTGAACGCAAAGACTAAATCGGTATACACAAAGCTATTAAGTTCAGTTACTCTTATCAGTAGGTTGGACATACCTTTGCATCCTATGTCTACCCAATATTTAATTCCCATCGTTTCTTGTGCTTTTTGTCACAGCTCCTCCACGTCCCGTTCAGACAAATCCGCTCAAGCCAAGAACCCATCCGGGATGTCTTCTGACTCTGTTTCTACCTCACCAGAACTGCGGGTTTGTGGATTTGATAAAAACGCTCTTACGTGCTATATTACTTTGAGTTCAGTAAAATGTTCAGTGTAAACTTATCTCCCTCTTGATTCTTAGGGTAAGCCAAAACCTATTGCCAAGGTATGTTTCTAGTATAAAAAAACACAATTGTAGATCATATAATGCAATCTAACACAACTCAGTTCAATTTGAGATATAATAAAACTCTATTAAATGTGTAAAACAGGTTCTCAGAGATTCTAACAAAGAGGAACCACAGTTACTCCCAAAGGAAAATGTACAAGACATGGGTACGTAGTTACATGCGTTATCAACAATTTCCTACTCCAAACACTACTCCATTCATTCATATTGGGCCAGGTTTTTGGCTTGGCAATAGATTTGCATAGTATTTTTTTTCTTCTTCTAAGAACTTTCTAATCCTGCCTTGTTTTACAGCCAAAGATGTCACCTACATTTGTCCTTTTAATGGTGCCTTAAGGGGGATTTTGACTGTAACCAACTACAGACTTTTCTTCAAATGCATGGACAGGGTATGCTACCATTACACACAACGTACAGAAATATAACCGAATATGAAGAACCAAACAGTTGTCATTAACATTGTGCTTAATGTCTTGTAGGAACCCATGTTTGTGTTGGACCTGCCTCTTGGTGTAATAAGTCGTGTGGAGAAGATCGGAAGTGCCTCAAGTCGTGGTGAGGTGTCCTATGGACTAGTGTGCAAGGTGAGCCAACACTAAAATACAATTGACTTAAAGTAGTCCTCACCTGTCACTACAATATTTCATGGATATAATACACAGTTAAAGCTTGACTCTATGGCCTACCTCCATACCCCCATCAGGATATCCGTAATCTGCGATTTGCACTCAAACAAGTGGATGACACACTCAGGAAATCTATTTTTGAAGTCTTGATGAAATTTGCTTTTCCCGTTTCCAATGGGCTGGTAAGTGAGTAGAGGGAGTCTCGCTAAAAGTTTCTGTCTGTTAGAAGTCGAGGTCAACTAACATTTTTCCCCTACTGCCCTAGCAAATCTTTGCCTTTGAGTATGGCCAGCTCTTCCCTGAAAATGGCTGGAAAGTGTATGATGCCCCTTCAGAATATCGACGACAGGTACTACATATCTAAATCGACCTTATTTGGCCTTTTCACTAAATGTTGGTGCTGCATTGGGTGCACGCATAGTATGCATTACATTTTTGACCTTTTTGTGGTAGGGTTTACCCAATGAGAGCTGGAGAATGACGAAAGTGAATGACCATTATGAGCTGTGTGAAACCTACCCATCAACGCTGGTGGTACCTGTCCACATCCCAGACGAGGAGCTCAGACGAGTGGCTGCGTTCAGAGCCAAGAGCAGAATACCTGTTAGTAACTCCTTTTCCCCATTTATCCCTTGCTACAGTTTTCCTTATCCCTTTTGCTGCAGGGAAATAAATATGGTATTTATTTTGAGAAAAGCTTTTGCATGCATGTTTAATTTTTTTTTTTACAAACTTCACATTGTTATTCACTTACTGTAATTCACTCCCTGTAAAGTTTCAAGTTTCCTTCCCCAGAGGTTCATTACCTGTGTTTATGGATACATGTGTTAATGGTGTGGTAGGTGTTGTCATGGATCCACCCAGAGAGCCAGGCCACAATTACCCGCTGCAGTCAGCCCATGGTGGGTGTGAATGGTAAGCGCAGCAAGGAGGACGAGAAATACCTCCAGGCCATCATGGATGCTAACGCCCAGTCACACAAACTCTTCATCTTTGATGCTAGGCCCAGCGTCAACGCTGCAGCCAATAAAGTAAGTCACTGCCTCAGACTGTGCTAATCGGGGCCTTTCAACTTTTTTTCTATTGAAATAATTAATACTTAACCCAGTATAATTATAGCAATATAATCAATATATGGAGGTAAGATGTGACAACATGGAGGTAGGACCATAACCTAAGCACTGTAAAATATGTAAATATATATTTTATTAGCCAGTTTGCTGCTTTCTGAGTTATGTTACCCTACATTTCTGATTAGATTGCCCTGCAACTTAAACTGATGGAAGTTCCCTGTTTGTTTCAGATGAAAGGGGGGGGCTATGAAAGCGAGGATGCCTACCAGAATGCTGAGCTGGTGTTCTTGGATATCCATAACATTCACGTGATGAGGGAGTCCCTGCGGAAACTCAAGGAAGTGGTTTATCCCAACATCGAGGAGTCCCATTGGCTCTCCAACCTCGAGTCTACTCATTGGCTGGAGCACATCAAGGTGAGGAGAGAGACACACTCTTGAGTTTAAAGCAAACATCGTCCCAAGTGAAATAGATGTTGAAGTCCTTTTGTTTTAGCTCATCATGGCGGGGGCGCTACGGATAGCGGATAAGGTGGAGTCTGGGAAGACGTCGGTGGTGGTGCACTGTAGTGACGGCTGGGACCGAACGGCACAGCTCACCTCCCTGGCCATGCTCATGTTGGACGGCTACTACCGCACCATCCGCGGCTTTCAAGTGCTTCTGGAAAAGGAGTGGCTGAGCTTTGGCCACCGCTTCCAGCTGGTAATGACCTCATCTTATTAAAATCGGGAAACAGACGCCGTTAGCCAAAATAACCGCAGCTCAGAAGCGACGAGGTGGGGTGACGGAACTGCAATAATGATTCATGACACGTGAAATGATTCATTTCATAAATCACACACTAGGTAGCTTTCAGTCTCACGTTTGCCTGGCCTCTCTTCCTTTCAGAGGATTGGTCACGGCGATAAGAATCACACCGATGCAGACCGCTCCCCTGTCTTCATTCAGTTCATGGACTGCATGTGGCAAATGACCCGGCAGGTGAGCAACCACTGGTCCGGACGTTCCTTTCAACTAAAAGCAGCTGCAAATCAAGGTTGTCACTCATATCAGGTTACGTGCTGATTTTTTATGCATAGGATTTTGATTCATGTTTTGCCTAAAGTTCCCAGCAGCCTTTGAGTTCAATGAGTACTTCTTGATCACCATTTTGGACCACCTATACAGCTGCCTGTTTGGGACGTTCTTGTGTAATAGTGAACTTCAAAGGATCAAGGAGGTAAGACCACAAAGGGAATGAAGTACTGTACAAAATGTAAATACAATGTATTTGTGGTCCACAAATATAGCTTAATGGGTGCATTTTGTCTATACTAAAGACACCCTTGATGTTTCTGTCATATTCAGAATCTGTTAAATAGGGAAAGTAGTCCAGAAAACGGAAACGTTTTAAAACCTATAGTCTTCATCCACCTTTTAACTATACAAATCCAGAAATGAATTGAAACATTTGTTAATAGTGCAGTGCATAGAGCTAAGATTCCTCCACAGAACTGTGATAGACTGATCAACTACCTTTTTGACACAGGTCATTGAGTGTTGCGTAACTTTCTTGAAAAGAATCTATTGTACAATGGTCCACATTTTGTGTTATTGAACTTTGTACTAAATGCTAAGACAATGGGCAGAAATCATTTAGAATGCATTACATTTAATAGTGTGTAGATAACTCAACCTTTCATTATTGATAAGGAATTAGCAAATCAGTGGGTTTCAAGTTTGCTTATTTCTTTTTTCTATTTCTTTCTTATTTAAAACTACTATTTGTAACTTTCTGTAGGAGATGATTTTGGCGCACCCTACCGTTTGCTTGGTGTAATTAGTTTCCCTGACTGTTTCTAAGACGTGCATTTGTATGCATTGTGCATTTGCTTTCGATAGCACGATCACCGTCCGCCAAAATAAATCTCTTCCTGATTTAGTGAAGCACTAGCTTTTTCATACGTTCACACATAAAAAGTGACCTATAGTAGCTTTAACCAGTTTAAGAAAACACTTTACGATTAGGAAATAATAATAAACATGACAAAAACTAAAATGAGGTCTTCACAACACATTTCACAGGAGCTTTCCAAGAAGACTGTGTCACTGTGGTCCTACATCAACAGCCAACTGGAAGAGTTCACCAACCCACTCTACGTGAACTACACCAACCACGTGCTGTTCCCTGTAGTCAGCATGCGCCACCTAGAGCTCTGGGTGGGCTACTACATCCGCTGGAACCCTCGCATGAGGCCACAAGTAAGAACAGCAACTTCAGTTCTGTCTTTATGTAGGCAAGTGAGAGATTACGGAAGACATTGATTGCAGTATTGGCCTTTGCATTTTAAACTCTAAAAATCAGGTCTTGATACTCAAACCGTCTACCGTTAACATTTGATTGCTTACATTCACACCAGGGGCCAAAAAATTAACAGAATTATGAAGGTTTTATTTCTTCAGCTGATTGATGACCCCCCGTTCGAATAATCTGCATGATGGTGGCTTACTTTATGGTCATAGTTAGCGCTCACAGGCAACTCCTTACTTGTACGAAAGCTCAACCAAACAGTATTAGTCTTTATTTATATTTGCTTTAAGTCCTGATGAATAACAGGAAGAAACTACAATTACCATATTGCCAGCACACAAATAGCCTTGTGAGATAAGATAAGATTCTGTTGTTCAGGAAATGGACCAGAATAAAAATGTAATATTACTCCAAATCATTGCAATTGGTCTTTGCTGTCACACTGTCTTACCTAGGAGCCTGTGCACCAGCGCTACAAGGAGCTGCTGGCCAAACGGGCAGAACTTCAAAAACGGGTGGAAGAACTACAGCGGGAGGTGACCAATCGGTCAGCTTCTTCTTCAGACAGGGCGGGCTCTCCCACACGCTCCATCACTCCAGTCCAGACTTTTGTTTGACCTGACTTACCTCGTGGGTGACAATAGAGGAGAGACCGTGGCCATAAGTAGTAGAATGTGTTACACGGGGATCGGCCAGGCAGGCCTGCTTGGGCTGATGCATGTTAGAGGAGCAGAACACTGGCCTTGCTGCCTCAAGCTCCTTGCAGCTCCCACAGCAGGCAGTAAATACTCTGCTGCACCCTCCAGTGCTGCTTCTATGTCTTGGACCACATTATTGCAGCCATTCCCTGCTCTGCTGACTTTTCAGGGCTAAGCATAGCGTATCACTCTAACTATCTACATTCAGTATTAATGCAGTAGTGTACTGTATGTGATTAGTACACTAACATGTTTTGGGAGTTAAACTTACAGAAAGTACGACTAATACAGTCATAACGCTTAATTCACTCATGAATTGATTATTGTTTTTGCCTTGACCTTCAAGCGAAAGACTTCCCACAATTATTTTATGCGATTATACTGTTTTAATGTTAGAATACTTAGTCTACAGTATGACTAAACCAAGTCGCTTTGGAGCTAAAATCCTGTATTGAGACTAGCTTGACAAAATAGGGTTGGTTATATTATTGCCTGTGTCTGAATCTAGTTATGCAAAACATTCCATCTCCTCGGTTACTTAATCTATTTTGTGTGTGTGTGTGTTTGTGTGTTTGTGTGTGTGTGTGTGTGTGTGTGTGTGTGTATATATGTGTGTGTATATATATATATATATATATATATATATATATATATATATATATATATATATATATATATATATATATATATATATATATATATATACACACACACACACACACACTCAACTCATGAGTCTATTTAATAAGGTATATTTAGACTACTTAATACTAAGGTTGTATTCATAGTAAGCTAAGCGTTGTGGCTTTTAGTCATTGAGTTTGTTTACTTCTAATTGGATCTCCAGAGCTGGCAGGCTCCACAGTCAACATCCATTACAGTCCATTATCACAATATCTGCATATATATTCAACTAAAATCTGAATGGCGTGGGTTTCAAAGTTACAAATGTGGAGGACTTACACTTGAAGCCTGACTATCCAATTGATAATATTAAAGGTTTGTAGACTGAATGTAAAATAAAACATTTGCCTGCTTTTTGCATAAAGTTGTATCTCAAGCAAAAAAAAATACCATTGTATTTATAGAGTTTAAGATAGTTCTACCTAATAGCACCTCTAAAACATAGTGCAAACTTGTTTTGTCAGTGGACATACCTTCACGTATATTTAAAATGCTACCTGACTTCTCTTTGTATCGTAGTTTTATGTAGCCTAATGCAGACTAGAGGGGCACTAGAACTTGCATTCGTCCTTGTATTACCAGACCTTGTAACTTGACTTGGAAAGTAATACTATTGTTGCTGAGAGCACTTTGGAATAGTTTGATAATATTACTAATCAAGTAAATATTTGAGCACTTTTTCAGTCTGCCTTCTGGTAGTTCGTTCCATTTACCACAATAAACTTGTGTCCGAAAATATGTCTCCAGCTACTTTTTAGAGTCCGTTTGTGTAAATGAAAGTAGTTAATGAGGCCTCAACTAAATTATTACTGATATTTCAGAGGTGTATGTTAATTTTAAGCCTTTTAAAATACACTTTTTAGTACATGTCATTTGAAGGGAACAGTGGGACTTGCTTCCACAAGTTTTCAGCCATGTTTAAGGAAACCGAGCACTACTGGTTTTAGTTAAAGGTATAATTCCCATTTTAGCTGGGTGTCTATGTGCCCCTTCAGATTGTAGGCATATCCTCTGGTTATGACGCGTCAGTATAACACAATCATATATTGAAATCGCAAAGTTTTAATATTGTTATTAAGCTGTTTTTCTTGCCCTAACTACGCGCACAGTTTTGGTCAAATCGACTCAATTCCAGCGTCAACAGGTTTGTCCTAATGGCGTGTAGTGCGCGTTTACACAGATAAGTGATCGGTGCTCTCATTCATTTTTAATTAGCATTTAAATGTTACATTTTTTTGCCCCATTGAAATGAAGGGAAGACAGTTTTAGCAGTCCTATGGGGGGACATTTTAAAATCAACCCACCAAGGCTGTCTGAATGTGAAGCAAGTTTAGCTTGTTTCACTTCAAAACAATTCAGCTGGCTTTATCATCACTCTAGATAGCTCCACCATGTATGCTACACTTAGCCACGTCAGCTAACAAGGTCTTTACCAAGAGACATAATGAGAGATAAAACAGTGGTATAGCTTATTGTGGTTGGATACTCCAAAAGTTTTTATTGCGGTTACAAACTATATTTTTATCAACAAGTGGCTTAAATGCATCTTTGTGGGCGTTTAGACTATCGCCAAGAACTCATGTATGAGAAGTGGTTTTCTCTACTCAAATATTTACAGTAAAACATAGCTAGTAGCTATCACGCAAAAGTCTCTAATGTGTTTTGTGGTTTGTCTTGCATTTAATCTGCTGGGCAGCACTCCTGATACTTGGTTGAATAAGCACCGGACGGTAGCGTGAGTTCAATTCTGTGCAGTGCTGCATGCATGCAAATACATGTGTTGTCAGCTGCATGTTGAAAGGCTACTTTTTAAAGTTGCGCTACAGCCGGCTATTGTTACATTGGTGGTGGTGCAAAGTTGTAAGCCGAGGACAGTTTAGTTATGTGAAAAAGTTGAAGGCTAGATAGCTTTCTTGGCTGTTTGGCAGAGTAATTGTGCTGAGAGAAAGTGTCAATGTGGCGTGTATAAAAGAGGTTACCACAGTTAACACACCGTTGCCATGTTTACACTCAAGACAGTAGGCTTCTAGCTGCAGTGGGAGTAACTATGCTAGAAAAATATTGTTTGTAGTAACTAGTGCCTTTCGACTATTAACTTATGTTAGCCAATGTGTTTATTTGTTGGACTTTCATAGCTTCACTCTCGTTGTCTAGACAGACTGGTGGCTCGCTCAATTGTTTGCCAGTTGCCTTGACGAGAGCCATGTTTCTGCCACAGCAAGGAAACAGGCAAAACCTGGTATAGATTTTTGGAAAGGTGGCTATTCTCACCCACAGAATGGATACATTTTATAGATTGATGATCAGCCAAAATTGGCACAGGCATACATTTAAAACCAATACATAGGCTTGAAAAACCTTACAAATAAATACGGTCTAATGATTCTTTATCAAGTCCTGACTGATCCGAATAGTTCTTTACAGACTGAGCTAAAACGCACAAGAAGTCAATTCTCTTTTACAATGCTTAACGTAATGTTTACACCTGGGTAGGTGAGCCAATTGCCGAAACGGCATTTGAAAACCTAGTGTCAATAAACAGGTTCTGCAGCTCAGTCCACCTGTGATGCGGTCACCCAAGACCCACTCCAAACCAAAGGTTCTCTGGTAGCCACGGTTCTGTGAGCTTCCTGGATTACTCCAATCACTGTAACACAATCACATTTGCATTTTCTTGCGGAAATGCATGTCTAGTTTTCATATTTTTATCTTGTCCTAATGTGTTTGTGTATGCAAATACGATTTAAAAAGAACATTATTCAGAAAAAAACATTCATCATCCTTCTCGTGTCAGGGCAGTATGCAAATCTAAATAAAACAAGTGTCTGTCTGACTGTTGACAAAGCTATACCAACAGCTGTAATTTCAGTGGCAGCAAAATGGTGGTTTGACCATTCATATTCTCAATTCACTGACAAATCACAGACTTTACATTTTAAGATGCAAAATTGCAGCCTTAAAAAAACTCAAACATTCCGTCTCCAAATCACTCTTCGGTTCTTCATTCACAACTTTCTCTTCCTTTGTCACACTCGACTTG
This sequence comes from Aplochiton taeniatus, assembly GCA_017639675.1. Classification (NCBI taxonomy): domain Eukaryota; kingdom Metazoa; phylum Chordata; class Actinopteri; order Galaxiiformes; family Galaxiidae; genus Aplochiton; species Aplochiton taeniatus. The sequence goes on from CM030177.1 coordinate 6,669,572, forward strand.
CGAGTAGAGGCTGAACTACTTTCAACAGGGACACCAAAATTTCAGGTTGGCCCCTCTGACTTAATCAAATAAATGATTAGTTGATTGATTGATTGATTGATTGATTGATGGTGGTGGTTTAGGAAACAATTCAGTCAATACGGGGGGGGGGGGGGGGGGGGGGAGTTTGGATAGGTAAGTAGGGGCCAGGTTACAAAGAGCTTTAAAAGTAAGGATAAGGGTGTTGAAATCAATCCGGGATTGGACAGGGAGACAGTGTAGCTTGAGGAGAATGGGGGTGATGTGGTCACTGGGCTTTGTGCAGGTGATGGTATGGCCAGCTGAATTTGGGACAAGTTGAAGCCTGTTCATAAGTTTGATGGGGATTCCAGAGAGTATAGCATTGCAGTAGTCGATCCGGAAGTGACAAAGGCATGAATCAGGGTTTCAGTGCTGGACTGGGAGAGTGATGGACGGAGTCTGAGGATGTTACGGATGTGAAAGAATGCAGACCGGGTGATACTCTTTATGTGGGATTCAAAAGAGAGGATATTGTAGATAGTGCCCTGTGGTATTCAATCTCTCTTAAAACACAAATGCAATCACACACACTTTTTTTTCCTCTACAGACAACGCATCGGACAAGATGTCCAACTCCTCCTCTTGTCTCGCCCCCAACTCTTCCTCTCCCCCTCCGTCTGTCTTTTTGCAGTGTGCAAAAATGCCCTACAACGGGGAGCTTACCCTCTCCATCCTCACCGTCACCATCCTCATCCTTTTTCCTCTCCTCGTCCGAGTCATCCACCTGGCCGACCAGGCTTGGCGCTCGCGACGCACCGTCACCGCAGTGACCAATTCTGACCGCTTCACCTTTCACCTGGTTGTCTTGGAGTTGATCACTTTGCTAGCTATGGCGCTGTACTCCGCCGGATGGTACCTGATTGCGGACCCATGCATTCTGATAGGAATGCTCGTCTACAGCCTGAGCTTCGCTGGGAGGCCCCTGTTCCACTGCTGCACCTGCGCGGAGCGCTACCTGGCCGTAGTTCATCCAATCAAGTACCTGGAACTGAGGGGGAATGGGGCTAGGATGTGGCATGTCGCAGCAGGGTGCGTTTGGTTACTGTCTTTTGGGTGGGCTGGATATTACGGCTGGTGCTTGCCTATGTTCCCTACCGTGGTGTATTTCAGCATGTGCTTCCTCTCCCTCCTCTTCATCACCTTCTGCTGCATCTCTGTCCTCTGCGTTCTGACTGGCCCGGGACCTGGAGACGGGGGCGGTAAGAAGCAGAGGGTGGACCAATCGAAGCGCCATGCCCTCTGGACTATGTGGGCCATATTAGCAGCGTTGGTGGTAAACGTGGGCATGTCTATTGTTGTGTGTTTTTTGCAATTGTTGAACTTGTTGGAGATGGAAGCGATGTGTCACGCTTACAGTATCTGTATGCTCTTCAATCTCCCCAGCAGCGCTGTGCAGCCACTCCTGTTCATCCACAGAGCTGGAAAACTACCAGGATGTAGGCCACAATGACACACATACACACACATATACATATTTTTTTTATAGCAATAAAAATGGTTCTGATTTTGATACATACATACAATTTCAACTGTTGTGTTCACCTTCAAAACCCCCAAACATGTTGGGAGGGGTGGGTGAGGAAGTAAAAATACATGGGACTATAACTTAGTCTTTTTTGCAGATATTTGAGGTCCAATAAAGTTGCACTATTTCATTTTGAACATGTCTGTTTTCTTTTCAGCCACAAATACTGTACACTGTGACATACAAACACCCTGGACACGTATCTTTAAATTAATTACAAATTAAATAGTATGTGGAAAGCAGAACCACTTTCTTACTACATTATGTCCTTCTAACTACACTACGTCCTCTTTATAAATACAGTATGTCCTCCTAACTAGAATATGTCCTCGTCCTAACTACATTATGTCATCCTTATAACTACGGTATGTCCCTCTCATAACTACAGTATGTCCTCCTCATAACTGCAGTATGTCCTTCTAACTACAGTATGTCCACTCCCTTAGTTTCTACCAAAAGCAGGGGCAAAAGCATACTCCACATTTGGAATCTGTAAGTTACTATGAAAAGATATTTGGTATCGTCACCAATATGAATTGAGGTGTCAAAAGAACATTATTCAAAATAAGTGCTATCCCTCCTCAGGACAGGTGAGAAAGTACACAAATACAAAACAGCCAGCTGTGTGAACTTGCACAACCTCAGGGTTGATTCTCAGAAATGATGAACTGCCGGGTCTTGTCTGGGTGTGGTGGTTGGGTTTGGGGGGTGGAGTCTGTTGGGTTTGAGATGGGGGATTGGTCGATTCTCTCTTAACTGCACTTTGTAATCAATTCAATTCAACAATATAAATTTGGTTTTAATCCCTTTTTCAATGTATCAATGGTGTCAAAAGCTTATTTTTTTGCGATCTGAATAAATTGATGATTTACTATTTATTCAGCAGGTTATCCATCATCGTCAATACCACATCTGGACAGGTGAGACAGCCTGCAAATCGAACTGTGTGACCTTTCACGACCTCTCTGAGCTGGATTCTCAGACATTTTTATTATTTATTCAACAGATTAACCCGATACGCTGGATAAACAAAAGTGCAAAGGTATATAATACACACACTCTCTCACTCACTCTCTCTCACTCTGTGCCCTTTCTTCAAATTCACGTAATTCCTTCCATCTCTTCCGCCTCCAATTCCCTCACACCCCTTTCGAGCCATCACTCAGTTAATCCATCCCTCTCCCTCACTCTCACTGGACAGTACAGTGGATGTGAAACTTCGAGAGAACACAAAACAAGGTTTGTTCCAATAATTGATGGATTTTGAATTGACTAGTTGACTTGTTGATTTGTTTAAATGATTCTATTGAATGGGGGAAATAAAACTTGATTGATGAGTAGGAAATGCAATCAAAATTACATATTTTAGAGGTTGTCAAGAACTGATTTGATGTAGTAGTATCTGTAACTAATATCTGTTAACAACATAACTGATATGCGTGTGTGCGTGCGTGCGTGTGTGTGTCAATCTGCTTCTCTCATCAAACACACACACACAAACACACACACTTACATATATATATATAGATACATATACATACACACACAGACACACACACACTCTTCTCTCCTTACAGTCAGCCATGGAGAGTTTTTCCAACTCTTCCTCCCTACGTCCCTCCGCAGTTGATGCATGTGACAAAGCTCCCTACAGCGCTCCTGTGATCACTACCTATTGCGCATTGCTCCTGTTCTTCCTCCTCCCTCTCTACATCCGTGTCCTCCACCTGGCTAACGGCCACCACACACGCCCCATCACCACAGCGACCCACCCTGACCTCTTCACCATTCACTTGGTCGTCATGGAGCTGATCACTTTGCTGGCTATGGTGCTGTTTCTGATTGGTCAGGCCCTGGCCACACCCTGGTTGAAGATGATTGCTATGTTGCTTGGCAACATCGATGTCGCCGGGAGTCCCTTGTTCCACTGCTCCGCCTGTGGTTCACCTAATCAAGTACCTGGGACTAAAGAGGGGGGCTAGGCTCTGGTATTTTGTGGCGGGGTGCGTTTGGTTACTGTGTTTTGGGTGGGATGGATTACTTGCCTTGTACCTTCCTGAATACCCCAACTAAGAGTTGTTAAGCTTGCATCTCGTCTGTCTCACTTTCATCTCCTTCTGCTCTCTTTCCGTCCTCCGTGCTCTGATTGGCCCAGGGCCCGGGGAAGGGGGCGTGGACAGGGAGAGGTTGAACCAATCGAAGAGACGTGCCTTCGTGACCATCGTGACATACTTGGTTCTTTCGGTGAACTCTCGTAAAGACTTACAAAGAATGTGTTAAGAGATTTTGCTGTCTAACGGGGACATTCTTGCATGTTTGCCCACCGATTATGGAAAACGTTTTATATTACAAGCATGGCCTATTGTCTGCAGTGAGCTAGCAAGAGTGAACAAAAAGAGATGGCGTGAAAATGACATGTTTTTGGTAGTGTTGCTGTTAGTCGCAATAATGGAGGACCAGGTGAAAACCCTGCAGTCAAAAGGGGTACACCGGGCAATACCAACCCACGGACCAAAACTAGCAGCAGGCCAGACCTCCTTGATAAGGGCGTAGCTGCATCATGGGTTTAGTGCCAACCAAAAGATTGTGATTGGTTTAAAGAAAATAAATATCAGAATGTCCGCCTATGGTACCAGATCCTTCTCCAGCACTGGCACAGCACAAAGAAGTGTGGAGATTAGGGATGGGCGGATCGATACTGAAATATCGATTCTATCGATCTTGACGTTTATTTTTGAGAATTGATACTCACGTAAAAATATCGATACCATGTGTTTTATTTAACCAGTTATTTTATAATCCTATTTCTATTAGATTGATGCTAACGTGGAAAAATTGTGTGGTAACTGTGTATGACTGCACTCTAAAAAAAAACAATATTTAGAAAGAATTTGGGATTTCAATTGGGCACCTTCCATCCGGATGCTTCGTTAAATTTAGCCCACGACAACTCACGCCCCTATTGACCGCCTATGCTCAATTGCTGCCGCCAAGCTCTTTAGTACCTGATTGTGGCACCAGTTATATCTTACTTGAGTACAGCTAGTCTTGCACCTAGACATTACGTGTTTGAGATTAGCTGTCTCCACAGAGGGGGCATGTTGGATCCTGACATACCCACTGGCTAAGATTTGTAGGTGTTGGCAGTGCATCGTAGGTTGACCTTAGAATAAAGCCAATTCTTGTGGATTCCATTCCCCACAATTTTTTCCTGGTAATATAATAATGTAAAACTGCTCGACACTTTCCCAATTCATCCATCACCCTTGCTTAGCTTGTAAGACACTTTTTTCACTCCTTACAACTTCCTCCTGCTTACGTACAGTATCTGATCTATCACTAATTTGCAGTGTTTTGAAGGAGTCTGCTTTGACCATCTCTGTTTACTTGTGCCAAGCTCAAATCCTCCTCGTCCATGTTGTACTTGTCCTACTATTTCCGAATGTTGAAGGGCTGCTTTTGCCTGCAGCACTGCTTCTTTCGGAGTTCTTTATTACGGTTACTGTTACCCAAGATTTTATTATACAAAAATCAAGCTCGAAACCTGAATTATTAAGTGGATTGTGTGGGGATAATAAAAGAAGTTACGCAAAAAAAATGGAAATAACTCCGGGGGCAATATAAGGGTAACTAACGTTTAATCTATACATTTTTTCAACATATCGTTCAATATAATTGGGATTAAAGTGGGCGGTGTACTCGGACAGCTGGAAATTCACGCTGGCACCATTCATTTTCGTCCGTTTTTTATTGCCACAATGGCGGCATAAACGAAAGGCGTCACGTGACGTCCGGCGCTCTGTTGGATCGCCGCATTTCTCTGACTTGCTTGCCGCTTTTAAATTTAAATTAAATAGAGCACTGTCCTATTATTCTATTTTTTTTGCGCATTGTAAGTGCAGGCGGCGTGCTTGCGCAAGGCAAATAGACGTTTAAGAGAGTTTTTGAATGGTCTCCAACGGCAATTTGCGCTTCCCCCTAGCGGCGACGCCGCAAGTGTGTGAATGTATGGTCAGTGTTTCGTAGCCGGACGTTATTTCGCAAGGCAACTCCACTAGTGCATCAAGGCTTCCAAAACAGCCACAAACCAGTGTGAGACTCACAAATGTTAGTGTAGGTTTAGTCTTCACTGTTAGCTAATTTAAATTATAATTGTTCATGATTGATTGATTGATTGATTGATTTAGGGCCTACTATTGTTTATTTTCACAAAAGGAATTTTGGTAGGGTGAAGTCAGGTAATTAGGGACACTTTTTGGTAGAATTACCAGGAGACTGTCAAAAAAGCTGGTTACTCACTCCAATTATGTTTTTATAGGTCATTACAGATCTCTGCAATAATTCTGTTTTGAAATTATGTTGTAAAGTATACTTGTTTAAAAGCTATAGCAGCAAACACACCAAGACACCTTATTGCACGATAATGGCATGTTCAGGTAAAATGGGACAGTTCACTTTCAGTTCAAATTTTTTTTATATTATTTGAACATAGTACATAGTACAAATGTATCTATGTTTGTTGGGTTGTAGTCAAATTTTAGAACGTAAAAAGGCTGAACGACCCAGTGAAACGAGCCAGAATGCTGGCTATGAAACCAGCCTGCTGTGTGTAGTAGCCTACTGCAACTGTAAAGTGTAATATACTGTCTCTGCAGACCGACCCCTCATGTCCACAGGTCTTCTGGAACCAGCAATGGCACTGGTGACCGCTAATCCACTCCTCTGTCACACTGGTCATTTTTGTTCCCATACCATTCCTATCGTATTACAACTATTGACACCTAAAAAAGTGTCCCAATTTTGCTGAAATTATTGTCCCATTATACCAAACACCTTTTGAAGTTCTTCAAACGCAGTGTATTCAGCAAATATGGCTATTAAAAACAAAAGACTTAATAAAACACTTGATCATAATACCTTTCTGCAGATTGTAAAATAGTCTATTTTTGGTATAGCACCCGTATTCATCAAAAGTAAATTACATTTTGTCACAGCACTAACCGAGTGATTGGCCTTACCAGACGTCCTTCAAGGTTTTGCCACATACTCCCTGGTTACCACAGACCAATCAAAACCATTTTATTATGTTAAGTAGTGATGTAGCAGCAATTCAAAGACGTTTTTAGTGATTGGCTGCTAATATTTAAAGGGCACTGTGCCTCAGAGCTTATATGTCCCAATTTACCTGATGTCCCAAATGACCTGACTTCACCCTAGTGTCAGCTGACCCAAACAAATGAAACATGCACAAAAATTAGCCTTGCTGTGTGTGTTTTCACAAATAATTTTTTTTTAATGTTTTGCTGGACCCTGTAGAAACCCTGTAGGAACACACGACTCTCCAAGGTTTTCTCAAAAGTTGGCAGCCGTGTATTATGTGACTGATTTTACGTATGTCAAAAAAGTAAAATAACACATTTTAATTTGGAGTGGCAAAAACTGTTTTTTCTAAGTACTTTCAATGCTCACAATCATGGTTTATTATAAAAAGAAAACAAAGTTTGTCCAAAATAAATGGTCTAATTCAGTCATCTGATCCTTTTTTTTTATTGGACATTACACTCCCTGGACAATATTTTGCATATATTGCAGTCTTACTCACACTGACAACACACAATGATACAACAATGCTAAACATGTTCGTATCACTTTTATTACTTGTATATTTTGTGTCTTACTTATCTTGTGTTTTGCACATTGCGCTCCACAACACCATGACACATTCCTGCCTATATGTGTAACCTCCTTGGCAATAAACCTGATTCTGATTAAAGTTTAAACATTTAAATGTGTTCAAATGCGTGCTGAATATGTTTGGGGCTATCAATAATCAATACATCGGCGTTAGTTACTATAATATAATTACTGTTATATATACACTATTATCGAGCTAGACATGCTTTTGTACATTTTTTTGAGTCAGTGATTGGTTACACTTTCAAAATAGAAATCCCGCGCACTGATGTTACCTTTCTTTATTGTTGGGCTCATCCGGTTTAGAATGACGACGCTGATACAAAAAAAAAAGAGAGAAAGGAAAGAAGAAAAGAGGAGGATAACTTTTTCCAAGAACAGCTTTAAACTTGTTTTACATATATATAAAACGTATCAGTTTTTGTTATATCTACGCATTTCTATACTGGAATATCTTACTTTCGATGAGAAGTCACTCTGGTCAAGCCTAAAGCTAATAGTGAGGATATATATTGTTAGCTAACGTTAGCTACTTGCTAGCTAACTAGCCTTTAGCTGTTTTTGTTGATAGATTATCGTATAGCTAACTAACAGCAGGTTACAATGGCCATCTAGCGTTACATTAGCTAGCATATGCTGGGCTGTTCATGTAGTCAGCTGCCCTGCCAAGTTTTGCTTATTAAGTGCATAGTCTGTTTTGAAATCTCTAGCTAACCAGAAAATTAAGAAGATCGACGTGAACACTACAGTCAAAACATTACAAGCTGACGTTAGTGGGCTTGGCTGCTGTTATCGAAGATTAACCAACACCTCAGTGACTTGTTAGGTTTACGGTAGTTTTATTCCTTAATAACAATGGCGACATCAGCTCTGTATGCGTGTACAAAGTGTAACCAGCGGTATCCATTCGAAGAACTGTCCCAGGGACAACAACTTTGCAAGGTTTGTGAGACGTGATAACGGCTAACTTCGGAAAGCTATTCAGCGTTGCCTAACGTTAGCCATACAATAGGACATTTGCCGGCTAGCTTGCGTTAATTGGGTGCAGATATGGAAGTAAAGCTTCTTGAATGTCGTCATTATATTTTATGCATCACTTGTTCTCAGCGCAAACTGTTACGCCAAATGGAAACTTTCTTACGAATGTTTCATTGTGTATTTTATTTCACAGGATGATGTGATATCAACTGAGCTAGTATTGATGTGTTAAGCAGCTAGCGTTAGCTAGCAATCCACTCACCGTCTCGCATGGTGGGTGGCTAAATAAGCCAGCCAATTAACGTTTGTCAATACTTAATTAGTAATTCATGTATGGCTATTTAGCCTTTGATTGGGTGTCTGTGACCTAAAGCAACTTACTGGTGGACCTTGAAAGGGAGCCTTCTAACAATTACGTTAGTTGATTTTTCATACTGTTAACGTAGGATAGCGCTGATCGTGCAATTAACATCAGTTATTACGCTATACTTCAAATCTGTCCATCTCATTCACCATTTTTGACTAATATTCTCGATTTTCATTATTCACATATTACTAGGGATTTGGAGCCAATGGGGATATGTTACGACGATGTTATGTAGGGTAATGAAGCTGTTCCAACACAACAGGGCAGAATAGCCACTGGGCAATCTTATGAAATTCAACATGTGAAGTAGCTGTTGTGTGCCGATGTCCTATGGTGCATGTTTTCAAAGCTTAACTGGTCATGTAGAAGTTTTTTTCTAAAACTCCTGTGAATGTCGTTAATTTAGTTAATAGGGTAAGGAATTTATTTGGGGGCATTTTTAAATGGCTAATTTCAAATGGCTCATATCAGGTTTTACAGCAGCATTAAAAGGTGGAACACATCTTCCTTTTGTAAATACAGGAGTGCCGCATTGCTCACCCCATTGTGAAGTGTACCTTCTGCAGATCAGAGTTTCAGCAGGAAAGGTGAGAGGGATTGTTTATTTCTGTACTTCAGTGTTTTGTATCACAGCCTTATGGATTATTTGGGTTAACACTGGCTCAAACTCACTGGCTTGGTATTTCTTTCGTAAATTTAAATTGTATTATTTGTTGATTAACATTTTGCCCTTTTTGTAGTAAAACCAATACAATCTGCAAGAAATGCGCCCAGAACGTAAAGCAGTTTGGAACAGTGAGTGATTTGTTTATTTTGTTTTGACATTAAAAAGGGGATGGAAAGTTTGTCAACTTATTTTCCCCGCAAGGCCCAAATATGAATCTGCCACCGTTGTCATGATACCAGAATTTTTAACAGTCTACCTAAACTATACCAGATACCTTTTTTAAATGCAAAATATAACAGCATTCTTTAATACAAGTAAAATAGCTTGATTCTAAGTCAAACGTAGCATACTCCTATACGGTTTGTATTGTGGGCCACGTTTAACTGTTAATATTCCATAGCTCCATATATAGTCCAACATTGTCAAAAGTTAGTTTTTATTTTTACCTGATATATACTGAGAAACTCGGTCATTGCTTTGTATGATATATTTGGCTCTGTCCATCCATAAATCATTTTTTTCTGCGCAAAAGCTGTGACAGGCTGCATCATAGTGAAGCTCTCCCTTTCAACTGGTTTCTATTGCTGGAAAATGAGAATTCAAATAACACAACATAATTGTCTGACACTGTCCATTGCATAAAATAAACTCAAAACCGAAAGTATTTAAAGGTAGCAATATGTTAGCTATTTGTAGTTTTATTTGTACATCTCCACAAAGTTCATTTGTGAAATCATGCATTTATAAACTGTATTTATAAAAAATCTACATTGTTGCCCTGACTACCGCTAATCTGTTTGAAATCTTTGAAGAGGTGAAGATTCCTGTATGATGAACGCTTGGCTTAATTTGAGGAGTTGCATTCTATATTTTGCACCGTTCTAAAGCAACGTTTGCACAGACTCGAGTGAACCTTTTGATTTGCCCTCCCAATTCACGTTGTATGTAGAATCCTACCAAAAAGCGCTCTTGCTGCTCTCCTTCCCTGAGAGGTAGCTGAGCGTGTCTCCCTTCCATTGTCCATCAAGCTTTACCACCAAATCTTACTAGAAACTAGTGGCTGTCCTATGGACACATACAAGTATGAGTTTTTGGTCGTTTTTTTTTTTATATAAAAAAAAAAGATTTCGACTGCATCTTTGGCATGAAGGACGTAAACACTCAATGTTCCTTATATAAGCAGGGTGCCCTAAAACGGTTTATTTTTTTCATGCACTACCAAATGCATTATTAATCAGAACCGTTTTTAATGCTTGGTATCAGGTAGTATTGAATTATGTGTTTTTTTTTTTATAACCGTCATTTTGATTGGCTCAACAGATTAAATGGCAGCCATTGAATATTTGGATTGGATTGTGTCACTATACCTAGCGGAGAGTTCTTTGAATAGTGCCAGGTCTTGCATGGGTGGACAGTTTAGCAGAAATGATGTTACATTTGTTACCTGGAAGCTGTACTGTTGTGTGCCGGATAGTCTGTTAATGTATTAGGGCTTAGTCAGCCACCTAAAAACAGTGATGACCGCCATGTGGATTGATGGGAGGCCTATGTTTGGTTCCCCTTATATTGTGATTTTTTTGTATGTCTGTTAATAGGCTTTTTGCCCATATAAATAACTATATAATGTAATATTCTTTGAATATTACCATGCTTTCTCCCAAAGAATTGCTCCGCCCTTCCAAGATTATATTGGAATCATGTCCAACCATCACCAGGCCGAGTAAAAAAAAAAAAAAACTCACATTTTATTAGAGCGTGTCCTTCTTCTAAAATGGTCAAACATTGGTCACAATTATTGAACTTCATCACTGTCTTGTGCCTTCCTCCTACAGCCCAAACCCTGTCAGTACTGTAACATCATTGCAGCTTTCATTGGGACAAAGTGTCAGCGTTGTACCAACTCAGAGAAGAAATATGGACCTCCGCAGACCTGCGAACAGTGCAAGCAGCAGTGCGCCTTCGACCGTAAAGAAGAGGGCCGTAGGAAGGTAGGTACAGACACATAACCAAGAAACCCTTATTCCTTAACGGCCTTCCTTGTCTAAATGGTTGGCTGGTTGGTGCTAGGTGGATGGCAAGCTGCTGTGCTGGCTCTGCACCCTGTCGTACCGCCGCGTACTGCAGAAGACCAAGGAGCAGCGCAAAGGCTTCAGCTCCCCCAACTCTTCCTCGCTGAACGAGAAGGACCACCGCTCAAGGCAGCAGCACCACCAGCACAGACACAGCAGTTCACACCACAAGTTGGTTTGACATTAATATCTCTGCTCCTTAGGCTAAGCTGTAGGGAAAAGGGCTTGAAGAGTGGGATAGCCCATAGGGAGAATTCCAGAGATGATTTTAAGTCAGAACGTAGAAATGGTTGACGTGTGTTAACTTCTCGCTGTGTTCCAGACTTAGCGGGAGCCTGAGTCCAGAGCAGGAGCCGGGACTGTGGAAACAGAGGTGAGAGCTGCCCTCCTCTTCCCACATTTGCAATGACTTGATGTGGCAATCATTTTTTCCACTGTCTTGTGGTGTACTTTTGAGACATTCTGGATAACCGCAGGGATCTATGTTACTGATGTACCGGGTTTTACTTTCATTTTCCCAGCCATAAATCCTCATCGATCCAGAAGGAAACACCAAAGAAGAAACCAAAACTGGAGCTTAAGCCATCCAATGGGGACAGGTACGAAAGGGACGGGCAGTTCCACCAAATCAATTTCTCAGTATGTCAAAATGATATCGTTATGAGTATTATGTATTATGAGCCAAAACATGGCATCATCGTAATCACCGGTTGCCATTTGTTTATGGGGGTTTTCTTCTGAACTGGGTTGACACTTACACATCAAACTGCTGACACTCTCTGGCCCGCATGGCTTGAATGCGCAGCATCCTATTAGCTCCACAGCACATTACAGTACAAGTATCCCAGCCACTCATGGGATGTGAAACAAGAGAAAGGGGGTACCACCGCTTTCCACTACGATAACATCTCTCTATCCCCACCTTCAGTAGTTCCATTACCCAATCAATGGATTCTGGTGGCACAGACAACTTCATCCTGATCAGCCAGCTTAAGGAGGAAGTGATGTCACTGAAAAGACTGCTGCAGCAGAGGGACCAGACGATCCTGGAAAAGGACCGCAAGGTACGTGGCCTATAGGAGTAGGCCACTGGCTTATGAAGGAGAACCCTGAGGAGTATCTATCTCTTCCATTTCATTGATCTATCTTTTTTCCCTTCTCTCTACCAGCTCACCGAGATCAAAGCTGACTTTCAGTACCAGGAGTCCAACATGAGGGTGAAAATGAACAACATGGAGAAAGCGCACAAAGAGTCCATGGAACAACAGCAGGTAGAGGACGCCCCACTGAGAAATGCTCAACGTGGTTTTCTGACTTGGATAACGGAATTTGCCGATCTGCCAATTACTATCTAATTGTAGTTTCTAACCTATTGTGTTTTTCCTTATTCACAGGCTAAGAACCGTGAGCTGTTAAAGCAAGTGGCTGCCCTGTCAAAGGGAAAGAAGTTTGACCGAACAGGGAGTTCTCTGCTGTTACCCTAACAACAAGCCCCGTCATCAGCAACCAGCGGCTTCATTGTTGTAACACTGTGAAAGCCTATCTCCTTCCCATGTTCCCTGAATCATTGCCATCAATTATGTTCTTTATTTGGTCATTCGAGCTCATGCTGCACATGAAAACGTCGTCATGTGGACCTAAACTATAAGGACACTTTCACCCCCCCCCCCCCAAAAAAAAAATCTATATTTAAATGTTTTAACACGTGAATTTACCCTTGGGATTCAATGTGACAGTGGACGAAGGAAAGGAGAACTTCTCATACTAACACTGCCTAGGTAAAGAGCATGGTTTGTGCCAAGTGGATCAAATTCTCAGAACTCCATTACCTAAACTCCAGTACCTATCCACTTGATTATGATGGATGTCATGCGATTTATTTATTCTGTATTTCTTAGCTTTTTATGTTTGCTCTCTTCATACTCAGTGATACTCCCACAGTTTGGGGATTTTCTTCAATAGCAATTTGTGTACCATATTAGTTATATTTTTCTAAATGGACATTATTATGGAAGAGGAGCTCTCTTAAGTGGAGACTCTTTTTAATGTACTATGTATGCAAACATGAAATAGGCTGACCACAGAGTTGCTGGCAAGCAGCAGACTCGTAACATCGTTTTATCATCAACCGATGAACGTCGAGATTTTAAACACTTCTTTTGTAGAGAGACACACCGCAAGGCGGCTGCCCTCTTTCTCACTGTGTGACGGCTGTAGTGCTTAGTTGTTTCTCTGTAGTGGAACGATTGTTATACTGCATGACTTACTGCCATATACCAAGGTGGCATTGTGGTCTCATGTACTTAAAGACTTTTTCTCTTTTCTATTGGTTATTAAGAATCACATGTAAAGGTATTATGGGGGTCAGCCTATGTATTTAAAATGTGCTGCTTGTATCCGTTTTAGTGAGTATGTGTAAGGTTGAGTATGTGTAAGGCTGGTTGAAACATAAACACATCTGTCGAATATGCTTTTTAAAGAAACACCCCTTTCACCTTGCAGCTCTGGATACTTTGGGGCTGGTTTCATACTGTGGCATACAGGATAACTTTTGTACTTTTTCCAAAACCAATGTTTCAAAATTATTAAAACAACAAATGTCATTTTGTGGTCTTGATTTTTAATGTACTTTGGCTGGGCTCTCCTTGTGTATTTAGATTTGTGCTATGATGTCAGTGACTGAGACGCAACAATGCCAAATTGAGGGACTAGACAACTAGGTAACTGATGTACATTTATTTTTCAGTAGAGGCATTCTGCTATGGTTCAATGATATTATTTTTAGTCATTTCATGTCTTGGCTGCTAGATGGCAGCAGGTAGTAATGCACAGACATTAATGCTACAAGCCAAAATATGTCTTGCAAGGTTTCTACTTTTGCTATATTATGTCTATAATATACAGTACTGTGCAGAAGTAATGGATCTCCCTTTAGTTAGTTTAATTTTCAGTCTAAATGTCGTTATTTATTTTTCAGTATCAAAAGAATGCAGGCAACATATACTGTATTTCACATGAAATTACACAAAAGCCTCCACAACTAAACAATATTTATTTCAGTATTTAGTTTGCCCTTTTAATAAAGCTTCTATTCTTTTCAGGAGACTTGCTTTGACTTTTTCAAAGATATCTGCAGGGATATTGTTGCATGCTTCTTGTAGAAACCTCCGAAGTTCAGTCTTAGAAGTTTGTTGCATTTTCTGCTTAAGATCCAAGTAATCCCAATCCAATGATGTTGAGGTCTGGGCTCTAGGGTGGCCAGTCCATTGTTCTGGGAATATCAAAAGTTTCTCTGGTTGAGAAGTATGTCTTGATCCTCTTAGCAGTCTGCTTGGGGTCGTTATCTTGCAGTAGAATTAATTTGTTCCCAATCCAAAATTTTCCAGAGGGTGTTTCATGATGTATTAAGATTTTTTTTGTATTTATTTATCAGTATTCATGGTGCCTTCAATCTAAAACAAATCACCAACTCTGAATGCTTTTATACATTCCCAAACTTGAAATTAACCTCTACCATGCGTGATGAAAGACTCCATAACCACTAGTCAAGCAAGGTGGAGGATCAGTCCAAGTTTAAGGATGCATAACAACATCTGGGGGTGGTGATTTGGTTTTGATTGAAGGCACCATGAATGCTGATAAATACAAACAAATCTTAATACATTATGCAATACCAACTGGAAATTTGTTCTACAGCAAGATACCAACCCCAAGCCAACTGTTCACAGTATTGTATATGGTTGTTAACTAAAGTGAAACATAAAGTTGGAAATTCACAACTTAAACTTGGGGTCTTGCCCAAAGCCCAAATATAAAGTGGGATAATTGATTGAGAAAGCCCACTAAATCAATGTATTCAACACATTACTCAACTGTTATTTTGACCTCCTGTTGTAAAATGTTGTCATCTGCTTTGTTTGTTCAATATGGTATGCGCGATGGTATGTTCAATTTGGTTTTGATTATATTCAGATTAGATTCAACTTTATTGTCATTGCACTGCATACAGGTACTGAGACAACAAAATGC
>CM030177.1:6755063-6810063 GCA_017639675.1 Aplochiton taeniatus
TTTTATTACTCTCATTCCTTATTCCACCACGGAACTGGCAATGAATTTTTCTCCTCTACTTTGGCAGACTTGCTATTGCTTTCACAGTCAAATGAGAACGCTTAATGCCTCTTGGATTATGCCACTGTTACTGCATCCGTTTGTTGGATGCGGTCTGTGCTGTGGGTTCTAAGCAGGCGCGTCGGCTGAGTGAGTGACGTGTAATGTGAATGTAACGATCGCGTTTTCTCCGGTAAAGAGCGCCGTGCCAGAATCCACGCGGGCTCTGCCATCTGCGTCGTCTCCGTTTCCGTTCCCAAGCGGCAGGTGTAGTGGCACCCTACCTCCTGTCCATCACCACCGCTTTGGTTTGTCTTGTCACAGGTCTGAATACGGAGGGGCTGTACCGGGTGAGCGGTAACAAGTCTGAAATGGAAGGCATGCAGAGGCAGTTTGACCAGGGTGAGTCCGCCACCGCCCGATAGTCCCGTTGTAATTATGCGCCTCGCAAATCAATACGCCGGAGCAGAGGACGCGATGACGCCATGATGGTAATTCTAGTCGCTGCCATGCCGTTCCAGTGGCTACCATGTCTGACCCTGTCTTTCCCCTTGCCCCCCCCCTTCCCCGTCTAGACCACGGTCTGGACCTGGTGGAGAAGGACTTTGCCATCAACACTGTGGCGGGGGCTCTCAAGGCCTTCTTCTCGGAGCTGCCCGAACCCCTGGTGCCTTGTGTGCTGCAGGTGGACCTGCTGGAGGCCTTTAGTAAGTCCCGGGCTGGAGTTTGACAGTATTGGGGGCTGCAGTCGTCAGATAAGATGTCAATATAAATTGAATTGGAACCAAAGGCTGAGGGGTGAAGGATATGTAAAAAAAAAAAAAAAAAAAGTTTTTTATGGGAAAGCTTGGTGTTTAACTGTGGTTGCTGTGCGTGTGTGTGTGTGTGCGCACAGAGATCAATGATCGTGAGCAGAGGCTGTATACCATGAAGGATGTTCTGCGAAGGTTCCCCCGGGAGAACTATGACGTCTTCAAATATGTCACCAGCCACTTACACAAGTGAGTGCACTCTCGGCCCCCCTCACCCGCTCCATCACCCTGACCCTTGGGGGTGTTTTGGGTTAGAGAGAGAGAGAGAGAGAGAGAGAGAGAGAGAGAGAGAGAGAGGAGGAGAGGAGAGAGAGAGAGAGAGAGAGAGAGAGAAGAGAGAGAGAGAGAGAGAGAAGAGAGAGAGAGAGAGAGAGAGAGAGAGAGAGAGAGAGAGAGAGAGAGAGAGAGAGAGAGAGAGAGGAGAGAGAGAGAGAGAGAGAGAGAGAGAGAGAGAGAGAGAGAGAGAGAGAGAGAGAGAGAGAGAGAGAGAGAGAGAGAGAGAGAGAGAGAGAGAGAGAGAGAGAGAGAGAGAGAGAGAGTCTAACTAACCCTCTGTCTTGTGCACCGTGCGTCAGGGTGAGCCAGATGAGCCGGCTGAACCTGATGACCAGTGAGAACCTGTCCATCTGCTTCTGGCCCACGCTGATGCGTCCCGACTTCACCACCATGGACGCGCTGACGGCCACGCGCACCTACCAGACAATCATCGAGACCTTCATCCACCAGTGTGCTTTCTTCTTCTACCACCAGCCCCTGCTGGACTCTCCCACGGGCCTGGCCGGCCTGCCCGCCTCCCCCACCACCACGCTGACCTCCGGCGGGGGCGGGGGCTCGGTCTACTCCTGCTACCGCTCCTCGCCACCCCCCAGCGGCGCACACTTCAGCCCGCTGCAGCAGTCGCCACCCACCACCCCCCAGTCCCCGCTCCAGTCCGTGCTGCCCCCCCTCCACCAACACCCCCACCACCATCACGGCCCCCCCGCCGAGCAAGAGACACTGTGAGAGAACCTTCAAACCGCCACACACACACATACACACACGCACACATGCACAGACCGTGGCCATGATGCTGGACCTGATCACCCACGCAAAACACACTACTTTTTTGGGGGGCCATGGATAGCCTAGGTAGCGGGAGGGAGTATAGGGGGGGGGGGGGGGGGGGACTTGGCACTGTTAACCACTATGCTGATGCCCCGTTCACCTGGGTGTCAGGGCCAACAATGGAGTGGCTAACCCCCCTCAACTCCTCCCTGACCCATGACCCCTTAAATGGGTCCTGGAAGCTGATTTGTGGACACCCTCAGGGCTCTTGAGGGTGCTGTTACAGTAAGCGGCACTCTGCCAACCATTACTCCCCTAACACTATGAAGCCCAAGCCTCCATGTCAAGCTGGAAGATATGAGTTTTTTGCCCACCATGTTTTCCATTGTGTGAAATTGTTTTATATGCGTGTTTATTGTTTGTATATGAAAGTAGCCACTGGATGTAAGGGGCTGCTCCTCTCCTCTTTTGGGGTTACTGAGGGGGGATAGGGTGGGGGTGGGGTCTGGGTTTGTGAGCCCTTGTCTGTGGGAGAGGGGAGAGTCTTTCCTGCCTGGAGCCTCTCTCAGGGGCTCTACCTGAGGGGAAATGGGGCGAGGGGAGGGGGACATCCAGGGAAGCACTTTAAAGGTCACTATGTTTTAGCTTGTTGTTACTTTTCTGAAGAAACAGCGAGGCAGTCATTTGGACAGAATGTTTTTTTTTTCCTTCGTGCGAGTTCAAGCAGCCATACCCATTGCCTCTGAAAGGGCCTTGGCAAATCAAACTTTGTTTACATCCCAACCCTTGTTTTTTTGTATTCACATACTTATCTGAAGCACTTTTTGAATTTGTAGTGTTAAGTTCTGTGACAGGCAACATTGTCCAACCGACATTGTTAGCTTTTTTTAACGGCTAAACGTGGCATTAGTGGGAGCTCTTCACTAAAATCCCTCCATCCCTCCAAACCGAGTTTCCCTCTGAGGATCTCCAGGGCTCCGTGTATAGCTTCATGTAGGATCCTGTTGTAGTGCTCTCTTTCTCCTGTCGTCATCTCACTGTTGTTTGGAGCTCACCCCTCTTATGACTGCTGTTTGGTGGTTGATTGTTCATGTACGTGTCCTCAAGCAGCCAGACGCTGGTGCTTGTGTGCCAGAGAGGTTGAGGAGGTGAGACGAGTCGGCTTGTTTTGATCCCGGGCAAGGCGGGGCCGACCTTCAGCGAGGGTCAGTGATTGATTAGGCCACACGTTGCTGGTGGGAATTGATAAGGGAAACGACACCAACGCTGAAACAATAGCGGAGGAGGGTGAGCTTTGGCGGAACAAGCGTGTGACACCACAACAACCCTCCGTGTTGCTACGATACCTTGTGGCTATGGAAATCCCAAGTTTGGCGCAGTGAAGTCTGAGGTGGCACGATTTGTTGCTCTGGCTCTACAGCCAATGGAGCTCTTTGTATTCATCTAATATTAAGTACCATTCGAACTGAGAATAACACTAGGCTTACATTGTAGATCCTACACTACATTATACTGTCTGTTGTAGAGATGGGACCTGGTATCCCTTAAAAAGACTGGCCACAGCATATAATGATGCCGGATCCACTAAACTAGGGCAGATAGTTTGTGTTCACCTGTCGTCTTTTATGTTGTGTAAAAAAAAAGAAGAAAAAAGCAAGCAGTACATTTCAAGTGCTAGCCCAGCTGACTGAATTACCTCCACTCTATTAGCCCCCTTCTAGCCTATTCAAATGAAAGTACAGTCCTCTTGTGGCACAGCTAGCTCCCTGTAGGGACAAGTCCATGCTGACCAGGAGCCAATAGGAGCCCTGGATTGTTGTAGCCTGAGCAGATGGAATCCTCCCTCTCTGGGGACTGTCTGTCTTTGGGACTGATGCTAAGGCAAGGCCAGAGCAGTGTACAGTATTATGTGGCAAGGCCAACAGCCAGTGGAGAAAAACCAAACTGTCCCAGGTGAATGTGACTTTCAGGATGTGTGGCTGCATCACTTGATTTTTTTTTGGACAAAAACAGATCTGCCTTTTAGTTACGAAAAAAACAAACAAACAAATAAAAAAAAAACGGAGTGTGTGCTATTCTAAAATGGTTGTTTATTTGTATGTTAGGGGGTCTAACACTTTGCCCTTTAGTCTATGGTAGAAACGAAACATTTTTAGTGTATTTCAATGATTGAAAGTCCATTTTTACGATTTTGTGAATGGTTTAAGGCCACGTCAGTTAGTGCATGATTTAAAAAACACACAGGGAGATGGTTCTAGCTATCTCATTATTTAAAAAATAAAATCGATGTGAGAACAAAAACAAAACAGGAAATAGCTTAAGTGAAAAGGTGAAGTACTGTGCATCAATAGAAAACCATGTAATTTGTCTGACTGAGAATGGTGTATGAAGGCCTTATGTGATCTGTATCATAGTTAATAAATTAAATCTTTTAAAGTTTTCCTTGTTCTCTTTTTTTGAATTTCCTATGTGTGTGTTTGATTCTTTTCCTAATTTGCAAGAAGCAGCCATCTGTCCAACTAAACATGAGAAACTTTAATTGAAACAGTTTCATTGATAAAGGATGCAAGGTACCTGTTTCACATATAGAAGTAGAGTAACGTTTTTGCACATCCAATTAGGGTGTTAAGGTGCTGGCACAATTTGTTAACCCAGAGGTCTTTAATTATTTATAACCACATCTGAAAAGCACTACCTTAGTCTTTCAGATACTTAAAAAAAAACATGACTAAGGTCTGCACACCGTATATCTAACCATTTCATGCTAAGTTCTAATTTAAACTCCATTCCACTCGCCTGTTAATAAATGCACCACCACCCAGGCCTACAGATGCAACATTATCGCTAACATAGTAATTAGAGGTTTGTGCAAAGGCCTTTGAAAGAACATAAATTATTCACTAGCAACCCGTCATGTGTGACTGCTCTCTCCAGGTGAAATATTTTCATCAGAATCTCTTCAATCATCCTTGGAGAACCCTTTTATTCAAGCCATGTTGTGCCATCTAGTGGTTGAGGGCTGGTAGTGTGGTTTAAAGACAAATGCAAGCCTGTGATGTCATGAAGGACAAGGTAAAGTGGTCCTGGTGCATCTAACGATCAACTAATAAACTGCTCAAATGATTGGCAACTATTGCAATACCCTTAATGCATTTCCTTCTGGAAACTGATAACCAATATTACACGTTTAGATCATGAAAGTTCCACAGTGAAGAGATCCATTGACACAACTTACCGTGGAACATGAATCACATTATCTATGGGTGTAATATTTTACTGTATCACCTTCCTTTATTAGACAATGTTTCTATGGTCTATGTACCACTGTTCCAGACCCTGTTTTCAGGTTTGACAGCATGCATATACCGGCCCTTGCAATTACTTTTGCAATGCTAACAACTTGTTACTGATGATTAATATCACACTGCAGCGGAGCCGGTTCTAGGCATGGGCACGGTCACTACTCAGTTGCTTATACTCTGGCTACTAGCCTAGTTTACCGTGCACCGATTTCTGGTTGTTGAACCTTGCGACGCCTGTTACAGGGCCAGTAAAGAGAGGCAGGCTACATGGTGACGTCTCATGGTACTGCTCCTTGACCCGACCCAGTCGCACTAGCACAATTACTAACATATAACATGGCTTTTTACCGCCTAGCACCGTCGCAGCCTACACTTGTTTTCCCCAAACGTCACTTTGGCCAGACTGCACGCACATTCAACTCCGGCTGGTGCCGTGGGAGACCAAGACTTTGTTGGCCACAGAGTTTGTTTTCTGCAGCCATCCAGAGGAAAAATCCCATTTGAATTTTGTTGATGGAACCGCTAACGTCGCTGATAAAGAATCGTCATCCCTGGAGCACTCATAACAGCTCAAATTTGGGACCAATCAATATCTCTTACTGCGCTCCCCTAATCGAAGCAGTCTAGAGGGCCTGCACTGTAGAAAGAGTGGGCCTATAAAACGGTTAGTATTCACGTCCTATAACAACAGCGCTACGACATGGGGCAGGCAGGTGGTGCATGTCACAGCAGAGGTCAAGAAGTAAGATGACGAGGAAGATGTGACAGTGAAAGGGATGGCAGGGGCCAAGGCCCCTCTGGAGAGGTGGCTATGGAGATAACTCCCTATCAAAATTCTGTAGCCTTGTGCGCTGTATGGGTAAATATGTACAAAGCTTTGTGAACGGGAAAAGGTAAAGTGTAGAGTTTTGTAACGTTTTGTACAGTTGTATCACATTGCCCTCAATTCTATAGAAAGTTCATACTTCTTGTTCTCTGCTTTTATTTAACATATTTCCCAATTTTAAGTCAAAAGTGTTGTTTATAGCTAACCAGTTTTTAATAAGGTTGCTAGTTCAAGAAGTTTTTCTTTCAGTCACCTCTACAGATTGGCTACCATCCAGTTTCAGAATTATAAGGACCAGAAATACTCATGTTTCCGGGTTTGTCTACAAAAGATTAAAGGCATACTTTACCGATTTTAGAAGACAATATGTGGTTGTTTATGCTAAATGAAGGTGTTTTGTGCCTTTCATGCTGTTAAGTACAGAAGCACCAAAACCCCTATCTCGCATGGTTGTATAAACTTCATCTTCATTACAGGTCTGATGACAAAAGAAGAAAGAAAAAAGTACACAGCGACTGGTTTGGCAAGTAGAGGGTTTTTCAGTCAACGTCCCAATTTTTTACATTCCCACTACATTTTACTCTAGAGCCTTTTGTTTAGTTACCTTAAAATAAATGCATTCAATTCCAGATTTCTTTTAGTTTTAATACCCACTGTGTATAGAATTTTTTTTTGAAAAGTAGAGTAATGACTAATTATTTCAATACCTTTTTAATATGAACTATTTTAGCCTTGTGAAGATGGTGAGCATGATTACAGTCATGCTCTTGATTCTTTAGCACAATCTTTGAAGTGATTCACATTAAACTACCCTTGAATGACACGTACTTAAACCACCACATATCACTGGAAAGTGGCTTTTCATGCCATATTCATCCTAAAGTGCATTGCAAAATATATGAATATGTCGCACTAGGAATTTCCTTACTCCCCTTTATTAAACGATTACTGAAACAGCCTGTGCTTGCTCAGCTTTGTAATTGTGTTCAATCCCAATCCAGGGTTCCTATAGACTTTGACCATTAAAATTCATGGACTTTCAAGGACTTTTTCAAGCACCACTTTTTTTCATTTTTTCATTGTTATTAGAAAGAATGTAGGTTTATGGCACTTCCGCATAGGTTTCACTGTTCAGAGCCGGAACTGCACCCTGGGTTACAGCCTAGCGATGTTCGCTTAAAATTTGAACTTTGGATGACCTCTCCACACGCTCCCTCGCTGCACTTCGCTTGAAACATGAATGGTGAGCGGTAATTTGCCGCACGACACCGCTATTGGTGGACATTACCAGTTAGGCCCCTGTCCACACGTACACGATACATTTTCCTCTCTATATGTTCTTATTCCAATTTGCAAGCAATTAACCAACAAAATCAAATTGAGATAGCTAGCATGATAACGCGTTTATTCCTGGTCAAATCAAACATCAGTTAGTTATTGCGGTTAGTTAGCCCTGCGGAGTAAGGTTTAACAACCAACGTGGAGTAACTTAAAATATAATATTATATGTATATATATATATATCTTGCTGTCTTTTCTGGAGATTGATTGAGTAGCCTAGCCTACAGTAGGTAGTCACGTATACATTTTGGTGGAACTTTGAGCAGCACCTACCCGATGTTTCACAGGAATTCAGGGCAGATTTTCCCATGGCAACTACATCCTTGGGGACTTATTGGGCAAAACCCAATAATGGATGGAAATGTCCTGCCATGCAAAATTAAATGAGCACTTTCCTGGCATTTTCAACAACCACGTGCAACAAACATTCATTGACCGCTGTGCTGGTTTTTGCTCCACGCAGATTGTAAGAACACAAAACCCATAAAAACATCGGGGGAAAATAATTTTGGGGGTGACAAATACATTTTTCAAACAAAGTCGGACTTTTTAAGTACTTTTCTTGGACCTGACAAGAAAATGTTTGATTTTCAAGGTATTCCAGTATTTGAATTTCTAAGCACCAAATTCAATCACTACAAGCACTTTGTATGAACCCTGCCAGTCCCATGACCAGTGTTACTTTCCATCGAGAGTGTATGGTCAGGACCAAGACAATTTGGAACAAAAGGTAACTGCATGGAAGTTGCCAGAACCCACTGCACATTTCATCTTGATACAGGGTAACCGACTGAGACTTGCTCTCTTTTCCAGCAGTACCCTAAAGACTTGCAAGGGTAAGGAAGAACTGTTGCGGTGGATTTGTTTAGATTTTTCTTTACTTCGAACAATATATAATTCTAAAATATTTTCCCTTCAGGGCTAAAATTGAGTCATTCTATTCTAAATAAGATCTTCAGAACACACACTGACAGATGTGCATTCATTATTGTGAACTCATAATTTCAAAGCTGGTTTTAGTAGCTTAGACTTCGATCTTAGATCTTTAAAAAGTATGATATTAATTTAGGCTAGTGGCCCTCATACTATGCTCGCATTATGTTTTTGGAATCAATATATTTTTAAGTAAATTTGGTTGGGTAGCTTGTGCCACCCCAGGCCACCCCTTCGGGGCGCCACTGATCACAATGTTGTTATTGTTTTAACATACACTGCTAGACCAATCATTCCAATGGGGCTATAGTTTGATATGCGCGCCAAGACTAACAGGTAAATTAGCCTTAGAAGGTGCAGAGCAGTCTGGACAGAATTATGGCGAGCTTCTCTCATGGGCGGTGGCTGGGCTTGGCTTATGTCAAGCCCCGAAGGTCAAGACTTATCAATCAAAATTATCATTACAATTCATGACATATCGTTTTTCAAATCACTCCAATTGGAAAATAAGCTCCGAGTCCGACTGCGCCCCTCAACTTCAACTTCACATAACTCCTCCCCCTGGCCGCTGCTAGTGCGCGCACGAGCAATCCTATTGATGTTAAACTTGAGAGAATTTGAGGCTCATGAGAATACAAAAATGATAAGAAAAACAGCAAGTGGCCGATTGATCATCATGGAAATTTAGAAGTTTTTCAAAAAGAAGTCAATGAACGTTCCTGGTTTGTGCAGTTTACGAAACTGTTTAGGAACTTAGCTAATATTAACTACCTTCCAAAATGTTTTTACCTTAACCTGCTAGCACGCAGCTCAGTTAGCTCCCTTTCCAGTATGTGATAGCGAACTGTAGCTTTTTTAGTGATGATGCCCATTACCACCAAGTCAACCAAGTAAAAATGTGTCCCTAGAGACGTGCGTGCCTGGCTAAAAAAAAAAAAAAAAAAAAAAAAAATTGAAAGTCAGTTTGACTTTTTTATGCTGGTTTTAGATACGCAAAAAAGGCAGGTCCAGAGCGCGTGATAGCCTGCTGGCAGTGCAAACTGGCACTGCTGTCGAGTTATATTTGCCGCGACTTGGTACTGTTATAGTTTAGTTGATTTATCGAACGCTAGCGATCACAATTTAGATGTTGTGTTAACGTTACTTTCATGCAGTCTAACGTTAGCTAGCGAACTTGTTATCCCAAATTCCACCAGAGGTGCCAACTTAACGTAAACCTTAAGATAATATTAGCAAGGCTAAAACTGTCATAACCACGACGTAATCAAACAATTGGCATTTGATTTGGATTATGTTGGGAACATAAGACTAATTTATGAGACATGTTATGAATTGAAATGCCCTTGTGACATTTCTGTTGCACTAAAGTAGTCGTTGTGAAATCCATTTATAAACGCAAAAACCACATTAAATATTACCAGCTACACAATTGAAGCTTCATTTCATAACAAAAACAATTGGTGCTCTCATTTGGTGGGTGCTCCTAACTTTTTTAAGTTGGAAGCACCAGTGCTACAAAGTAAAATAGTTCATGTTGAGCTCTTGGCAAGTCTGTTTAAATAATTTTTTTTATGGTATGCATAATCAAGTAAACTACTTTCAGTGACGTATTTTATTTGCATTTTGTGTGTATTCAAAAAGTATAATTGTTTTAGTTTTCTAGGTATTTGAAAATCTGCAATTAGAGAAGAGAGAGAAAGACAAAACAAAACACAGACATCAATGAGAAAAGAGAGAGAAAAACAAATCAAAAACAAAGACTGCAAATTAAACAAGAGAGGAGAGGAGGAGATAGCACATGATGGAGAGACAACAGGGGTAAGCTATACAACACTGCATGACCTGTGTTTTTATTTCATTGATTTAATCAGTCATAGGAATGTCTGCAGATGGATCTGTTGTGCAGTTACAAAAGTAACATGTCAAACCTCAATCTGGTTATTGAAATACAAGTACAAGTAGACTTGTATCAAAGAGAAAATGACCATGTGGGAGCTTTCAGGGTTTTGTCTCCACCACCAAGAGGTCAATAGCACATGATTGATATTATATACAAAACGTATTATCTTATCATTAGTATCTCCTAATCAGATCTAAACATTCAATATAAAATTAAAAGTGCACCAGATTGATGTATTTG
The DNA here is from genome assembly GCA_017639675.1 of Aplochiton taeniatus. Lineage (NCBI taxonomy): Eukaryota > Metazoa > Chordata > Actinopteri > Galaxiiformes > Galaxiidae > Aplochiton > Aplochiton taeniatus. The sequence goes on from CM030177.1 coordinate 6,765,501, forward strand.
GTTGTCAAAATGTATAACAGAAATCTCCCAATGGAGCATGCCCCCGGACCCTTCGAGTGGCTGTGACTCTGGGCTGAAGCCCCCAATGTCCTCAGATTGTAGAACCGCCCCTGGCTTCTCTTACACCATAACTCCACAGACGCCTGTGCGAAGTGGCGTTAAAAATTCACCTGAATTATTGCAAATGTTGAAAGACATACAGCAAGACTGTCTCTTCGACAAGAGGTGGCCGGCCTATGGGGAGAAAATTAGTCTCTTTGGTCAGAGATGCAAGAGGAGCAAGAAAGCAAAAAGTCCGTTAAAGTTGCTGTAAGTTGTAAGCTAACAAGCTAATAATATATCGCCTAATGTATTTAGCTAGTATTAATTGTGAAAAAAATAAAAATACAAAAAAAAAACTTTGAGGAGTAACTCATTTGCTAATAACATTAGCTGACTGTCACACTGTGTGTGTGTGTGTGTGTGTGTTGTGTGTGGGGGGGGGGGGGGGGGGGGGGGGGGGGGGGGGGGGGGGGGGGGGGGGGGGGGCTGATTTACCTATGGATATGTCAACGGATAGCTATAGTTAACGTTGTTACTTAGCACCTTTTACCCCGCTTCGCGCTTGATATAACAGCTAGCTAAATGCTACTCTGAGTGAGTAGCACAAGCTAGCTAACTTTAGTGAGCTATTTCCCAACAATCGACCTTTTTTAAACTTTTTTAATTGAGCTCCACATTTTTTTTTTTGCAGAATTCTCATCTGTTATTTAAATAGTTTCTTACAGTTTGCAGTTAAGGTGCACTGAAGTTCTTTTTTCTGACCTTTGTCTTCAGGACATTGTGAGGCGCCTGCACAACTAAGAGTATGTATAACCTTTTGACTCTTAGCATGCTTTGGGACAAAGATTGACTGCTAAATAGTAGGTGAAAAGATGTTCAACATCCCATGCTAACATTGCATAGGTAGAGATAGCTGAGGACAGTAAATTGTGCGTGTCGAACACCTTAATTGACTTAGTTGGCCAGGAACGGAAAAGAACAACCAAACAGCTGAGATTTATTCAGTTGATTTACATTCAGGACTATTATTTAGGTCCGATAACTGACGCCATGACCAGTTACAGAATAAGGTTGTGTTAGCCGGTGTGAATCGGCACGTCCGATTAATGTTACAATCTGATTTTAAGAGGGTTTCTTACAATTACACTGCTAATGTATATTGCCAGACTAACATCTACAATAAAGTGCTTATATTGGGAAAAACTGTTGTAAAGTTGGTGTGTACAATTTAATCAATCATTATAAGTACTGTTGGAAAATAGCCCTAACGCTGATTGTTGCATAGATCGGAGGAAGGCCTTCCATCGGTTCCCATATGAACGTTATCTACCGGACCGAATCGCAACGCAGATTTTGATGCATCATTTTGGTGCCACTTAAATGCCTGAGCTCTAGAATGGAATATTTGCCCTCTTATGCTCTGTAACGGACATTACAATTACAGACAACAGAAGCAGCTAGCCTGGTTTTACTCCTTTAGTAGGTAAAATAAACACGGTCGAAATGCCTAAAGCTGAACGACGCACAAAAAGAGAAAGCCTAGAAACTTTAGCAATCACAAGTTTTAGTCGAGTCAGACTCAGGAGGACCTGTCCCAACTCTTGCCTTATCGAGAGCCAACTTTCTGTCACTGCAAGGTAACGAGCAAAACCTGGTATGGATTTTCAGAGAGGGAGATGTGAATCGTCTCTGTCCTGTCTGTCCAAGCTGGCAAATTTATCCCACCTGGCTGTGTAGAAGAGAAAAAAATCGTGCTAAAATTCAATTGAGGAGACTGGAGTCAAAGAGTTTCTTCTTGGATAAACTTTATTGCCAAATAACAAAGCTTGGGGGTCTGCCAAACCAGCCTCTGGACACAGTTTATATACCTTTTTTATTTCCCCTTTTGGGTTTTTCCAGTCCTACTGTAGTGGTGGCAAATCCTTTTTAATTGACACTTTAATAAAACATATTTCTCTTAACCGCAACCTGTTATGCTTCCACATGTCAGGTCAATAAAACATTTATTCCTCATTTTTTAATTTGTCATATAATAACACATTTCCCCTTGGTGTTTTTCCCTACACATCTATCAGTATCCCTTACATTCCTAGGATGACATGCAAAAGTATCCTCTTTCATATCAGTGCTTCTAGGATTCTCAAGGTCATTTGTACCGCCTCTGTTGGCTTTTTATTGATAGGGCTTCAAATCATCAAATGACAATTTTTGTGTGTTAAGTAGAGTTCATGTAAAGGACAATGATGATGATACCCTGTTCAAAAGTGGAGTTCATGAAAAGGACAAAGCTAATGATACTGTTCAAAATATACCATAGCTGCTTACTCCATATCCCTGTGAAAATCCCTGATTATATTAGCAGTGTTTTAGATATTTAAGTATACTTTAAACAGTTCACAGTTCATTGTTCAAGTTCAAATTTACCATGGCAAAAAAAAGCTATTCTTGAAATGTCGTCCGACCATCGTTTTGTGCTTAAAAAAAAAAAAAGGCAGACGCAATTAGCACCCAGGTGTCAGTAGCCAACAATGCTATTTGCACCTGGGTGTTCGTAGCCAACAATGCTAATTGCACTAGGGGTGGATTTATCCCCAGTTGGGGAAATTTGGGTGGTAACAACAGCAGGAATAGAAGGAGAAATGGAGAAGAAATAATAACTAATAGAGAATTAAATACAATGGCCAAATAATGAACATAATATGATAATAAAATCATAAACAAATGAACTGTAGTGCAAATGTGCAATAGTCCAAATTAGGTAATAAATACTGAAGTATTTGTGTGTGTGTGTGGTCCCCCTGAATAGAACAGCTTTCTTAATTTTTTATCTGAAATTTAACACAAAATTGAGCATAATTATATATATGTCTGTCCCCATTGAACGTTTGTGGACAAATTTGTTACTACAGTCTAAAATTGAAGTAAAATCATTATGAACAGTATTTTGTCCTATTTTTGGTTGTTAAAAAGTATTGAGTATTTTAAATAAGCATGTTCAGCTGTAGCTCGTTAGCCAGCTAGCAAAATGATGGTATTCCTTTATCATTGCTGGCTGATAATGATGCAGGGATCGCCACTCTGCAGGCACTGCGGTTAATCAGATCGGGCGGGCCAGGTCATAAAAATTATCACTTTAATTACTAGCGGATGGGTTGCAGGTGGGTGAAATAATACAGCATTAATAAGGGAAATATTAATCACATTATTTAAAACGTGAACATATTTTAAGCTTAATATTTCATCAGGCACAAATTAGCAGACTAGACTCCTCATTGCGCCAATTGCAGCGTTCCTTTGTCTAGCAGCAATGAAGGCCAAACAGATCTGAGAGAAAATTCTAAATTAAAAAATGTCAACAGCTGCAAAGCCTTGTATGTGATAGCCACAAAAACTGGTAGCTCAAGTGACTACCTTAAGTTAGTTTTACCAAAAATAAATCACTTTTATTTTAAATACATTTTATTTATCTAAACCAGCCTTCAGTGTAATGTGTTACCACACATACAGTGCTGCTCGAAAGTTTGTGAACCCTACAGAGATTCAGTCAGTCAGTCAGTATTTCTTTTTAAATACTAAAATAAGCTCATTAAATGTTAATCTATACCCCAAATCATAATACTGTCATTCCAAATAATGCACTCAAACAAAAGAAAATGATATATTGTCATTGTTTATTTAACGAAAATGGTTGAGAAACTCAGATTTCATGGGTACAAAAATATGTTAACCCCTTCAGTTAATAGGGTATAGAGCTCCGGCGGTTGACGTCACGTTCCACTGTCAAACTTAAAAAACGCCATATTGGCAGGAACGCTAGCCAAATTAGACTGTTGCGGTAACTATGGTGGACAGCTGTTGTGCGCCGGGGTGCCAGAACAAACGGATTCCGCTTGTGTAGTACTAGTAGTAGCCACTTCCTGTTAGGTAACGTTACAGAATAAAATGTTTCTAAACGTTGATATCTTTTTATTTGTATCAATATGTTACTTTTTTTTAACCGGCCTCTATTATGGTTACTGTTACTGACAATTTCATTATACAAAAAGCAAGTTCTAACCATGAATTATTGCGTGCATTTTGTCGGGCTAATAAAAGCTACGTTATGCGAAAAAAAATCATTAAAAAAAACAACTCTGGGGGCATTATAAGAGTCACTAATGTTTAATCTATTAATCTTTTCAACATATCGTTCAATATCATTGCGATTTAAGTGGGCGGCGTACTCCAGGTCCCGAGGATGAAAAGCAGGCCCAGATCTTAACGTTCCCTCCACCATGCTTCACTGTTGGGAGAAGGTTCTTTTGGTGGCATGCAGTGTTCACTTTTTGCCAAACGTGGCGGTTTTGGTTGTGACCAAACCATCGGTCTACAGAATAGACTTCTAGAAAGCTTCAGGTTTCTCCAGGTGCTCTCTGGCAAAGTTGAGATCACTCAGGCTTTTTTTTGGCCAAAATACAAAGTGTTCCCATTGGTTGTTTTGGTCAAAACTCTCCACACTTTTGTTCTACAAGTTCTGGTGGAGGGTTTGAGCAGCAGCCAACATTTTCTCTTCTGTCACCTCGATCCATGAGCTTTTACTAGCCATTTTTATTGAACAGTGGCAAAGCCCCAAAACTTCATCAAGCTTCAACTTCACACGGGTCAACACTGTGTCAAGAAGATATGTCTTCTTGACAGTCTTCAGGAAAGAGGAAGCCGTGGGCCCCAGAGGGAGCTCTGGGTCTGTTGTACTGTGATAATTGGCTGGTGGGTAACAAAGCCATTTCTCCAAGAGAAGTCTCAGCTTCTTGATGGCTATGGCCCTACATTTCTTTGTAGGCAGATCTTCCGCCACAGCCTCAGGAGAGAAATACATTCTCACACGATGGGTTTGACCAGATGTTGGAGTTTCTGATTGGACACAACACCAGGCTGGCAAGGAGCTCGTTTATGCAGTCATCTAGTTTTTCTTGTCCATTTTAGCTGGTAGGATGTCGGCTATGTTGTCGACACTGACTGGCACCTCCGGCACCCACTAGAGTTTGGCTTCCGGTATCCTGGCCAGATATAATATTAGAACCCTGATCAGACAATGAGGTATTCCTGAGAGCAACAACTACAGCTGCATGGGGGAGTCCTCATTGTGAGTGTTGATGTCCTGACTGCAGCTGTCAATTCTGGTGGCAAGTTCCCAGATCAGACTAGCGGTCTTAAGTCCCTGCTCCGCATTCTTTATACCCTTTTAAAGTTTCATCCTGACAGAGGAAATACCACAAAGGGATCATCTTAGCATGTGCAATAGTCATGCCACAGGCTGTACGTAGCCTGTCTGTCAAAGCATACTCACCACGTACTTATATCAGGATTGTTTATTAGCATTACTAGGTGGTAGGCTATAATTTTTTCTGTTATTGTAAGTCAATTGAAAATGTAGGCAATGGACTTTATATTCTAGTGTCAAGCATTGTCTGTGATGGGTTAGGGCCTATACTATGATCTAGGGCTGCTCGATTATGGCAAAAACCATAATCACGATTATTTTGGTCAATATTGAAATCACGATTATTTAACACAATTACTCATTGAATTTAGAAACATCATGTATTTAATTGAACTTTAAAAACATATATTTTACATCGATTTTCTTGAACTTTAAATATAATTCAACTGAAATAACAAAAATCATTGTCTTCAAAATAATAAGGCCTTTCCACAGGGATATGGAGTAGGCAGCCAGTCGGAAAAAGTAGCCAGCTGAAAATTCATACGAGGTTTTGCTTGTTACCTTGCAGTGAAATAAATGTGGCTCTAGTGAAGGCTACGGGCAGTCAAGCAAGCTTCCCTCGAGTCTGACTTGACTAAACAAATTAAAGGCAGGTCTATTTTAATCAAGTGAAATGTTATAATTTTTTTGTTAAATGGTAAACACAAGTTATGATAGCTGAAGTTCGTCAATATAGGCACGTTTCTCTATCGCATTGTTTTGAAGTGGAGGCTAGTGAGCAGGCATAGCGAATGGAAACTTTGTCAAAAGACAAAACATTATATAAAGTAGTCGCTTGACTTACGTTGATAGGACAGTATCGATGTTACTGACGATGGCTAACATTAGCGTTCAAACGTGCACCGCTGTAAAAAAAACGAAAGGGATGGATGAATTAATTCACAAAACGCGAGCAACATTGGTATGGTATGCGTCACATTGATCGTTTTTTCTCGATTATTTTGTTTTCATTATCGTTGGAAGCCAAAATCGTAATTGAAAATAAAATTCTATTAATCGGTCAGCCCTACTATGATCCATAGATTGGTAGATGGTAAAAGAGTAGCTATTTTATGTTATGTCATTGATGAGCGGCAATCCTGGTCGTTCACTGAGCACTCTTTTGGCATTAGTTCTTGAAGACAGCTAGTGACATGGCTGTGCTAGGTATGGTTGTAGCCTGTAGGATCCACATATATACACCTTTCTTGTTTTAGAATGACGCAATAATATTTGTGCCCCCTTGTGAATTTCAAATGCCACCTCATTGATTTTACACTGGCACCGGCCCTGTATTGAACTCACAGATCCTCCAGGCTGTTGAGGAAGGTGAGCAGTTCAGGGTAACACATGTTGTCATCCACTCTGTTTTGGTGTGTTCTTCCAGGCCAGATCTGTAGCTCCAGGTCTTTTGTGACGGCCTCTCCGTCTTCATAGACTTCCATCTTCGTGGCATAAAATGTCTTCAAAAACATTGATAGACGAGAGGACTTTTATTAACTTAATCTTTAATCTTGTTGAATTTAACCACGATACAGTAGACAGTGTAGTTTAGATTTTTTGGAGCATAAATGGCTAATCAACAGTAACTGAAAGAGTAAAATAGGATCATCTGACAAAGGGCTGGTTTCACTACATACCTTCGTCTGGAGTTTTGGCCACCTTCTTGCTCTTCTTGATTTAGGACATGAAAAGAATAAAAACACATCCAACCACATTAGTAAGCTGGTGTTTTGCCTGTAAATTTACCTAATTGCGCTAATGACCGCTGTAACTATACATTAATCAATAAAGATTAGCTGTATTGTAACTGCCAGTATGTTTGTAAATGTACAAATGTAAGGTTATGAAGGACTCTTGTTGGTAAAAAGAAACAACCAAGCTACATAAGGAAGGAAATTAGTAGGAAATAAGCAGAGGTTTTCCTAGCTTCTCAAACCGATCCATGTTATTCTTTATCTAAGCTTGCAAGCTATTTAAACTCTAAAAACAAACAAGTGAAATCTGTCAGTGAAGCCACATTACAGAAGAGTCATTAACAGTGCCATAATTGCCAGCAGTAAGCTTGTAGAACAAGATGTGTTGTTAGGAAAGACTCCAATTGGTAAAGAATGGCAACCATGACAAGCAATATGCTAGTTTTGTAGAAAAGTGCTCATTCCGTGTCAAATTTTACCTAAATCCAGGCACAAAGATGTCTGTCAGTGAAGCTACACTGATGAACAGTGTCAGCCGATTCAGAGTTAGAATGAAGTCAAACCCTGGGGTTCTGCCATAGTTATTTCTTGTTGGCCTAATTAGAAAGATATTACTGCTTAACTATAACTGGTGAAAAAAAAACAGATACAGTACAACGAGGCTGCCACAGACAGATCTTTCTGTCACATTCATAACGCCATAATCACATTCGCCCTGGGCTTCTTTTTCGTTCTAACTAGTGACGTTGTTCAGGTAAAACACCAGATATGCGCGTAATCTAACCTTTGTTCCTGACACACGGATGCCTCATATCAATTACTCTGGATAAGCCTATAAACTGATATTACGGTACCTTTCAGAGTAGGTGTTACAAAATAGTTAATTAAGATTGATTGAAAGCTGTCCTCAATGGGTATGCAACTTGCAGCCAGGTCTCCTGTCAGTATCATGAGGAAGAGGTGAAATATACTTTCAATTTAAAAGTTGTTTATTATTTAGGCCAGATATAATAAGCAATATTCCTGTGAGCAAAAACCTCAGGCTTCAGACTGCTCTGAACGCTAGGTTTAAAAAAAAATAATCTATTTCGGGGACGAACTGACGTCAGTTTGCCCCGGGTTTCTTTTCATGGTCATCTTCTACAGGCACAGCACAGCCATCAAGAACAGGCAATAAGCGTAAGGGCAGGCTTCTGTGAAGTTGGCCAATCAGAAGAAAGTAGGTTTTTAGGGAGGGGGGTCTTGCAGAGAAAGGAGCTAAAATGGCTTGTTTCAGACGAGGAAAAATTGTGCTACATGAATGATCAGTATAAAATAAATGTGGATTTTTTAAAACTGAACCATGAAAAACGACTTTAGTGGAGTCCCAGAATGAAACAAAAATAGGTGAAAATGAGCAAAGTAGGTCTCATTTGATGTTACCATACTCAATAACTCAAACTTGTTAGTTGGCCTACCTGGCTGGTAAGCTTTTGTACTGTTATATTTTATTTTTAATTAAGCACCATGTAAACTGGGCATTGGTGCAGTCAATCCTGGATAAACGAAACAAAATAAAAACTACCATGAATAGGTTTTTAAGCATTTATTGACACTCCGTGTTCCATTCTAGAATGCAGTAGTTATTTTGATCCAATTGCTCATTGCTGGAGCCACCAACCATGGTCCAACAACCAGATTAGAATATACCTGGATGACGATGAGTTCTCATAGATAGTGGTCCAGCCTAAGCCCTATAAGCAGGCATTTTTAAGAGGCTAATAATTCATGGAGAAGCTCTGCACCCCCAACATAAAATGTGTAGGTTGTTTTAAAGGACAGTGTTGAACACCCCTATTAAAACAGATACTCATGAAGGTGGCTGCACACTTTGATCACGTATTTATAATCTACAGTCAATTTGGGGCAGTACATTTTTGCATCAATGGCATTGGGTTTTATTTATGGCATACACCTTAATAAAAAATTAAAAGAAATAATCCTGAACATTTTGCGTCATTTAATTAGACTCACTTTTATGTAATAATAAGTTGTTGGGGGTTTGATACATACACATTTTCTGACACAGGGTACAGACCTTTACATGCACAACATGGATTAAGGCGTAATGAATATTTTATCACCTATCCTGTGTATTTGGAAATGTCACATCCAGAAGGTTTTCTGGTGACTTATGAATAGAACAGCTGACAACAAGGGAAAGTCCTTGTGACAGATTGAAAAGACAGCTGACCGGAGGGAATAGACCCAAAGGGGCAGACAAGGGCTAGCAACTCATGTCTGCAGCACTAAACACTGTAATCACTGGATTGTGTGCACCTGCACAAAGCTACTAACAGAATTAAAGTGAAAATAGCTCTAGAGTCTGCGAGAGAGGGGGTGGAAGATGACTTCCATATTGATAACACAGTTTTGACCCCAAGCAATGCAACGACTACGAGCACGAGAACCACTTCAAAAAACAATGCAATTGTAGGTAAAAGTCAACAGATCTGCCCTTGTGGTTAGGAAAAGGTAACAACTGTATGAAGCCTGAAAATACACCAAAGTAAGAAATGGTGCTTACTAAGGCTGCACGATATGAGAAAAGTATGCGATATGTTGTAACGTTGTTTAATATTGCGATAACGATATTTCTTGTGATAATAAAAAGGTACTGAAGTGCACACAGCACTGCCTTTCTGCTGCTTAAATTCAATATACTGCTCAGAAACAACAAATTGCCTATTGAATTTTTGTATTTAATTGGACAAATTGAACATGTACCTTAAAAATAAATAAAGCACCAATTAGGGCTGGGCGATTTGGCCTAAAAAATAAATCACGACTTTTTTCGTCACTGACGATTTCGATTTTTTTCTTGTTTATTCTGTAGACAAACTTAAAAATAGCAAGAAGTGTTTTAAATAAGTATCTTCTTTATTTATGAAATGACAAAATTAGATTGTGCTAATAACCAGGTAAGCATATTCATGTGCACTGAAACTGACACTCCTGCTAAGCTATCAATCATAGATTTCTATTTAAAATTGCAGCTAAATGGGAAAATATAATTACTCAAAAACGTTGGAAATACAATGATGGATGTAAAAACTGGATGAGTAGGAACAAATTCGAATTAATCGATTTAATCGTAGAATGCCCAGCCCTAGCACCAATAAAAAAACATTTTAAAGACGAATCATGTACTTTTTTGTCGCGCAAGTTGACATTGCAATAACAATTAAAAAAACCGATAGATTGTGCAACCCTAGTGCTTACGCAGGGAGAGGCAGTAGCATCGCATTGACCTATACTTTTTAAGAAGTCAGGTAAATAAGTCGATTGAAGGCCAGCGGCTGGACACAAACCAAAGTCTGCAGGACATCAACAACTCCAACACTGAGGCGGCACAGGAAAGCACTGAAAGACAAGAGGATAAGGTGGTAGAGCCCAATCGGCCAACAATAACATCCAAGGCGAAGATGAGTGGCCAAAAGCCTAAAGTAAAGGGGCGGGTAGGCTAAAGGTCGGGAGAGGCACGGGCCCCCTGATTAACATGCACGGGTATTGAATGTGGACGTGAATGCATCACATTCGTCTACAAACAATACGAATTTAAAGAAGGCTACGTGACAAACTATCTAGCTCATAGTTTAAGCGGCAAAAAAATGGTGCCTCTTCATAACAGTATATTGCCTAAAATTGACAGATAAAATAGGATAACTTTGTGCTTACTGTGTGTGTGTCTGTGTGAGTGTGTGTGAAAGGGAGAGACAGAGAGTAAAAAAGTAGTAGTTGAGAGGGCAGTTATCTATGTATGTGTCTACACCATGATGTGTGCTGGTATACTGTTGTTTGCCTGTTTGGGTTTCCGTTTTGGCGATGTGTATCCTGTGTGTGTTAGAGTGAGTGTGTGTTTTTATTGCAGGTGATTAAAGTGCTGTTCCGTGCAGACCAGGTGGAGGACAATTTGCTGGTGACCCTACGGAGGCCAGACGCAGGCTCTGACACTGTCTCCAGCACTGAACAGCCTGTTAAAACGCCACAGTCTGAGTTGAAGACTGGCATATTTTTCCTCAATCAACATGTCTCACTCCTAGCTCAAAGGTTTGATCAAATGTAAATGTGCTATATTGATGTTTTATGAAGACGGCCATTTAGCCAGCTAGAATGTGAACGTATAAGGTCATTGCCATGTACATGTACAGCGTCAGATAGACATTAGCTTAACAGGCTCTTGTGTGAAAACAAAAGATACCATCTTCTTCACCTCCATGGTATCTTCCTCTGTGATTAGCCACTTCTGTTCTGCATTCCATCTAACATTGAATCACCATTTCTATAATTCCCAGAAGCCCTGAATAAACTAATTCCACTCGGATTTTCACACCTCTGACAGGAAAAACTATATGTGAGGCTCCTGCAAAATAATAGACTGTTTATTTTTGCATCTTGTATCTTAAAGTTTCCTTCGTCTTTGAAAGAAAAACAGCGATACATGATCTATGCACGCACAATATTTATAATGAAAGCAATAATTTCATGCTTTCTCACAACATTAATCTTTCACAGTATATCTATGTCAGGGAGGGTTCAGGAAACAAAGACATTATGGGTGTCTCCGCCTAAGAATTTGCATAGTTGAATGTAATTCGACCATTCTTGCCTTTAGTCGACTGATCATCGAATCATGTTTTTATTTTTTATCAAGATTTAAAGCCCAGGCAAGATGCTGCCACAAAATTGGATAGTTTAACTTTGTCTACCATAGGGATGAATTAATGCAAACTAAAGATTAGTTTATTAATAACTTTAAACAATAAAGTTGGTTTATGGCAAATTTAGTGCTGATTACAGAATGAGCTAACGTAAATCATGGACATACACACACTCAACGGAGAATGGAGGTCAGCATAAGCAATTTTTTATTAACTGTATTAATAACTGTAAACAATATGAGCCTACGGTCCAGGCGCGTAGCTTCAGGCGGTGACGTACAGGGGCCGGCGACAGGTAAAAGTTGGCAGAGCCACAGGCCCCCTGATTAAAACGTCTAACCACAACATGCACAGGTATTGAATATGGACGTGAATGCACCGCATTTGTCAAAAAATAGCTCTGAATTAAAAGTGTGCTGCGTGATAATAAAGATAAAATAAGGTGCTTTTTGCCCACTTTGTTTCTTTCCGTGGTGCTGATCGACTAATGGATGGACTAATCTATAGCTGGATTACTGATCACTGTCCATGCTGAATATGTGTGTTAAAAGCTTCAAATGTGTCCTTAGGTTTTGCTCTGCTGTTACAATGCTTAGCAATTAACATCCTTACCAACAAAATTATTTGAAACTTTTATTTATTTATTGATGTTATCTAGGCTATGATAGGGTATATGTGAGTGGTGATAGGGGCCTGGAATTTTTTTGTGCACCCAGGCCCGTTATGATTAAGTTACGCCATTGGCACGGTCTATGGTGAATTTAATGTTGATAATGGGATAACCTCACAAGTCAAGGACATACATACTCAACGTAGAGCAGTGGTCAGCATTAGCTTATTTTACTAGACTGAAAGGACCTTTCTGAGCTGCCCGGGCACCCCTGCAACTGGCTGACATAAATGTAGTCACAAAGGGGTGAATTTCCAACAAATAGGCTAATATTAATACCAAAATAGGATATAATCACAATTTATTGAGATAAACCAAGCATTTAATGTAAAATCACATTCAGCACCCCTTATATAGCCGGAATGGAATTATCCTTGTTTCACCACATTTTGCGACGATTCGACTCATGGCTGCTTGTTTGTTGGCCCTGACTTGTGGAGGGTTTGCTCTGACCTGAACTGGACTGCATAGCATCTTTCTGGCAAGGTTTCTTTCAACAATGTATATTATTGCAGCAGAGAACGACAACACCCCAGTCCACACATTTCAAAATATGTAATTGAGTGTGCAGATACCATGCACAGATACGTGTTGTTGATAAACAGTACTCTGAAGAGCGGGGAAGTGTGTCTCTTCCTGTCGGACAGTTGTGAAAAACGTGATATTGTTGCCATCGAAAATCACAAAGCGATTGACAGCGCTCTGTTCTAACGGCATTGAGCGTTGTCAGACTGACAGTACTCTAAACAGTGCTACAATGTGCCACCACTTTAGACACCCCCTTGATTGTATACAATGTATTTTGAAATGCAGTTCTTTAACAGTTAAAGTGATGTGAAAACTACTAGTTAGTGATGAAAGACGAATTTAGCTTTGAAATGTTTTGGTGAAAAAAGTATCTAAGGAGGTACATTCCTTAGAACTATTATCATCTTATAATTAAGATGTTTTCAATAAATGAAGCTACAGCTAAAGATCAGGCAGATAACTTGAATTGTGTGTGCTGCTGACGTAAGCCGTCATACTAATAATAATATAATAATAATAATAATAACTTTAATTTAAGAGTGCCTTTCTAAAACCCAAGGACACTTTACAAGGCATATTAAAAACAGACAATTAAAACAAGTACGCAACAATAATAAAAGGGTCAGGTGGAGCTAAAGGCCTGGCAGAACAACTCGTTGTATAAAAGTGTCCAGGGACTCTGCATTTCGGATCTCAAGGGAGAGTGTTCCAAATGGTGGGGGAAGCCACGCTGAATGCTCTGCCCCCATATGTCCGTAGCCTGGTGTGAGGGATGAGGAGCAGTTCCTTGCTGGCAGACCTGAGATTCCGGGAGGGAATGCAGGGGAGTAGGAGGTCTAAAATATATTGTGGGGCCAGGGTGTGAAGGGATTTGTATGTAAGGAGGAGGATTTTATTGGTTATGCGGAACTTGACACGGAGTCAGTGAAGGTGCATAAGAGTAGGGGTGATGTGCTGCCAGGGTTTGGTGCGGGTGAGAACCCTTGCAGCTGAGTTCTGGACATACTGGAGCCTATTCAGGGTTTTACTATGAACCCCGAATAGAATGTTGCAGTTGTCCAGGCGGGAGGTGACGAAGGCGTGAATGAGGGTCTCTGCCACTGGGTCGGTGAGAGAAGGACGGAGAAGATACTGTGTGCTACACACACTTTGACACACCTGTTCACAATCAAATGTCCATGGTAATGAGGGAGGGGGCTATTTAAATGACCTGACCCCCCCACCCCCACACACACACACACACATTGTATTCACATTTAATAAGTGTTCAAGAAGGACGAGTTTGTCTGACTGAATGATTTTAGTTGAAGGGGGAGCTTGAATATGTTCAGAAAGGAAAACCCAGCTTCTGCACAGACGTAAGACTATGATTAGAATGGTGTGCATTCTGAGGGCTGATTCAAGGTGTGATTAAGGCTGCAGTGGGTTTGGGTGCATTTAGTGTGATATGCATGAAATGTCTATCTGTGTCTAGGTGTCACCATGTAAATATGCATGACTTGTAATTGTTTGCTCTGGCTGAGGGCCCTTCAAGGCTGATGAGTCTGAGCCTCTTCAGCGCTGAGCTGAGCTGAGCTGTGGATTGGTCTTGTCTACGTCGCTGTCATCTCACCCTCGCTAATGACAGCCATAGATTCACAGCCTGCCCCCTGATGTTTAGTGGCTGAAGATGTTACTATGTGTTGAAAAATGTGGAGATATTATTTAAGGACTTTGCAAGACATTTTCTGTACAAAAAATATGTATCCCACGCCAAATTCATCAAAACGTTGATTCCTTGATCGGTTCACCTTTCATAACTGTATGTTGTCCAGGAAAGAATATTTAAAGAGCCAATATCAGTTGCTGGTCAAAGTCAAACTCATTTTGAGGGTTAGCTTATTTCCCATACTTTCTATACATTTGAGTGTTGTGAAAATGTGTTTTTTAAGCTTCTGCAGCTCACAGGAATGATTTGTACAGATTGTCCTTTTCAGATCCTGTGGGGTGTCAGATCAGATGTGTCCGTCAAGATCACATTTTATTAATTTAAGCATAAAAACTAACAAGACAAGGGAACTCTGTTTAAACAATGCATCTTCAAATGACACTACTGTAACTAACTTGAACAGAGCTAAACCCGTGGACAGGCCCTTGCAGGGACATTTTCAGGGGCAGGGGCTCAATAAAGGGCAAATTCACATAAGGTAACACCCTGCCTTTCAGATGTAGTGCCTAATAAGACTAGTAAGCCTAGTAAGACTAATATAATGAAGGCCTATTTGTAATTTTCATATTGATGTGTTATTTATTTTACATAAAATACTTTATTTAGTTCAATGTTATTCTCTAAACATTATAGTGACCATGATGCTTGTGATCATGATTAGAATTCTAATGATAGTGTGAAAAGTGTTTGGTGGGGAAACACCAGGGGTGTAACGATACACTGCTCACGATTCGATTCACGATACTGAGTTCACAATTCGATTTTCTTACAATATTTTAAACAAAATTTGTATTAATAAAAATGATGAGAGACATTCCTTAATTATTTCTGAAGTGTAAACAATGCAAAACAATCAAATTCCAGCATCATATTTGTTGTGTTAGCCAGTGGCGGCTCGTCAGAGGAGGCAAAGGAGGCTATGCTTTTTTTAAAATATTTTTTGTAATAATATTATTTTACACTCTATTCTGATTTATTTTTCTCTAACGATGCCATCTCTTGTGCCGTAACAATTTTTTGTTTACAGTGGTGAGATAAAACGGTGTTTCCGCTCACCTGTGCACTCACTGCCCTGCCACTGGCTGTAGCAATTCGGCGCAACGCAACAAACGTTTGCCGCCCTTTGCATGAAAATGATCCAATCAGCATTTGAGTTGGCGGAATTGAGTTCTGTTTTCTCGCTAAGGGAAACAAAGCTGAAAGGAAGCATTAGCGTAAGTGTTAGCAAGCAACATGTACCTTCTGTGTATTGTAAATGTTTGTATTTCGGATTGATGCACAATAGATGTGAACTCAGCCGTTCTATTTAGCGTGCGTTCCTGGCACAGTAATAGGTTGTTGTTGTTAGAAGTTAAACTATCAGCAGAAATCCCCAGTATGAACGCTTTCATGCTTTTAGCTTTCAAAATTCAATGCCTGATCTGCAATATTTGCTAATTGTTTTGGTTTCGTCAGTTACTCTGTCTCCGTTTTTGTTTCGGGAAACGGGAAAACCGAAATGTTGCCACACCTCGGATATAAAGCACGACGGAGCATCCTCAATCTCTGTTCAAACAATGCTATTGCAGTAGATGGTATAATTAACAGAACGCACGTGTCATCATCGTCCATCTCCACTATGCACATCATCAAATTTTTGCATCGCAATGTATCGTGTCACGATGTATTGTTACACGCCTAGGAAACACTATTGGTTCCATATGGCACCAGTTCTTAATGGTTCAATGTAGACCTTTATCAAAGGGTTCCTCATAATACCTTTAAAGAACCAAATGGTTCATAGCTTGTGAGATATGTAGAACCTCAGGTGGTTATATGTGGGACCACGTCAGCACCTTTTATAGGACTATCTGGCCCTATATTTGTATCCCTTATCGTTCCATGCAGCACCACATCACAACCCCAAATGGTTCTGTGGTGCAATATAGTGTCAGGCCGTGAAAACATCCGGGATGCGTCACAATGCATTGTTGTAGGTTGTGTCCAACCTGCGGGGGGGACACGTGAGTTTACGGACTTTCCAGCAAGTGGAAACCAGAAGCTGGAGGGAATACATCAGAAGAGTGTTTTGTCAGCCTGCATTTGTGACCTTTAGTGTCTTTGAGTCATTTTCACAGGTCTAGACATGAGAGTGCTCTTTAGCAGTCTTTTTCTCACCCCTGTGAGGCCTAATGCATTAGAGGACCCTATCAAAGGCTCAGAATAAGAGAGGGAGAGGGAGCGCAATGTCATCTAGAGTTCACGCTGTTGAACTCAAACCTTAAAATCTGTCATGATTAATAACATGAGCGTTTATCAACAAGCAGCGGAGGCATTGAGTGGCCCAGGGATATTTGTGGTGGGGAGAATGACAATCAACCCATTTTAAGCTTCTGTTAGGAATTCTAAACTAGAACCAAAATTGGTGCAGAAATCGGAAAGGTACAGTAGATTGGAACAGAAGATCACACCATCATTAGAATTCTAATCAAGCATCATGGTCACTATAATATTTTGAGAGTAATATGCAGCATTACTTTAAGTTTTTTCGTTGCCGCCTTTCGTATCTTAGTTGCTTTTAATAGTTAGAAACGACACATATTTTCTCTAAGTTTGGGTAATCTTCAAACATTTCATTGATTTTTCTTTTCATTAATAAAAAACGTGACTCGTCTGTAGCATTTTAAAAAGCATTAAAAAGTGACATCCACTTCTCTAACTTGAAACTTGACCATCTTTGCGTAATCAATGTTTAAAATGATATTGCTTAGATCACGCTTCTTAAAACAGACATCAATGTGCTTTGTCTTCAATGTATTTTATTAAGAGTTGGTACATGATAGTGCTTACTGTATGTCAGGAAAAAACTTTGTTATTACACAGTAGAAGGTGATGCCTAGTGCCTAAAGTCCAATGTAATAATTAATATGAAACACTACAAACACAATGAAAATTGTATTTCCTGATTACATGTAAATGTTGATTGGTAATAAAACATACTGTAGGTGTTGACTAAGACCTGCACAATACTAATTCAGTGAAGTATATACCGCATATAAACAACGACTTAGTTCCGTATACAGCTCAAGTTTTAGTTCAAGAAAGAAAAGCAAGAACATTTTTATCTAACCGTCTCGCATTCTTAAAATTGGATCTGAGTGCATCCACAGTGGCTGCGAGTTGATAGAGAAGACAGAGAAAAACAAAATGAACACTTCACTTCTTTGTTTGACAAAAGTCTGACATGGTTACTGGGCAGTCTTGGCTTGAGGCCATGAACCAACACTCAAACAACGTATTAAGTGAGCATCCTCTAACATATTATGGTGCTCTTCCTAGTGGTTCCACTTCACCAAACATTATTGTGTAAGTCACGTTAAAGAAATGTTTTAAACACATACGTCATTTTAACGACCACATTTTATGACTATATCCTTGACCTAAAACTCCCTTTGTAGACAAGATGTGTGGCAGAGGGAGTTTCTAGAAGGAGTGGTCGGCGCTGCTCTCCGGTCCGTCCTGTTCAGCCCCGCCCGGCTGCTCCGACTCCAGGCTCAGGAAGGTGTGGCTGTGCTGCTGGGACTGTGAGGCTAGCTGGGACAGGAGGCTACTCTGTCGCTGGGTGCTGCCCCCACCGCCGCTGCCGCCACCGCCGCGCCGCCTCAAGCAGTCGCGCAGGCGCAGGCGCAACTTGGAATGCAGCGAGGCGTAGATGAAGGGGTTGTAGCAGGTGGAGCTCATGGCCAGCAGGTGGCAGCACACCTGCAGCAGGTTGACGTGGCGCTTGCCCACGATGTGGAAGTCCTGGTCCAGGTCCAGCAGCACGTTGAGGACCTGCAGGGGCAGCCAGCACAGGGCGAAGGCCAGCACCGACAGCACCAGCAGGGAGAAGGTCTTCCTCCTCTTGTGGCTCCAGCGCTTCAGGCTCTGCTGCGGGGCCCCCGGGAGGCAGCGGTGGCGCAGGCGGGCCGTGATGCCGCAGTAGGCGCCGCTGACAGCCATCAGGGGCAGGAGGTAGGACACCAGCAGGACAAAGCACGAGTAGAGCGGCCGCAGGCGGCCCGTGCCGGGCCAGAACTCCTCGCACACCACCAGGTCCAGGCCGCGCCGACGCAGGTCCACGTAGCTGGTGTGGAGGCAGGGCGGGAGGGCCAGCACCAGGGACAGCAGCCAGAGGGCCAGGGCCACGGCCAGGCAGCCGCGCAGGGAGATCCTCCTCCGTATGGGGTGGACCACCACCACGTAGCGGTCCAGCGCGATGGTGGTGAGCGACAGCACCGAGGCGAACACCGTGGCCGTCTGCAGCAGGGGCACCAGGTGGCAGAGGACCCGTCCGAACAGCCAGCCACGCGGCTCGAAGGCGTAGGAGGCGGTCAGAGGGACGCAGCACAGGCACATGAGCAGGTCGCCTGCCGCCAGGTTACCAATGAAGAAGTTGGTGGCGTTGTGGAGCTTCCGGTCGGCCAGGATGCAGGCGAGCAGGAGGGCGTTGCCCAGGCAGGACACCGTTACCAAGAGGCAGTAGAGGGTCAGCAGCAGGGGGCGGTAGAAAAGCAACAGCTGCAGACCAGAGAAGAACTCGGCTGGGTCTGTGTGGTTCAGATGGGGGCCAGCGGGCTCCGTGTCGTTAGAGGATTCCATGGGCAGTGGCTCCATCAGAGAACCCAGGCCGGGAGAGAGCAAATCAATGAGAACAGCTTTCAGAAAGGCTCAGTTGATGAAAGGAACAGCAGGACCCGTAGAAGGGGTTATATCTCTGGCGATGCCTTCAAGGAGTTGAAAACCCTACCTAAGTGTACTTGAAGAGGACCCTGAACCCTTTCCTGCTCCTGGTCCATGTAAAGCTGCCTCTTTGTGTATCTCAGCAGCACGATCCCAGGAGGAGAACGCAAATCAGCACATTCCAACAGATTTGTGTAACACCGGGATTTAGTGATCCCTTGGTTCTAGATAGTTGTATTGAGATTTAAAAGGCATCCTGAAAAAGAAGTTAAATTAAATGTACAAGAGACAAGTAGTAATCATAATTTAAAATTACATTTTTTATGTATAATATATATTTTTTTGCTGCACATAGAATAATATTAATGTTGTCTAAAGACCCACAGCTGTTTTCCAGTGTACATGGTTCATATTTTAAAATGTAAAAGCATTCATTTTGTCTTTCTTTATAGATACAAAATACTAACGCCCAGTTACACTAAAATCAACAGGCATGCCAAAACGAATATTGCATTTTCCTCTGTTTGTTCTTGATAATAGCGCATACGTTTGCTGCATTCAAATGTGCAAAATGTATGTTTGCAGGGATTTGAATTTGCCGTTCAGAAAACACCCTGAGCTCACATGCTTCTATTTGGGATATAACCAACATCAAATAAGTGCATACCTCCAGAGCAGAGTATACAGTTCCTTTTCCGAGGTTGGTGACCCAGAGGAGGCGAGGTGAGTGAGATGCGACAGTAGAGACGGTGTCAGAGCGTTCTCTCCTCCACATCTGTGTCAGTCCTTCATGCGTATGCCGGGGAGTCTGTTGGACCAGCCCCTGGTCTCCACTCCGTCCGTGTGAGGGGTCTGCTCTCACCCTGCTCTGTTCTCACTAAAAGTCCCCCTCCACACTGAGAGGAGTGGGAGAGAGTGCAAGGTGAGCCAGAGAGAGAGGGAGAGAGTGGCAGCCAGATATAAAGACTCAACGCTCAAGACAAAGAAAGTGATGAGAGAGGAGAGAGGGATAGGGTATCTCTGTAATGTGACTTTCTCCGCGCCAGAGTGTGTGTGTGTGTGTGTGTGCGTCTCTGCATGCACAGTCACATATATGAGGATGCGTCCTGATGTGCACGGGTGTGAGGGTGTGAATCACGCCCCCTCCGCTTGCTGCTTTCACAGCCGCCAGTGATATACCCCTGTGGCCCCCGCCAAACGGTCAAACTGTACCCTGGGCTCTGTAGTTTAATTATCACTGTCTGACAGACCCCTGCAGGATTAAATTATCACTGCAAGGGATCACATTGCGGATATTCGTTGGGGATGGTCATTTGTTGGAGTTATTTTCCCGTCAATACGGAAAATTCCTCCAGATAGTACTACTCATTAAAAACCTTCACAATCTTTCGACGAATAGTCTAAACGATAAGCTATGCAGACAACGAATGCGCTTTATCCTGTATGACCAAGGGAACTGTTATGCATACAGTTATATACAGGAAATAGCATACAGTTATATGTGTACAGTTTGCTAGCCTATGGTAACTTAATCTTGAGCAAACACAACGTTCACATAAACCTAGTCGTACAGCCAGCTAGTCTGGTTAAGGTAAAAATGGGCCACCCCTATGGCAGTTCTGAACCCCAGTTAACGATGGGTGGTTCAATCAGGTCCTCTCCTGTCCTGTGGATTTCCTCTTGGGAACCGCAGAACCCTGCTCTCCAAAGCATCCTTAAATAGTTTTAATTGTTTTTCAATTTGAAAAACAAGGACACCGTTGCCATATATTATTGATTTTAATTAGCGATGCTGGAGGTTGATTTTGTTTTCAGTTGACAAGAAGGGCCGAAGACGTGGCTTATAGAAAGATAGCTTTATTGCACAAGGTGTTAGAATACTCTTTTTGTTTGTTTTTCTGATCTTTTCATAGAAAATGTTATTTTAAACACAAGCAATTGCTATAAGAAGCAACTCAAACAAACGTTTTTGAATCCCCTCAACAATGTTTTTTCAAATTTTCCTACATTTCTTCTTTCACTTTTTCCCTTTTACCAAGCATGCAATGTCATTTTTGAGGATGAACAAAATACAAAATAATGATAATTAAAAAAGTAAATAGGACAAATGACAACATCAAAAGACCTTTAAAAAAGAATAAAAATTCAACAAATTAGTATCAAAAACATAAAGCGTGTAGAGAAAGAAAAAATGTTGTCGTTTCAGAAATAAAGGTTTATCAAATCATTTTTGTTAATGCAGTTTAAATTTTGATGTTGGGGCATTCAAACCTGATCTGTGCCCTGGTTTATTCTGACGAAAATAGCTCTTCATACAAAACTGTGTTTTATGTACAAGAGTTAATCTATAAACAACACTGACAAAGGTAGTGATGACGGGTCCATTATGTCCAAGGTGGGGGGTGGGTGGGGGGGGTTGCTCCACTGCAAAAAGCCGCTGAGCAGGGAGAGTTTGCAAGTGATACGTTTATCTGACCCAGTCCCTTATATACACAATAGCAGTGTGTGTGTGTGTGTGTGTGTGTGTGACCTTAAGAACTACAAGTCCCTGATTTCACTTGGCTAACCAACCTAAGCCACAAGTTGGATGGCTCAGTACTGTCTGGCCTCTAGAACCAAAATGTAAAAGAAAAAAGAAAAAAAATCAAATGAAGCATATTGGATCGAAATGAACGGACAAATAATCCAAACAAAAACAACAAGTGACAACAGAACACAACAGTGCAGATGTTCTGGATGTTTCATAGGTTCCTGCGTCAATGTAGAGTACCACAATACAGAGGGTAGAGTGGAGATGAGGGAATTGGAAAATATATAGTTCTTCAAACAGCTCAGTAACAGGAACACCAACAGACCACTGAGCGCACATAATTTCATCATACTCAAACTCAACTCTTGGACATTACAACTACTCTCAGATGCCTTAGAACACGATTTTCATTCACGATTCCGAGCCTTTTGATGGAGTCTCCATTTTGTATTAGACCAACGGAAGCAGGTGAGCTGAGAGGCTGGTCGCTTTTTCTAATTTAGTGGTGGCTTTTGTTTGACCAATCAGTCCCCGTGTGACTGTTACAGCACGGTCACCAGGTCATCGGTCGAGGCCCTTGCCTGTATTTCCTCTAGTGGGTTAGGAGCAGACACAGAGAAACGATAGACAACAGTGTCAAGGTCAAGGCCCTGGATGCCCCCGTATTCAGAGAACATGGTTTCGCTTCTAAAAGGAATTACAACCAGTCAATGACAACCTTATGAGATATTAACTAGGTGGGGCTTTGAGATGGATATTCTCAGCCCGTCTACATACAGACCATCTCCTATATACATTACACTTACAGCCTACGCTTCCGCTCGAATCCAACCTATTTTTCACTGCTCTGAAGCGATTGTCTCAATCATATATTTTTTTTAAACATTTAAAATGCTTGAATATCTTATACTTTGCCATAGTTTCACTTAAAGGACATAATATACTTATATAGAAATATATATATGTAAATCTTTATAATACCAAATATTCTCTATGTGTTTGTATTGCGAGAGCCCTGATGTTTTCAAATCTTTGCTGGGTCATTTGGGTTGTCTTGTTGCGGTCAAAAGCTATTGAATACTGTCAAGCTAGGAAGGAGAGCGGACACTGGAGAATATCAACATTTCTTTGAACTGCAAGTTCAGAGAGGTGAGGCTGAATCCTTCTCTCTTCTGAATCGGCAGCGATAAAGAAAAAAAATCTGCTGAATGAACAGCCTCTGGAGACATGAAGAGAGTATAAAATGAGAGCCAGAAGGGAACTGAACCGGTAGTCCTGCGAGAGCGTCAATGCTCAAATCATGGAGGACAGCAATGTGGTGAGAGACCAAGGTGTGCACTGGGGAGCATCCCATTGACTATCATGGACTTCAATCAGCATGAGGGCAGAGCATGGAGCTCCTCAGTGGTACTCAGAGGTTCCGCCCCTATCCCCCATAGGTCTGCTCCGACAGGACCAGAGCAGCAGCAGGCTACAGCTGTTAGTAGGGGATGGGTCTTTTTGTACACGTCCATGTGAGCTTCAGTCAGACAGGTTGGTTGGCTGCTGCTAGTCCCCCAGGGCAGGGTCAGGGTGATACCAGACAGGCTACTGGGCAGCTAGCAGGGAGCTGGGACTCGTCCTCCCCCAGGGGTCAGTCTTTGTGGGCGCCGAGGGGCCAGCTACACCAGTGTGTAGGACTTGGAGTAGGCGCCCACGCCTTGCTTCTGCAGCCGGCCCAGGGCCGAGGAGCTGCTCTCTAGCAGAGAGTCTCTGGAGCCCCCCATCTTGTTGCTGCCGCTGGCGGGCTGGCTGCTGGTGCTGGAGGTGGAGGCCGTAGCGGCGGTGTTGGAGCTGGGCATGGTCAGAGTCCTCTGGGGCAGCGTGGCGGTGCCCGAGCTCACGCCCAGGCTGCCCAGCCCCGAGTGGCCCAGCGTCAGGGCCTGCTGCTTGCCCGCGTCCAGGGTCATGTGGCGGCCCTGGGTGTGATAGGCCCGCTGGGCCAGGCTGCGGATGGACGCCTCCCGCGGCGGCACCACCGGACAGGGGTCGTGGAACTCGCCCTGCTTCCGGAAGAACGGGTCGGTCTTCATGTAGAGGGGCAGGTTGCAGAATTCGCCTGAAAGCAACGGGAGGGAGATCACGCTTAGGGTTGGAGGCCATGTATTTGACATGCACAGCATAGGCAGCCCCCTGGTGAACGAAGGCAATACATTCTAGCAATGTGGCGCTCTAGGGCCAGGGTACACCCAGGTTAACCCCCGTCCACCTACTCTTGTTGGCGCGGTGTGGGATGGGCACGGCCACGTTCTTGCCGCGGTCGTAGTCCTGCGGTTTGGGCGGCGAGGCGGTGAAGCGGCAGATGCCCGGCTCCGAGGGCGTGCTGAGCGAGGTCATGCTGTCGGCCGGGTCGTTGGTGCCCGTGGTCATCTGGTCGGACGAGCTGTCCGAGATGAAGCACTCGGTGATGGTGAACTTGGCGTGCTGCAGGTGCTCCTCCAGCTTGGCGTGTTCGTAGGCCCGCGCCAGCTCCTCGTAGGTGGACGAGGCGCTCTCCGTGGACACCATGCTGTTACGCCCCTTGTCTGGAACACAGAGACGGCAGAGGTTACTTAGGAGCGGCGCGAAGCCCAGGGCGAGGGCAGTTTCCACAGAGCAACAACACGTCGAAAGGAAGAAACTGAAGTGTAAGGCCGGGAACTCGGGGAAGGCCTGACGCAACGTGTGGCCTGACACGGTGGCCTAGCTCCTCCCACCTGTGTCCTGCGATAGGCTGGCGCTGTAGCTGTCACTCTCGGTAGCCGTGATGCCGTGGGAGCCCATGGTGCGCCAGTCGGAGGTCAAGGTTCTGGCCGAGGCGGTGGACTGGCTTTGGCCCGGCCGGCTCAGCGTCCACTGGCTGGAGTAGCGGTTCCGAGAGCTGTGGGCGGACTTCACGCTCTTCCTGGACACTGGGTCTGAGTGACGACACATCACGGATATTATAGAGGATTATAAAAGTAATGCGTTTTTTATTAAAAGTTACACTCTAGCTTTGGTCTGTGATTGCTTTGGCAAAGCCCTGTTGTATTTCATTAATGTGGCCAACGAAATATACCATTGTCGACTACCAAACCACTGCTGACACGGTGACATGTTATTGTATGAATATTAACTTTAAATACTAAAACAAAACAACATGTTTCATTGCTCAAAAGACCAGTTATTTTCTAGATTTCATCAAATCAAGGAAATTCGTAATGCAGTTGGCACATACCACTTCCATCACTTTGGGAATATCACCTCAATATCATCACCTCAAAATGACCCATCCCCAGTCAGGTTTAGGAACTCACTTAATTGTTACTGTTATCTAATGAGCTTTTTGAATTCATCATACTGTTACGACCATAAGATAGAACTCACTTGTCCCCGGGCGGATGTCGGACATGTCAATCAAAGGTCCTGTGTTCTGAATGAGGGCGGGGTGATGTAGAGACACGCCCGTGCAGAAGCTCTGTGGATTCACGGATTGGCTAAACTCGGTGTCTGTCACAGGTACTGCTGCCTTGTCCTCACCTGTTCATCCAACAAAAAACGCCCTTCAGCTTTTCTCTATCTTTTCTTGAACGTCACTACGGTAATGCGGAGAATGAGAAGTGTTCCGTGGCCCTGACCTATTTGCTTGATGCCCTCCTTGTCCTCGATGAGCAGCTGGACGCGGGGGATGTCGATGTGGAGCCTGGGACCCTGAGGTGGGCCCTTCACCGGCGTGTCCATGCTGCGGTTGTTCTTGCTGCTCACATAAACAAACACACACACATACAAGGTGACGTGATATGGAGCTGGAGGTGATACTGTAGGTATACATGAAGGGCTATGATTTGGGACCGTCCTAGGTACGGTGCGCTGGGGTCAGTTGTAATCCTAAACCACTGTTGTTCTTACCTAATAAGCATCTCTGCAAGACTCTTAGCATCTGTGGGAACACAAACATTGTAACAAGATTATTGAGGATCTGAAGGATTACCGTCGTGCTCACTGCTACTCTTCCTCCTCTAACAGGCCAGTCCTGTGTCTCACCCCCCCCCCCCCCCTCCTCCCTATCCATTCCCTCCTTGTTCACCTCTGAGCCGTTTGAGCCTCTTCTCCTTGCGTTTCTTGCGGATGATGAAAAGCAGCGCCACGCCCAGCGTGAGCAGGATGACCGGGGAGCCGATAGAGAACAGCTTCTTCACGTCGTCGCCCTCGCCTCGCGCCGACTTGATGGGTGGGATGGTGCCTGCATGGGGGAGAGCAGTAGATTAAAGGACCAACCCTGCCACTGCCCCCCCACACCCCCTCCCTACTTCCCCCGACCTCCGTTGCCCAGCCCCCTCCTCTTTGAAGAGCCCCCTAACACGGGCCCCGCCACAAAGCCGGCGGAGCCCGGGCGCAAACAGAGCCCACTCACTGCCGTCGTAGTCGGTGGTGGCGAACTGGGAGCTCTGGTTGCCGCAGCCGGCGCTGTTGCAGGCCTTCATCTTGAGCTCGTACCAGGTGGCCTCGCGCAGCTCGCTGAGGAAGAGGGAGGTGCTGGTGTTGGCCTTCAGGCTCTGCCAGGCCCACGTGCCCTTGGGCCGGAAGTCCAGCAGCATGGCGGTGATGGGGCAGCCTCCGCTGGTCCAGCCCTGCAGGTTGAGGCCTGCGTGGGTGGAGTTGATGTGGGTGAGGAGTGGCTGGTCTTTGTTGAACACGGGCTCTGGAAGCGGGAAAGAGGGGGAGACATGGGTAACAATGTGAGTGTTGTGTCAGAAGGTCGATCTAAAAAAAAAAGATGTGTTACTCTCTGTGGCTCTTCCCAACTCGGATACTACCGTTGTACTTAGAGGGAGGGTCAGGCGAGCATTAATTTTTCGTAATTCTGGAAAGTGTACCCAGAGGGTAGTACATTGTGTCATCACAAAGGGACAGATACCTCCCTAAAGTTCAAGTTAGCTTGCTAGGTAGATAACTGTCCATTAATTCTCAATGATCTCAGCTAGCAACACAACGTACGCAGTTTGTGTAGGTTTTCTATTAGCTTTGAGGTTATAGGTTGTCACATGACAAACAAATTGATGGCATGTCCTGTCACTAGCTGGGGTAAAATGCCTTTGATATAAGTTCAAACTGCCAGCCAGCGTGCATGCACTCAGACAACATTTTGTCTGCACTTAGTGGATCTAAAATAAACCAGTCTTACAGATACACTCACATGGCTTTCAACAACCTTAAAAAACGCACACAACCAGACTGCCTTGTGAAGAAATGTAAAAGTGAAAATTCCCAGAATTCTTTCCCAGAATTGTGGTAGTCTTGTCTGCACCTCCAGAATTCTAATATGTGGGTTTAGATGTATTCATTAATAGCTGTTTTGCAATAGTAGTAGTATAGTATTTAGCTGTTTCTTTACGGACTTGAATTGCCATAGTTTTAATGAATGGCAATCGTTTTTCCTCCAATTTCAAAAACAAAAGTGACAGTTGATTCTTAAGTATTTCAGGCCATAGTATCAGTTTATCTCTCTTTTTCCCGCCACCTTCCCCCTGGTACCTCTTCCGTGGGTCTTGGCTTCGATGATCTCGCTGATGCGCCCTGAGCCCACGCTGTTCTTGGCCGCCAACTTGACCTTGTACCAGGTGCCACAGCGCAGGTTGTCCAGGCGGAAGGAGCGCTCACTGGAGCTAATAAACACGTCTCGCCACTCCTCTGTGTTGTCCACCGAGTACTGTAGCACAAAGCCTACACACACACACACACACACACACAATTGAATGTTAAGAGAGGAAGTGTTACCATTGAAATCTAGCTGCTGTTATTTGATCTGACCAACAGAGGGCGACAGAGGATAACACGTGCAGATTAGTATCTCCAATAAAAATAACCTGTTTAACATTTTCCCCAGAGATATCGAGCAAACACAATAAGCGCTGTTTTATGTAAGAGTAACGTATCAGACGGCACTATTTATGTTAGAAATACACACATAGACATAGGTGTTTTTTTGTTTTGTTATTCAAATAAAAAATAAGCTTTTGAATAGAGAAGCATGTACAGCCCCAACAAGGACACGGAGAAATAGACAGGTACTCTTTACACCGATGTCAAAAAGAAGTACTCTATATATAACAATATGTGAACAACATTTACAATCTCTAGGACTGAAATAGGCTTTTGGATGGGTCCGAAAGGCCACAGGCGAGACAACCTCTCTCGGCCGTCAGGTGAACATGATATCAGTCGATGGAGGATTGTGGCGCAGATAAGGTGTCCTGTACCTCTGATGGAGCTGCCTCCATTATCCCCAGGGATCCAGGCCAGCGTGATGGAGGAGGTGGAGGTGGTGGAGACGGTCAGGCGAGGCTGGTCTGGAGGAACTGGGGGGGAAGCACATGGCAGTTAAGAGCAAAACCCAGACCGAAAAGAAACAAAACTATTGTACACATCAGAATAAATATGGTTAAATGTATGGCTATGGCTAAACGGCCTAGAGCAGAATCTTAGTCATTGGGGTTGAAGGTTCCTGGTCCAGTCTCACCTTGCACCAGCAGGTTGACGATGATGGTGTCGAAGCCCAGCGTGTTGGTGGCCGTGCAGGTGTAGTACCCAGAATCCTCAGCTTTGACGGAGCGCATGACCAGCGTGCCATTGGACATGATCTGCCTCTGACCGTCCGCCGTTACGGGGATGGCCGAGTCATCGCTGTCACGCGCACACACAAACACACACACATACGTTTACCCTAACGTCAGGTAAAAGTGTACTACCGATATCTCATCTGTCCAAACGAAAGCTAAACTGATATGTGTTCTGTATGTGTTCTGTAGTGAGGTGATGTAGGCCTACAGGCAGTGCTGCTGGGTTGTGGACCTCTAACCTGTCTTTGGTCCATTTGATGGAGGGGCTGGGCTCCCCCACTGAGCTGCAGGGCAGACGCACCTCCTTCATCCAGGGAGTGGTCACCGTGCCCCCAAAGGACAGGATCTTAGCTGGCGCTGCACACACACACACACACACACACACACACACACACACACACACACACACACACACACATTCATGTTACTTACTTGCTCAATCACACTGTAACATTTTTGAATCCTTGCCTAGACTCGCGTAACCTAAGGCCCGCCTCCCACCAGGCTAGCCCGTCTCCCTCCCAGACCCACTGCCTCTATCGTCGGCCTCCAGCGCTGGGAGCTGCTCCTTTCATGTTTGCAAAGTAGGGTATCGAGTCCTGAGAGGCCCCAGGGGACGGCCTCCTCCCCACTGCTGCACAAATAGAGTTCTACCGCTCCCCTCAGTCTATCTATACTCCATGGACCCTCCTCCTTTATCGATCCCTCTCTCCCGCTCCCGCTCCCAGAGGGCCAGTTTACTGGGTAGGCCCTGTTCATCACCACATAATTAACAACAGGGCTTCCTGCAACATAGCCAGCACTCAATCAATAACACAGCTGTCAATTCATCGTGCTCGGGTGTTGCGCGGCCATGTGTGTGTGTGTGTGTGTGTGTGTGTGTGTGTGTGTGTGTGTGTGTCAGAGAGAGATAGAAACTATTGGGTGTGAGCGACCGTGTATTTGTGGCTGTGTCAGATTGCCCACCGAGGAGAGACAGAGATGCAAACGAGATCGGACCGCACGCCCCGTGAAACCCAGGCCTCTGAAGCCGGCTCTTAACTCGTAACCTTTCCACCGGTCTTCTCTTCTCCTCCGCCTCCCTGGGAGGACCTACCTTTCCCAGCAGGCTCCACGGTGACCTTTTCGCTCATGTTGCCGCGGCCGGCGGTTGTCACGGCGGCGGCCCAGATGAGGTACTGTTTTCCGCGGGTCAGGTGGGTAATGCGGTAGAACAACATCTCCGGGTTGGCCTCGTACTCGCTGGGGGCCTGGGACACACGGCCACGTTAACAGGATATGACACGGCAACGGGGAAGAGGCTTTGCCGGGCACTGGTAATAGAAACCACTTTGTCGGGTTCAACGTCAAGATGAAATTGTTTCTCAAAGACCTGAACATGTTGCATAGTGCAAACACACACACACACACACACACACTTATCTCTCTCACCCACAGCTTCGCTCTCTGCCTCAAACTCTCTAATTTGTTCATCTTTCAATGTACATCCTAACCTCCTTTCCCCCTATTGCTCTCCCTGTTTTCCTCCCTGTGTAGTTCAACAGGGACAAATAGGCGTATGTGTATACGTGCGTGTAGGTGTGTGTGTGTGTGTGACATTAGAACATTCCGCCAGCGTTGAGTCAGTGTAGTGGTGATCGGGGGAGCCATACAGGGAGATAATGAAACGAGGAACAAAAGCACTCTCATCTCAGTGTGACTGATACCCTCCTCCTCTGCTCCGCCTTCCCTCCCTCCCTCCCTCCCTCCCTCCCTCCCTCCCTCCACACGCTCTGTCTTTTACTTTCTCTCTATCAGCCCCTTCATCTCTATATCTGTCAATCTCTTCCTTTCTTGATTTTTTCTTTTTTTTGGAACGCTCCATCCTTCCATCTCTAGCACCCCCCCGTAGTATCAGTTGTTCCCACTTCTCTCTCCCTCCTCTCTCCCTCTCCTCTACTCTCCATGCCTGTACTCATTTACATGGTGCTCATGCACGGAGAGGAGGAGGAGGAGGAGAAGGGGGGCTCTTCCCTGGCAGCAGAATGTTGTGTATGTTGGTGTGTTTGGGTGCTTGTCTCTGTGTGTGTGTGTGTGTGTCTGTGCGTGTGCATGTGTGTGTGTTAATGTGTGTGTGTGGTGGGGCCACCATACACGTGTTTGTTTAAATAAAACAGAATAGAATTCTGCATTGCTATGTGGGTGTGTGTGTACGTGTGTGTGTGTATGTGTGTGTGTGTGTGTGTGTGTGAGAAAGGGAGAGAGAGCTCCTGATGCTGCAGTGTACGTGTGTGAGCTTGTTCTCCGCTTCATTTGCATATCTACGTCTCATCACGTTGCCAAGACAACCTCATCTGTTCATCTGGGAGGGCAGGAAATAAAGCGACGGCGCAAACACAGTGTGAGAGAGACACATCCAACACACGCACACGCACACACACACACACATACACCTATTTTTTTCTCTTTCTCGGTGTCACACAGACGCACAGATACACACACACGCCCACGGGCAAACACACACACACACACACACTAAGCGGAACAATGGTTACTAATAAATCCTCCATCAATCAGTGGGCTGTATCTAGCATGCATGTCATGTTCTGTTATTAAAGCCTTAATTCCCCCTCCCATAGCTAGCTATCACACGTTTCCACCCGTCCCTCCGCGGCGGGACTTACCGGCTGCCCAGAGCCTGGGCTGGAGCAGTAGATGGTGTACTTGCGGATAACGCCATTGGGTTTGTAGGGGGGTAGCCAGGATACCACCACGCTGCTTGGCGAGGAGGGCACGGCTTTGATGCCAGCTGGAGGGCCGGGCACTGACGGACGGACGCACAGAGACAGAGAGACACGAGCGGGGTGTTAAAGTGAGCAGGCTAGTTTGCTGCTCCTCTGCTTTATCCTGGGCGCCTTATCCTGGACATATGTCCCTCAACCCACCCCCCACCCCACCCCACCCCACCCCACCGACGACGGTCAGCACTTCTGACCGGCTCGGCCCGGGACACCCTGCGGTCTGCAACTCTCTAAAACCGCCAACAGATTACACAGGGGGCCCTGATCCCCGATGGCCACTTGAGCCCGTCGTAAGACGCTACTTAATACTCTTAGTCAGTGAGCTAAACAGCTGAAAGGCCCCTTTACGCCGCGGCACGTTGTGTACCAGAGGAAACAGATCAAAGGAGGACCCAGAGACCACTATCATGTCCACAATCCTCCGCCATTGTCCGACATCCCCGATTGAGGCCTATTTAATCATCTCTGCTGACGGATCACAATGGCCGCGCACTTGACTATGCAACTCCCCCTGGGCTGTGCAGGATGGGGACTATTGTGGAGCGGGGAGACCCCCCCCCCCTCCCCTGTCCCTCCCTCCTGCTCCCCAATAATGCCGTCCCTGGACACAGGCCCACAGGCAGGCAGGCCGGGTCCTCCCCCTGGGCTCTCAACCCACACATTAGAGCAGGGACAATACTGGGGACATGAGAGGGAGGGAGGGAGAGATAGATGGAGGGAAGGTTAGGGGCAGCCCCAGGGGGAAGAGAGGGGGGAGGGGGGGGGGGGTGAGAGGGAGACATGCATGATTATCATAACTGGGCCTTCATGTCAGAGCAGGCAAGGGAGGGGAGAGTTAAGCCCCATCTGGTGCCCAAAATCTGCCCGTGGAGCCCAGACAGACAGGCTGAGCCATCCACAGTCAGCCGTACAGTCAGCACCATTATGGTGCAGGGTAAAACGTCAATATTTAGTCTCTCTCTCTCTCTCTCTCTCTCTCTCTCTCTCTCTCTCTCTCTCTCTCTCTCTCTCTCTATCTTTCTATCTCTCCCACACACACACGCGCACACACACACACACACACACTCACAGTATTAGCACAAAGGGTACAGGACACACACCATTTAAGGGTGGAATGTAGTTTCCTTACTAATAACCCTGGGCTTTGTCCAGGTTGTTTTGCTAACTCAATCCAGCCAAGCAAACATCTCTTTAGCCCTTGCTGATATTAGTATGAATATGACTCCAGCTTCCTTTATTCTTTTGTCCCTCCCTCCCTCCCTCCCTCCCTCCCTCCCTCCCTCCCGCCCTCATCCCACACAGGCTCAGCTGTGTCACTTCTCTCTTTCTCTGTCTCGTTCTTCCTCGGCCCGCTCCCTTCCCATCTCTCCATCTCGCCCCCCCCCCCCTCCTTCCCGTCTTTAAGAGAGGCCAAGGAGACACGGATCGGTCTGTAATCCCGCCTCCAATGGTGTAAGCACAAAATTAATTCTCTTTAATCCGGAAGGAGTTAATCCTCCTGCCCGCAGCCTGAGGGATGGGAGGAGGTTGTGGGGCTGGGGTTGGCGGCTGGCTGCTGGAGCGGGGGGGTGGGGTGGGGTGGGGGGGTCTCCATCACCCCACCTCCTTCATCCAGCTCCAGCCTCCAGCCACAGAACCAAAGCTGCTTAATTCTCATTAGCGGTGCTAATGGAGGCCCACAACACGATAGAGCTTTAGTCATGGTGGGGGCTTGAGATGGCACCCTGACGCCCCCCTGTCGCATATTCAACTTTCCCTCCCACTGAGCCGCAGACCTTCAGGCAAACCAACAACGCGCTATACGTGCACAGGATCCTATCCTTTGAGTGGTCTCTATTTCCTCATGACTTATTTCTGACTGTACTCACGGTCTTCGCGGGTCTGGATGTAGAGCACGTTGCTACGGACCCCGTCCCCAGCCTGGGTGTAGGCCAGCACCTGGACGCTGTAGTTGGTGAACTTCTCCAGAGCCCGGAGCTCCACCTGCTCCCTGGTGGTGGTGATGTTCTGCATCTCGCCCCATTCTGATGCGCCACCCAGAAGGAAGGGAGCCAGCGTTTTAGCGTTTGTTCACAGACACTCGGCAGACACAGAGGGGATGGTACACAGACACGTATTTACATCCACCAACAACAGGATTTCCACGCTGGGAGTTGATAAGTGAACACACAAGGAAGAGCACAAGACTGTTTGGGGTCAAAGTTCAAAGTATTAACAGGTACTGGTAAAAAAAACGAAACAAAAACGCACGCACACATGCACGCACACACACACACACACTCACGCACGCACGCACGCACACGCACGCACGTACACACACACACAGAGACACCCACCAGCGAGACAGACAGAGAGTGTGGTAGGGGCCACAGACAGACAGACAAGGGGGGCGGGGGTAGTAGTTAGAATGAGAGAGGTGATAATTACTCTGCATTGGCCCCTGGGCCTGGCCCCCACAGCACCCACCTCCGTCGGGGAACAGGGACCAGAACACCACGCGGTAGCCCTTCAGCACGCCGTGCAGCGTGAGGCGTGGCGGCTCCGCCCACGTGATCACTGCCTCGTCCGAGGTCACGGAGATGGCGCGGACGTTCTGGGGCGGCTGGCTGGGCACTGCGCAGGGACACAGGGACGCCAGGTGAGAACAGGGCACTCCAAAGGTCTGGCTACGCTGCTGCTGGTTTGCCCAGCGTCACATTCTCACAGCGAAAGAGCCGTCTACAACTGGAACGCACCAACAGAGAGGCTGCCTGCGATTCGTGAAACGTGGCGCTCGGGCCAAAACGAAGGGCCTGATTGGCCTTCGGTAGCTGGGTGCTTCTCCTCTCCTGTCTGTCCCACCGCATCGTCCGGAGGGAGAGTAAGAGATGAGATGGCAGAGCGTAGGAGCAGAGAGGCACGGTGAGTGCGAAGAGGGCAGGAAAGGCGGTGGGAAGGGAGGAGGGCGGATGAGAATGTTTTTAAAGCAGAGAGGCGAGGAGGAGCGGCTGGATTACCAGACCGGACGGTTACCACGCTGACGTCTACGTGACAGAGCCTCGCTGGCTAAAGAGGACCTGGACGTCAACGTGAACAAGGAACCCCCGGTACATGCTGAATAATCAGTGATACATGAGAGAGGACAGGACAGACGAAGGAATAGGAAGAAAGAGAGGGGGAGGGAGGCAGGTGGACGGCCATGTTGAAGTGATGGGGTCCCTCTCCAAGCCACTCTCCAAGGGGTGGGCTAATTAATGCAGGGAGAAATGAGGGGGGTTGTAATGCTGCAAATTCATCTCCTCCATTTTGTGTAAGTGGGTGAGTGAGTGAGTGAGTGAGTGAGTGATCGAGTGAGTGTTCACTATTTTCATCGGACTAATTCAAGAAACGAGCGAGAGCACCTCCATTTTGATTTAGCTCCCCCCCTCCCTTCCCTTCCTCCCCCCCACTCCCCCTCCGCTCACCGTCCTCCAGGGTGGTGGCGTTGATCTCGGTACTGGAGGGCCCCGTCCCTGCCCGGTTGAAGGCCTGGACCACCACTCCGTACTGGGCAAACTTCTTCAGGTTGTCCAGGGTGTACACCTCGCTGTCCCCCGTGGCCTTCATCTCCACGATGGTGTACTGGCCGTTGCTGCCCGGCCCGTTCTCACGGTAACCGATCTGGTAGCCCCGGATCACCCCGTTCTGCAGCTCCTTCCTAGGCGCCTACAGAGAGAGAGAGAGAGAGAAGGAGAGAGAGAAGGAGAGAGGGCTTCAAATGGGACGTGGCACGATTTGTGAATAGAAAGCCGCAATCACCGCAGCACCCACTCATATTT
The DNA here is from genome assembly GCA_017639675.1 of Aplochiton taeniatus. Classification (NCBI taxonomy): domain Eukaryota; kingdom Metazoa; phylum Chordata; class Actinopteri; order Galaxiiformes; family Galaxiidae; genus Aplochiton; species Aplochiton taeniatus. Next base: position 6,800,513 of record CM030177.1, read on the forward strand.
ATGTGTTATCGGATGTGCGCTGTTTAAATGTATCGATAAGTGTTATCGCATTGTTAACTTATTGAATCGCCATTCAGCTGTGGTAATCCATAAGCAGGCCGAGGATTAATGAGCTGAGCCTACCCGCCATGTGACCCGAATGCTCTGAGACGTCATTGGCTGGAGGATGACTTCCATAGGAGGCCCATCCGGCTCTGTTGCGGAAAGGTTTGACGGTTGACATTTCACTTCGATGTTAGCATTTCCAGTTTCACATCAGCTTATAAATATACATTTTTATGGACATCGAGATGATTGATTGAAAAACGAATCTAGTCTTCTGAGGTGCTGTTTTAATGTACACTTGAACTTTGAAATTGTTTTATCAATTGGTATCATTTTGTTTTGATCACGTGCATTGCTTTTATATGTCAGTAAATTGATGTACAAGTAAAGATTGTTATTCTAGAGAAAACGATTGCACGCTTGTTAAGAACTTTGGCCATCTTTTTCGGAGAAAAAAAAAGACCTCAATCTTTGCCTCAAGGGGCCCGGCCAAACAAGCAAGTGTGATGATATCCATCCCACTGGGTGTTTTAGACGTTTGCATGTCAGGTGTGCTTAGTCTAGTGAACCTTTCAGAGTAAGAAAGACATATAGAGGGGTCATAATAGAGAGCAGGATGAAAGGAGAATATAAAAAGGTAAGAAAATAGTCATGGCTTCCAGGAAAAGGAGGCGCTGCGACGGTGGGGACTGGCTGGGGACTTACGTGCTTCCTCTGTGCTGATGGTGAGCTCCTTGCTTGGCTGGCTGCGGCCTATCTTGTTGAAGGAGTACATGCGGATGCTGTAGACGCAGGCGGGGTGAAGCTCCACGATGTTGGCCTGGTTGTTGGTGGGAGAGATGTTTCTGGTGGTGTACATGTGATCCCAAGAGTCTGTGGTTCACAAAGTACAAAAGAATAGCGAGCAGGAAAAGATCACCAAATCAAGATTTTCAAAACCCAGGGGTTCAGATATCAGTTTAGGCCGTGCTTTATTTGACACTGAATACATGCGAAATCACCTGTGAATGTAACGCAAGAAAAAAGACGATTATCTCTTCTCTTCTTAATATCAATTCAATGACAACCTTATAACTCATGTATTATGCCCTAAGTGCTTCCATAGAGCGCTTTGTGTCGTGAAAAGCACTATACAAATAAAATGCATTATTATTGTTATCATCAAGTAAAACAGTCCAATGGAGAACGGGTCTTACCAGACTTGTTCTTGTACTCAATGTCGTAGCTGGTGATGATGCTGTTACCGTCGAACCTCTGGATCCAGCGCAGGTTCATGCTCCTGTCCTTCACCTCGCGCACCTCCAGCTCCGGGGGGTCGGGGGGCTCTGGGTAGGTGGGGAAAGGAGGCCGGAGGGGTCAGACAGCGCACGTTGGAAACACCCCACCCCTCCTCGGAAAGCAGCGGCGTACTCCCCCTGGAGCGGGCCGTTCCTCACCTTGGACAGTGAGCTGGATGAGGCCTCGGCCCTCGCCGTAGGAGTTGATGGCGTGGCAGGAGAAGAAGACCGAGTCCCCGCGTTCGGCCGGGTTCAGCTGCGGGGCGACAGCAAAACAAACACAGGGTCAGGGAGGGACGACGCCCGCTGGGGGGACCAGCTCCTCCGGAACCCTTTGGGGAGGGCTCCGGGAGAGTCCGCGGATCTCATGTCCGGACTCTGGATTGGGAGTAGCCCAGTGAAGAGAGGGAGGGGAGGGGGGGGGGGGGGCATGGCTTGGGTTCCTGACCTTGAGCGTGGAGATGACCTCGTCGCCCTTCTTGTTGATGGTGATGGAGTAGCGCGGGTTCCTCTCGGCGTCGATGACGGTGTCGCCGCGCTCCCAGCGGATGATGATGGGCTGCTCGCCTCGGGCCGTGCAGTTCAGCTCCTTGGTCTGGCCCTTCTTGGCCATGGTGGTGTTGGGGTGGCTGGTGATCATGGCGGGGACTGGGTGGGGAGGAGCACAGAGGCAGGTTGGACTGGAACGACGAGAGAAACACTCAGGTTAACAGGAGGGAGGGATTGGGGGCGCCCCCGGTGGCTCATCGGGTTAGGGTTCGGTTCCGGGCCGGGCCCTATGCTGCATGTCCTCCCCTCTCTCTCTCCCACAATTCCCATCAACCCACTGTCCTGTCTGAATAAAAAGCAACACAAATTTCCTACAAAAATATATCTTTAAAAAAAAAGAAAAAGAGGGAGAGAGCTAAATTTGGGATGGACATCTTTTCTCCCCCCCCCCCCCCTCCCCTCCCCCATTACTTGCAGGTTTTCAAGTTCTTGTGGCTATCTATCCTTCCCCCCTCTTCTCCTCTGACATGGGGTTATTGATTGGAGGGGGTTCCTGCTGTTTTGTTTTCATCACTAATTCATCAGAAGCCTTTCCTTACCAGGCAGGACAGCAGACAACGGTAGGAACAAACCAATGGGCAGCCAGAAAGACAGCGGCCAGGGGGAGGGTGAAGAAAGTGCCTCCAAGTGTCAGCCTATACCCAACAATGTCGGTGGGTCACACTGGCCTGGGGCTAAGTTCAAACTATGGAGTGGGGCTTCAATGTTGCTGTATTATTTACAAGGCAGCGTACCGATATTTTGAATTTGAACAGAGTTTGGGATGTGTGGGAAATGTTGTAAATGTGAGTCAAATTACGGTTAAATGAAACATGTTTTGGATACAATATAAAAAGGAAGGGGGAAAAAGCTAGCAGAGGAAAAAGCAGAATGGAAGCTTGCAGAATTCACGTCATTGAACCATGGACTGACGGAAAGGGACTGTCCAGGAGCAGTGCCCGCGTCCAAATCCTACATCAACGGCCACCCTGTTGCTGCGTTACTCCAACCAATAAACAGTCCTAACCCATACGAACCAAACTACGAGAGGCTAGCAGGGAGGCTAGGAGCAGACGGAGAGCCAGACTCACTCTTGACGGTGAGGATCATGCTCTTGCTGATGTCGGAGCCCACGCCGTTGGAGGCCTGGCAGAGGTAGTAGCCGCGGTCGTCCTCCAGGACGTGGCGGATGAGCAGCGAGCCGTTGGACATGATCTGGATCCGGCCGGTCAGAGGCACGGGGTGGTACTGCTGCGGGTTCCCCACACCTGCAGCGCAACACACGGTCCCGGCACGTTAGGCTAACCTTGTTTCCGACTATTTTTAGCTCCTTGTCATTGAGCCGACCTTGGCGAGCGGACGGTGCTATAATAGCTGCTCTCAAAACTCTTATGTGGAGTAGATCACTCTGGATCGCTGTGGACAGTTGCGAGTTAATGTGATTACCTTTGGCGTGTTTCCACATCACTTTGGGCGGGGGGTACCCCTCCACTGAGCAGTTGAGCACGCCCGCCTTGCCGTAGATGCCGTCTTGGTTGTTGGGCTGCACCACGAAGCGGGGGGGCACTGAGACAAGGAGACAGAGGCATTGGGACAAAATGGAGGCGACGCTGATATAGACCACGCTGCCTTTTAGGAGCGGCGGCGCATTCTGAGCTCCGCGCCCCGCCCACTTACCCGTGACGATCAGTTGTCTCTCCCAGCTAACGGTCGCCGCCGCGTTGCTCGCTATGCAGGTGTAGTTGCCGTTGTGCTTGAGCGTCACCTTGGAAATCTGCAGGGAGCTCATGAACTCCTTGGTCTCTATGGCGACGCCCGAGGCAGAGCCCGGGATGATGAGCTGTCCGTCTTTGTGCCAGGTGATGCGTATGGGCATGTCCCCGGACGACACCACGCAGGCGATGTACATGAGCTTCCCCACGGAGGTGGAGGGGATGTCGAAGGGCTGGATCAGCGGCGGCACTGGGTGGGGGGGGTCACAGAGCAGGGGGTTCGGGAGGTGAGAGGTCACACGGGAAGGCTCTCCACCTGGAAGGAGGCTTGGTGGGGGAGAGAGGGGGGCTTGCAACAGAGCAGCCTGATGGTGGCCAGTGTGGCCCTGTGTTCTGCCCAACACCAACTGCCCCCCCCCCTCCCCCATTGCCCTCCCCTGCCCGGCAGCTTATAATAGCTGCTCTGATTAGAGTCCAACTGGCGAGGAAGTCATGCCGTTGCCATGGTAACGGAAGGTGGCGGGGGGGTGGGGGGGTGGGAGGGTGGGGTGGGTGGGGGGCGGTGGCACTACAGCTGAGACATCTGGGGGATATAATCTGGGCCTCATTATCATTCATCTAATTAAATCAGGGACACACACACACACACACACACACACACACACTCACGCACGCACGCACGCACACACACACACACACACACACACACACACACACACACACACACACACACACACAAACACACACACACACAAACACACTAGTAATACCTGACCGTGTGGGTGTACGTTTACCACGTACTGTGTCAAAGCTGAGCGTGCAGATGCTAGCCCCCCCCCCCACCCCCCCTCCCTCCTCCCTCCACAACTCCGAGCCTCACCTTTGACAGTGACGTGGACCGTCTGGTTGATGGACAGCTGCGGCTGGATGAGCACGCTGCACAGGTAGGTGCCCTCGTCCGCCCCCTTCTGCACGTCCGTCAGGCGCAGCGTGCCGTTCTCAAACACCACCTGCCGATGGTTGTCCGGCAGCTGCATGCCGTCCTTCAGCCACTTGATGGAGTAGTAGGGGTAGCCGATCACGCGGCACGTGATGTAGGTGTTACGGCCGGCCACGGCAGTGATGTCGCGCATGGCCCTGATACGAGGTGCACCTGGAGACACAGGGAAGAGAGGGAGGGGATGGAGGGAGGAGCCGGAGGGAGAGGTGGAGAGAGAGAGAGAGAGAGAGAGAGAGAGAGAGAGAGAGAGAGAGAGAGAGAGAGAGAGAGAGAGAGAGAGAGACAGAGACAGAGACAGAGACAGAGACAGAGAGAGTGCGTAAGAGCGAGAGAGCGAGCGAGAGACAGATCGGGGCACAGCAAGAGGAGAACAGACGGACAGAAAAAAAAGAGAGAGAGAGAGAGAGAGAGAGAGAGAGAGAGAGAGAGAGAGGGAGAGAGAGAGAGAGGAGGTGAAGGACATGGAGAGGGCGGGTGCGAAGATAAAGGTCGGGGGGAGAGAGAGTGATTGGGGCAAGTTGAGGGGTAGAGAGGGAGGTTAGTGATGCTCCCTTTCCCAAGGCCCACTGCTCATATTGGTTCCCCTAGCCAAAGACTGTCTCTCGACGCCAGCGCAAAGTCTACTTTACCCTCTGCTGCTCTGTAGCCTGGTCTGACTCTGAGAAAAGACCTCGGGGAGGTGGGGACATTGATAGACTGACTGAGGTCAGGATGGGGCAGACAGAGATAAAGACATACGTGAGAAGAGAGAGAGAGAGAGAGAGAGAGAGAGAGAGAGAGAGCGAGAGCGAGAGAGAGACGGCCAGAGAGAAAACTAGAGAAGAGGAACCGCCAAAGAGAGTCTTTCCGCTCATGGTAGAAAAGTCCTTTGCCTCCTCAAACTTCTAATCCTCCTATATGTGTCTGTAAGGGCTTCCGGGAGTGTGTGTGTGTGCGTGGGTTGGTGCGTGTGTGCGCCGTTGGTGTTGGGCTGCGTGCTAAACTTCCCTCCCTCTCGCTCGGACCGTGTTGCCTGCGTGCGGGTGTATAGGGTGCGGGTGTGGGGTGCATGTAGATTGAAAAGTAGACAGGCACCTCTTACGTTTATGCGCGCCTGGTACTCGGCGCTGCCGGCCGAGTTGCGTGCGCTGCAGCGGTAGACGCCCCCGTCGCGGATGAGCGGGCTGCTGACGTTGACGTGCGACACGGTCAGGCCGTCCGACAGCGTGTACTGGCTGGTCCGGTAGGCCGAGTCCCGCGCCACCGGCTCGTCGTCCAGCGTCCAGGTGATGGAGGGCGGCGGCGCCCCCTTGGCGCCGCACACCAGGGAAAAGGGCTCGCCCGGGTTCACCACCCGCTCGCTGAAGGAGGAGACGATCCGAGGCGTGCCGTCTGGGGAGAGGCAGAGGAGCGGCGGGGGCAAAGAGACGGGAGGTGAGCTTGGCCCTCCCAAAGAAAAACCTTGAACCTGTTACACGCCCCGTGTTTATTACCCTGGCCCATCTTAATACCAGGTTGAGCACATACATACGTTTGGAGTATGAGTAGAGGGAGGAAATTAAAACTGTAACTCAGGCACTGCTGCACCCACTGAGCTACACAGAGACACAATCCTCCCTTCCAACAGAACTCCAAACCTCCCTCTCCACCCTCCGTCCCTCTTTCGCCCCCTCCCCCCTGGTCCCCCTCCCTCCTGGTCCCCCTCCCTCCTGGTCCCCCTCCCTCCGTACCCTCCAGGAGGATGATGGAGAAGTCCTGGGCCGTGTGGCCCTTGCGCGAGGCCAGACACTGGTAGGCCCCGGAGTGGGCCTTCTGGGCGGCGGTGATCTGCAGCGTGTCATTGTGGGTCCCCTGGATGGAGATGTGTTGGTCGGGTACGATGGGCTCCGTGTTGCGGTACCAGGTGACCGTGTATTCCGGGGAGCCCTCCACCGCGCAGGTGAAGAACAGGGTGCTACTGATCCCCGTCTTCAGGCTTTTGGGCGAGAGGGTCACTCTCAGGGGGTCTGGGGAGAGAGAGGCACGGCCGGAGGTAAACACAGGGATGCGTGAGAGACACGCACACACACACACACACACACACACACACACACACACACACACACACACACACACACACACACACACACAGAGAAACATGGGGAGAAACAGAAAAACACACTCTTGGTTGTATAAAAAAATGCTAAGAAAACAAACCTACAAATCAAACACAAACCGAAATAAAATTCACGAACGCACGCACGCACGCACTCACACACACGCACAGACGCCAACACATTAATAACACCTGACAAAGGTCCAGGCACACAAAAAGACATCCCTTAGTGCACAAACACACAATAGGATCCATGACAAGCAACATGAACACACAAGCAGAGGTACATGATGTAGGCAGGAAAGCACGTGCACACACACACATACCCACACACACACAGTGGGTCCTATTTCAGCATACACATTCATAGAGCATAAAGAGAAGGAAAAAACAATCAGATGTGAACGTTCAGTCAGTTTAAGGCACTCATTAAAAAGCAGCTGGAGACATCTCCTCACATCCACGTCCAGTTGTTTGTGTGTGTCAGTGTGTGTGTGTGTGTGTGTGTGTGTGTGTGTGTGTGTGTGTGTGTGTGTGTGTGTGCGCGCACGTGCGCGGGTGCGTTTGTGTGTGTGGAAATGTCAGTGAGCAATAAGGCAGCTGGTGGTGTGTGCTGGGGGCCATGGCTGCATCCCCCCCCCCCCCTTCGCCCTGTCAGCCTGGCTGTGTGTGTTGCCATGATGTGCCCACTGGCAAAGCCGGCCTGGGCTTCTCCGTCTCCCTGCTCCTCGGTTTCCCTGCGACCTTCTCACTCTCCCCCCGCCGCTGTCTCAGTGCGGCTGAAGGGAACCTGCCTCACTCACCATTCATGCTTTCTGTTCCGGCCTTGTCGTTCTTCTACAGCCGCCGCAACCCACCCACCCTTCCTTCCCTTCTCCCTCTCCAACCACATCCCTCCCTCCCTCCCACCCTCTCTCTCTCTCTCTCTCTCTCTCTCTCTCTCTCTCTCTCTCTCTCTCTCTCTCTCTCTCTCTCTCTCTCTCTCTCTCTCTCTCTCTCTCTCTCTCTCTCTCTCTCTCTCTCTCTCTGCTGCTGCTGAGTAGCGCTGGCGGTAGTGCGAAGTGCTCTGTCTGACTGACTTAGCGGCCTGCGTCCTGCGTGGAGTGATGATGGGACCAGACGGCCCACAGCACACACTCCGTTTGGTTACACATGTTCCACGTGTGACCGAGGACGTGTGTGGCCGGCTCAAACGCTGCTCTGGGCCTCAAACCACGGAGACATGAGTGCGTCGGTATCGACCTGTCAGCCAGCTCCAATCAGAGAGATGAGCAGAGGGGAGAGAGAGAGAGAGAGAGAGAGAGAGAGAGAGAGAGAGAGAGAGAGAGAGAGAGAGAGAGAGAGAGAGAGAGAGAGAGAGAGAGAGAGAGAGAAAGTGAAAGAAAGAGCGGGAAAGTGAGACAGAGAGAGATAGAGGGAGAGAGACAGAAGGGGAGAGAGAGAGAAAGAGAGAGAGAGAGATTGAAAGAGCCGCAGAGAGAGAGAAAAATGCCAAGTGTGCATTTAAATCAGCCCTCTCACTTTGTCAAGCAAAGGGATGTACCAACTCCTGACCACCAATGTGACCACAGAGTGGACCCCCAGCTACGACCAGGATGTACCCAACCTGGGTCAGGAGAACGGGACCGGCGGCCTCACCTATGACGTGCAGCACCCCGGACACCTCCTTGGAGCCGAAGCTGTTGGTGACCTCGCAGGCGTAGCTGCCGCTGTCCTCCTGCTGCAGGTCGCTGATGGTCAGGCCCGTGAGGCGCCGGGTCCAGCGGGCGTCCGAGGGCAGCGGCCGGCCGTCCTTCAGCCACCGCACCGTGGGGCTGGGGTAGCCGGCCGCCATGCAGGGCAGCTCCACGCTCAGCCCCGCCTGCACCTCGCCCGCCTGGAAGCTGTCCAGGATGGAGGGCGATGACTCTGTGGGGTCTTGGGGGGGGGGGGGGGGGGGGGGGGGGGGGGGGGGGGGGGGGGGGGGGAGACCGGTAGTGAACACCGGTGTTAGGACGTGCAAAAACAACTTCCTCATTGATACGGCAACGCAGATCTAACCATCTCCTCCACATTAGCTGTGCCTGTTAAACCCTGAACGTGCATTGGCAAATCACTTTTCTTTGATTCGCTGTGGAAGATTCCCCTAAAACATTTCCCAGCCAAACCAAAACCCCAGGCAAGGGCTCCAAAAGTCATACAGTCGTTTATCTAAAGTCCTTAAAGTAGCCTGTTAATAAGCTCCAGTTAATAAACCATCAAATTCAAATTCAAAAAACCTTATTGTCAATCACATAGCGACAGAAAATTGTCTTCAGTTGGAATTTCACAAACAACATAAAAACATAAATGACTCACGTAACACCAAAATCCATAGAAACACAACCACAGAGTGAAACATCTAGGACTAGAGGCGTTCTGCCTAGTAGCGTCCCGTCATTCCAGCGGCCTGGTAAACCAGCCCATCGTTCCAGCGGCCTGGTAAACCAGCCCATCGTTCCAGCGGCCTGGTAAACCAGCCCATCGTTCCAGCGGCCTGGTAAACCACCCCATGCACTCACCCATGACAGAGAGGCGTGCCCCGTTGCTCTGGCGCGTCTCCCCGCTGTACTTGTGCTTGGTGATGCAGCGGTAGGTGGAGAGGGCGTCCTCCTTCTGGACGTCTGCGATGTAGAGCGCCCCGAAGGTGGTCAGGAAGAAGCGGTTCCCTGGGAGAGGAGACAGGACACGGGACGCTCAGTCAGCGGGAGAGCGGGGGATGCCATGGCGACGGCGATCCACTGGAGACGTTTAACTGACGTGCTGAGGACGTAGGCAAGGCGGAAGGCCCCGCCAACATGGCAACCCGATTCCTCAAAGCCTAGTGGACAATCCACCCTCCCGCTAGCGATGGAACGCACAACCCATCGTTTCACAACAAGGACGCACAAGAGCCA
>CM030177.1:6822563-6827563 GCA_017639675.1 Aplochiton taeniatus
GGGCTTGTGTGTTCTGAGAGGTGCAGACTCTTGTACAGCCGGGTTTTGGGGTGGGTTGCCAGATTGTGTCCAGCTGCCCGCCCAGCATAGGGGCTGTTTTGCCTGGGCTGTGCTCCGTTCTGTGTTGGGGTCGGGTGTTGGGGAGTGGAGGGAGCAGCGCAACGTGTTCACTGATCATCAGCTGACCTATATATCCCTGATTAGCCACGGGAGCAGCGCTGCAACACCACAGGCCCAGCACCACCGAGACGGGAACACAGCGCCTCTGTCTCCAGGCACAACAGCAGATGCACAGTTCAACGAGACGACCGGACAGAAAGTCACACCTTTACGGTCACGTTGTAAGGAGGTGCACGTGCCTTAATCCACAGCAAAGAAAAACAGGAAGCACGGCGGAGCGGCCATCTTTTCACGCTTTGCCACCTTCCATCACACATAAAACATCAAACGGATTGGAATCATATGCCTATGAAGAACGTGATAAACGTATCATCTTTTTTAATTTTTTTATTACATACAGTAAAAGAAAAATAGGCAAAAAAAAGCGTGATTAACCTATCATTTTCTTGGAATTCAAAGAATAATATCCAAACTTGGGAAATATTTTGACCAAGAAGAACGGCTAAATGTGGCGACAGAGAACACAGTTCAATTAGGCAGTCAAACTCAGACTGGAGGTTTGTGTATTTATTGAGTGTGTCAGTTCTATGTTTGACTCAAAAATGTGCAATGTGCGAAAAGTTATGCTTGTGTGTGTGCGTGCATATGTGTCTGTTTGTGTTTGAATGTGTGTATGTGTATGCATGTATGTGCGTGTGTGTGTGTATGCATGTGTGTGTGCATCTTTGTGAGTGTGTGTGTGACTGTGTATCCATGTGTGTATGCATGTGTGTGACTGTGTATGCATGCATTTGTGTGTGTGTGTGTGTGTGTGTGTGTGTGTGTGTGTGATGCATGTATATAGAGCGCCATCTGCCAGGTCCTGAGGCTGTTCTTGCCCCACTATCCGCCTTGCTCCTCTCTCTCTGCTTCTTTCTCTCAGCCTTCCAGGTTGTTATTGTCAGCGTTGGAAATCACTGCTTTGTCACGTCTTACTGTTTTGACAGTGTGTCACATACTGGACCTTACACACACTACTGACACCAAGATACCAACGCAGTGCAGAACCCACTTACAGCCCTCTGTAGCTAGACGCACAAGCACAAACAAGACCAGAACATACACACACACACACACACACACACACACACACAGACACACACACACACACACACACACACACACACACACACACACACACACACACACACACCACACCCACACACACACACCTGCACACCTGCACACGCAAATGAGGTTAATGAGGATGGATGTAGGGCCATGCTCATATTGACACCCAGTGTCTCTAATTGGGCCACTGGTCTTCAAGGACACGCTAGTGGGGAGAGCAGGATGGAGTCAGAGGATGGAGATCCACGAGAAAACAACACAGGGGATCCAAAAGCACAGCGCCGGGAAGGAGCATCGAAAACAGAAAGAGGTAAGGGGTTCAGGGTGGAGCGATGTCTAACCCCAAGGTAGAAGGAGGGAGGGGAAAATAAGAAATGGGAGACGGAGGCCGGGGATGGAGGGAGGGAGGGAGGGAGGAGGGGGAGAGTCAGTGATCCAGAACAGTGAGCAGACAGACAACAGCCATGAGTTAGAGTTGGGTCAGGAGATACGGAGAGCCATCAGTGTGTGTCCACGGCTCCACGCCGCCCATGTGACCGCGGACGTTATGCCAGACGCAAAGAGTTAAGTGAGTTCTTCTTTCATTTGCCACACGCGCGTGCTCACACACACACAAACACATAAACACACACTCCAACACACACACACACACACACACACAAACACATAAACACACACACACACACAAATATAAACTCACACACACACACAAACACACAAACACACGCACACACGCACACACACACACACACACACACACACACACACACACACACACACACATAAACACATAAAAACACACACACACACACACTCATTCACAAAAGTCTGGTCATCACCCAAAGGTAGGACAAATCCAACACTTCACCTCCCTGGCATGGAACACACACACACACACACACACACACACACACAGACCATTAACCCCAGATGCTAGACTCCACCCCACCCATCCCACTCCCCACCCAACACACACCCAGCCCGCATGTGTGTGTTCCTACCTGGGACGATGGAGACGGTGTCTCTCTCCCAGGACACCACGCTGACGTACTCCTGCACGGCGGTGGGGATGAGGCACTTGAACACGGCCACGTTGCCCCGCATGGAGCGCTGGTCGGCCACCCGCACCGTGTAGGGCTCCCTGAAAACTACACACACACACACACACACACACACACACACACACACACGTCAGGCGAAGGCCAGATACCACGGTGAAAGGGTGAAAACATCGATAGAGCTGCTTCAAAAAGAGGCACTCGGTGAGGTAAATGGTTATGAGTTGGAAGGCGGCACTGTTCCTCAAGTGGAGCTCTCGCCTTTCCTTTTGTCTCTTACGGAGAGGAAAAAGGCAAACTTGGCCCTCGGTATCTATTCACAAGAATGGCTTTACAATGTTCTTTCATATGGAGTGTCTTTCATAGAGCAATCTCCTTTTTAGCTTTTGAGATGTGCGTTGTTATTTATTATCATGGTTGACATTTTGAATAGAGTCAGAGTGAAAGGCATGAAAATAGCTATTGTATGATGATCCCTCTCATTCACAATAACCAAAAACAGATCCCAAATGTGTTTTTTCTATCAAAAATAATAACTCTTCTTCTGAACAATAAATGTGTGGTTTTAGCCTTCTGTTGTTTAAGCACCCCTAATCCAACAGTCAGTTTTCAACATAAACAAAGAAGCCTACATTTGAAGAGGATAAACAGCAACACCGCTATTGGCTAGCTTTGGCATCGCTAACATCGCGTATTAATCTATTGTTTGGTCTAGAACTTAATAATAATGATAAGAAGGAAAGCGGGGTGGTCTGGAGGAGCCGGAGAGCGCCCAGCCGGTGAGCACCGTGGGGGAGGGACGAGCCTGCCGCACTCCTTATGCATGTTCATGCAATACTTTACACTCTCCTGAATGAGCAGGAACTCATTAGCGAAATCACGAGGAGCCAGGACATCGCTGAAGGTTGCTAAGAAACTGGTTGGGAGCCCCCCCCCGCCCCCTCTCTCCTTCCCTGGAAATGGCTGAGGGGGAGAACAGGCAGAGCCGGCTTCCTGTCTACTCACTGCAGCACACACAACACATCCTTATCCACACAGGACCCACCCGAGTTCGGTAAGCACGCCTCTAGTTGCAGGCGTGCTGGGTTCCTCTGCCTCCCTGCCTGGGTCTGCACTCACTCCGAGCTCTCGATATCTCTGAACCGATTCGGGAGTTACCGTCACGTAGTTTTGCTCCCGTGTCCCCCCCCCCCCCCCCCCCCCGACACGAGAACAAAGATGGCAACTCCGCCAGCGCCGCGACCTCGCCGCCACCGACCCGTCCCAGCCGCCGCGTCCCTCACCCCTGACCACCCTCCCCTCCCCTCCCCTCCCCTCCCCTCCCCTCCCCTCCCGGACCAACCCGGCCGCGCGCCGGCACACCGCGCCGCACCCGCCAGCCAACCACAGGCCTCGGCCCGGGCCGCCACGGACCAATGCTAATCCTTTGTCTGGCGGGGACGGGCTGTTGGGTCATGAGGGGCTGAGGGCGGCAGAGAGCCGGCTGGCGTGCCGGGCTTCTCTAATCCCCAGCTCGCCACCAGTATTAGTATTAGTATGAGTATGAGTATTAGTGCAGGTCGGTGTTGGGAGGCAGAATATGAAAACAGATGTTGACGGCAGAAGGGGTGGAGGTGGGGGGCTGTCTGCCCTGATGTGGATGATTGACATGGGCAGGAGGGGAGGCACAGAGGGCGGGAGGGGGGGAGCGATAGGACAACAGGAGCCTGGTTGAAAAGCCAAGGCCTAAAGGGCAGCCCTACGGTCTATGCTAAGGTGTCACGCAGGTGGGGCACGGGACCACCACCTGGGGACACGAGGAAGAGAACTAACTGGAGCCAGCCGACTGCCAGAGCAGTCCTTTTCCAACGGAATCAATACAGTGCTCAATTAGCTTTCCTAATGAGAGACTATTAAAGAATGGTGCTGCGTCTATATTAGCGGGGCACCAGAGGACCGCCGTAAGAGGAAGGAGGGAACGGGGAGGAGACAGAGCAGAGGGAGGACAGACAGGAGGAAGGGAGAGGGGGAGCGTACGGGGAAGGAACACAGGTAGGGCCACTGCCAGAGCAGAAACCAGCAGCAGCGCCGGTTGGAACTGGCTCCATCAACATTTTTCTGGATTTCTCCCAACGGGTGAATGAGTCTGGGCCATGTAACGTTGCGTGCCCCGGGTAGCCTAGTAGAGCCCTGGGGAGGGAGTTTGAACCCTCCACACCCTCCAGAGGGAGGACACTCAGCTATGTTGAAGGGGGAAGGTGGTTGTGGTTTCTCTGGGGCCAAGCTAAACCCTGGGAACTCTCCAGAGGTTGCCTCTGAGGACAGTGATCTCAGTCAGCCTGGGAGGTGGGGACAGACAGATAGGCTACTCTGGTTCAGCCCTCCCTATTTCCCTCTCTGTCTGTCTCTGAAGGGCCAGAACTCTCTCTTTCCATCTCCAAAGGAATGGAACTCTGTCTGTCCCTGAAGGGCTAGAACTATCTCTGTCTGTCGCTGAAGGTCTCTCTCTCTCTCTCTCTCTGACTGTCACTGAAGGTCTGTCTCTGTCTCTCTCTCTCTCTCTCTCTCTCTCTCTCTCTCTCTCTCTCTCTCTCTCTATCAGCCTTCTTTGAGGGGTCTGTACTGTTGACCAGGTAGAACCTGAAACCTTCAAGCATTTGGACTCATTTGACCTCCCTCTCTCTCAGCGATGACACAAGTTCCCTGTGGGACTCCTCCTAACCCTCCAGCCTG
>CM030177.1:6832563-7028542 GCA_017639675.1 Aplochiton taeniatus
ATCATGCATTCAGACGATCATTAAATTTGTTTCACACCTGGGCCAACGCCTCTTTCAGAGGACTCTAGATTGATAAATACAATTACTAATTCGTTTAGTTTAGAAATCCATTCGGCCAATTGGTACATTGACAAAATGTTTTCAACATACAATCCTGTTGTATTTATGTATTTGAAGATTCTTAGGTTTATTATTTGAAACAAATTGAATTTGGAAAAAAAATAACCAATATGCCCGATGCTCTCAAGGCCCGATTTCCCTTATAGACCCAATCAAGGTAAAGCAGTGTTGATTTAACTGTTTAATTTAACAAACTACAACAGTTCTGACTCCCGCACATATATTGTTGCTTTCACATATCATTAACATGAGATGATGGTCAATCAATGAATATTGCTATCTAACTTGTGTTATTTGGGATGTTTAGATGTTCTTGGCCCAGGATTCCCTACTTAGGCCCAGAGTCCAAATTAGGCTTTTGGCACCTTTTTGGCCCCTGACCCGGTTTGCTGCTCTGTCATGCTGCAGATCGCAGCGCTAATTGTGCAGCTGAGAGGAGAGAGGGGCAGCTGGGGATTTTGGATGAGAGAGAGAGAGAGAGAGAGAGAGAGAGAGAGAGAGAGAGAGAGAGAGAGAGAGAGACCAATTTTTTCTCCTGACAGCAAGGACAGGGGTGTGCTACTTGGTACTTATGACTGGGGAGGGAATGCCTTATAACTTCACATTTTCAATCAGATTATACTTCAGCCTATAATCTCGGTTTCTTTTTTTTTTTAAAGATGGATATTACTGTGCAGAGGAAATACTGACTGCAGGTCTGATTATCAACTCTATTTATCCATCAATTTTTTTTCATATGGAATACTTTTAAGAATTGAAAATGTTTTGATTTACAGCGCAAAAATTACTATTCTGAACATAATTACAAGCATATTTCCTAACGAACATGGAAAGTTAACCATTTCATCAAGGTTGTTTTCACGCAAAAATGTTTTTTTTTATAAAAAGATAGAATAGCAAACAATGCACGGAATTAAAAGGTTTGGGCATAGCAACTGAAGTCTAATTCAAAGAAAACACAAGATAGCCTAAAAAGAATAAATTAATTATATCTTTTTATTATACTCTAAAAAATAAATTCAAGCTTGAGTGTCAATTTTATATAATTTAAGAATTAAGTTCAATTAAGTTAGTCATTAACTGCCATATTGAATTAATTCCTAAAGCAATCCAAATTTCGTATAAATCATAGAGGCTAGACCAACAGCAGGCCCAATTATACAAAACGAGCCTTCTCGCTTTTTTTTTTTTTTTACAGATGCGAAGTTAATTACTAAAATACAATTGTGACTATGCCCATATGAAATAAACCAAAGTGAATATTGGGTATCCTTCCATCCACCCCCCTCCCACTTGAACGCGCAACCCACACAAACACACTTACACGCACTCATGCACGAACACAGGCGTGCGCACACACAAACACGCACAAATTAAAGGCACCCTGGGTTCAGGTGCGTTATTACTGGGAAACACGTCTGGGCTTGTTCTTATGCACCCACGCATTGGGGTTTCTTATTTTGGCTAAATAAAAAACATCAACTATGTAAAAGGCCTATTTGTATTTTGTTCCATCGTCATTTAGGCCGTTTGTAATCTTGTCATTTATTTGCAGTGTAATTTTAGTTTGTGTGCTTTTAAGATCACTATAGAGCACAGATTACAGTCCAGTTCGAAAGCACATATTGTGACTGTAACATACACAAATAAATACATAGGCCTACATAAATAAGGAAAAAAAGAAACCAAAGAAAGTATCCAATGCAAAAGAAAATCCGCCAATCATTCTGATGAACAAACAGCCAATGTCCCTTATTCCGGCCAATAACAAAAATCATTCACAATCATAGCAAACAGATTGCTAAACAAAGAGCAAAAAAAAACCGCTTATATTTCGAGGTGCTGTTGAGTTTCTGTGTTATTTTCAACGGAGATTTGTTCAGGATTATAATAATACAGTGTAATAGTAGGAGAGATCAACTTAGTAAGGGTCGGGGATTTGCGGCCATATTAAACAAGCCTTTGAAATATGAGGATTTCTCATTCCAGAAACCACAAGGACTTTATATGTGACATCAGAACAGACTAAACTAAACAAAAACAAAAAAAATGTTAAAGCCTGAACTGAATTTAGTAGGCTTATGTATATTTGAATATGATAATTATAGCATATTCATCGGATGGGTAATAAAGGCCTGTAATTTAGGCCTACACAAAAACATTTCCGATATAGAAAGGACTCATTATTGCATGGACTCTTTCTAAACAGATCTTACAGATTTAAATTAAGAACAAAAAATGAAAATAGAACATGGTCCTTTCAAAATGGAATCAATGGTCCCAAGCCCACACCGTTCACAGACCCCAAAAAGCATCAATTAGCACATACAATCAAAGCTGGTAAACGATTGAATTAAAAAATAGATCCATCTACTTCTAAACACATCTCAACCGTGCCTTCACAATTGTTTGTGGTTTATCAAATTCATTTCCACCATTTATATGCATGTTTTTATTTTTTCTCCTTCCACCTCATCGTTTTCCCTATCCAGCCATTTTACATATTCATAACTCGTTGGTATAATGCGAAAACAAACCGTGCCATCAGCACCATCTGCGGCACCACGCACTGGTGCACATATCTAGAAAATCACCGAGAAATATCAACTTTTAAACTTAAAACATCTTCCTTTCACATTTTGTTGAGCAACTATTGTTTTATATCCTTTTTCTAAATCTGCTGGATTGCTTCCATTTACCTAAATGCTAATAACGGAGAGACCAGCAATTATTTCTCTGACACAATTCCAAATTGTAATAGACTATCATAAAACAAATTATCAAGCTACTTTTGGTTAAGCATAATAAGTGAAGACAACTCATGATCCCGACCAATGTTTTGATGTTAGCCTAATTGTATTTTCTTACCTTCTTGGAGAGAGCACAGCAGGAGTAAAGTTACAAGCCACATGCCATAAATAGCAGGTATATTTTTCAGGAATGTTTGGCAATCCTGGCGAATGTACTGTGCGGTCTTTGGCCAGGCGAGTCTCCGTGCTGGACTGGCGACTATGCTCCCCGGCGGTCTCTCCAGCCCTGCTGCCCCTCTAACAATCGCGGGGAAATGAGAACTGCCTCAGCCCCGCCCATGTCCCCACCTCTCAGCTTGCATATCGTGCATATGAATCTAATCCTCTATTAATGAAGCACCGCGGACCGATGCATCACACCAAGTACAGCGTGCTAAAGGGGTCGAGCAGCGTTGAGGAGTGGAGGTTTATTAAAGAATATAGTCTATCATTTACAGCGAACTGGATGAACACAGGACCGAAGCAGACAGGTGGATGGCACTGCCGGGCTATTCACAACTTGATGAGCACTAGTCCACCTGTAAGCTTTAGAATGGTGCCGTTAGCCTACTTTGCGCATTGGACATTGTAGACAACAATTGGAGTCCACGAGTGATCTCTGTAATATACATATTTTGAAAATGTAGTAGGCTATTAATGCAGTCGTCAATAAATAATCAACTCTGTTGAATTTCGGTTTGGTGTTTACAATATCCGCACCAATACATAGAACAGCCACTGGCGTCCAAACAAACATATGAGAGAGAGAGAGAGAGAGAGAGAGAGAGAGAGAGAGAGAGAGAGAGAGAGAGAGGGAGAGAGAGAGAGAGAGAGAGAGAGAGAGAGAGAGAGAGAGAGAGAGAGAGAGAGAGAGAGAGAGAGAGAGAGAGAGAGAGAGAGAGAGAGAGGGAGAGGGAGAGGGAGAGAGGGAGACCCATTTTTATGTCCACAATTTTAAAAGACTGGTTTGAAACTGCTGAAAGAGTTGATCATGAAAGAAAAACTTGAAATTTGGGGGAAATGTACCAGGAACGGTAAATATAGTTTTGGAGCCCGCAGTTATAAATGAGTCTCCACGATTAAAGATGGGCCATTCACCAACACTCAGGAAAATATTGATCTATATTTGTAGTCTTTCTATATTCCTGAATTAAAATAGGCAGTGCAAACTCACCAGTGATAATGTTATGGCAATGTATTACTTACATAGGTTATCCACAAAAGTACATATGCGACAATAAAATAAAAAGTTACAATAGGTGTTAGATACACATGATATGTCACGAAAGTTGTTAAACTTTCAGGGCTGGTGTTGTTTTAAGACTTTTATAGAATAGTTTATAAAATAGGACTGTCAGTGTGGTTTGAGAGCTTCTGTTGGTAATACAATCTGAGCGTATTGAAACTGTGGACACAAATATGAACTTTGGGGTGCTTGGTTAACATAACTAAGGAATGTTTAACCTCATTTCCATTTGTCCTGGAATTGTCTCCCTGGAACTCGTCCTGTGGTGGACAGGAAAACGAAATTTTTCCATAACAGCCTAAATGGATATAAAAACCATCCGTACGATTTGGGACAAATGCAAATAAGGTTAAACATCTCAAGTGAACTGTTCCTTTAACACAGGGAACTTGCTGTGTAATTGCTCCCATTCATAAAAACACATAGGTCAGCGTATGAAGGCTGGAACCAGCAAACCCTTGGTCAGATATTCCCATACAGTATCTAGCCACAAGGCCTAGACCTCCACATAGTTTCTATAAATGTCCTGTGTAGATTAATTATCTGGACCACAGTGGTACAGATCCATGGGTCAGGTTTGTCCTGAAGTTCAAAAACATCATAAGCGTTTTTCAAGTTTTGGGTCAGATATATGAGATTCCACTGACATAGTTCTCCACAGGACCCAAATTCCCCAGCCCCTTTGACTTTCACTACCACAACCTTCTCATAGCTTGTGTGTAGTGTGTGTACAATACAAATGCACTCAAATCTTTACTTCTGTTTTCCGAATACAGCGTGCGTTAGACTATAGTTGAGCCTTCAATACCATTGTGCCCTCCAAGCTCGTCATCAAGATCAGGAACCTGGGACTCAACAGCGCCCTCTGTGATTGGATCTGGAACTTCCTGACAGGCAGACTCAGGGCTGCGTGCTCAGCCCTCTCCTGTGCTCCCTGTTCACACACGACGGTGTGGCCACCCACAGCCCCAACACCATCATCGAGTTTGCTGACGACACGACCGACATTGGCCTGATCACCGGCGACGATGAGATGGCCTACAGAGAGGAGGTCGGAGCCCTGCCATCTCGGTGCCAGGACCACAACCTCCATCTCAACGTCAGCAAAACGAAGGAGCTGATTGTGGACTACAGGGAGAAGGCCACACCCCCATCACCCTCAACGGGACTACGGTGGAGAGAGTCAGCCGGCTCTTCTTCCTCCACAGGCTCGGGAGGCTCACCATGGACTCCAGGATACTCTGCAACTTCGACAGGTGCACCTTAGAGAGTATCCTGACTGGCTGCATCGCCGCCTGGTACGGCAGTGGCACCTCCCTCAACCGTAGGGCTCCACAGAGGGTGGGGACAACAGCACAGGACATCACCAGGATGGAGCTGCCATCCCATGGATGACCTCTACACTCAGCGGTGCAGGAAGAAGGCCAACAAGATCATCAGAGACCCAAATCACCCCAGCTGCAAACTGTTCTGTCTGCTGCCGTCTGGCAGACGGTACCGCAGCATCCAGCGTCTGCCCCAACAGGCTCAGGGACAGCTTCATCCAACAGGCCATAAGACGGTTGAACTCTTGATCATTTGTCACTTTAGTTATTACCAACTCTGTGTATATGTATATGCATATATATATATATATATATATATATATATATATATATATATATATTTATTCATTTATTACTGCACAACCTGTTTACACCCAGTTTATACATTCTACCATTATACCTGCCCACCTCAGTATTATATAATATTTTATATTGTATTCTATATTTTATATTTTATCTCTGATTATTTGTATTATATTGTTGCACTACATAGTTACTTATTTGTTTTAAGTGCACTGTTGTAAGAGCCTGAGTCCCAAGAGTTTCCTCACCAACGACTGCTTCATGTAACTGTTGTGTAAATGACAATAACATCATGCATCTTGAATCTTGACAGTTTTGAGTGAGAAAGTTTGTCTGCTCCTGTCAGGCACCTACTCCTCCATGATGACTTATTTACTGAGGAGTAATTAGGCAGCCCAGAGCCGGCTCACTGATGAATGTGCTTTGTCAGGCCACCCCTGAGGCCTGTCTGCACCGTGAGCAGCCCCTGCTCCTGCTGCTGTGGCCTGCTTTAGAGGAACCCTCACTGCGCCATACGACTGCTGTGCCATCCATTCGAGAATACTGGGGACACCAAACAGGTCTGCTGCCTGACAACCTCAAGTGCAGCTGGCTTATACATTGTAAACAAACTGGTACTGCACACAGAAGGCAACGGGTTAGTCCAGGCAGGCTGGGCCCACTGCCAGAGCAAAGTACTGTAGGATAAAAGTGTCCCCCCTCTCATTGCATCCGATTAAATAAGCGACACAGAATTTCTGTTCCAAACTGGAAATAGCATGCAAAACTCATCTGGACTGTATATGGATTGATTCGGCTCAGACTCATGGTTCAGAGAGAACTGCATTGATTTTGAATCCATGTCATATGTCTGATTAATCACAAATTCCAGGTGTAAATGAGTCAAGAATTTAACAAAACCTTTTTTGAAAATACCAGTTAGAGATCATGGCCATTGAGCAACAGCAATACACAGTGGGTGGTAGTAGCGATAGGAATATTATTCAGGCTTGACTTTTATGGTTCAGACAGATGTCACTGTAGAGCTGCACCTTCTACGGCAAGGTAGCGCTTCCCCAAAACAATCTTGGACAGCAGTTTCAGCTGGATCTGGGTCTGGCGTTTGCTTGTGACACTATACCAAATAAAGCTCTCGACTGAATGGACAGATAAACATTAGGACGATGATTGACAAGGGAGCCACACTTATTAGGCCCATGTCAGATTATATAAACGGTGACCTTGTTTAGAAATCCCTGTAGATTTAACCAGAAATTAGACTGTGCTGTTACTAGGTCAGATAAAGCTCAACATTCTACTGCGCAGGGTTCCACATTAATGTATCTCTCTGCAGGAGCAAGTCTTACGTGAGTTCAGTTGGAAACCACTTCAGTGGAAAAAAATCCAACAAAGCTAGCCAATAGGTATACAATCGCTGTCCAAATAAAGCAGCTTTGCCCACAGGAATGCCTCAGCACATCTTCCTCCCCATTACCAGGGCCTGATGTAGGCCTGATGTTTCCCGGTCTGATTAGGGTTCCTGAGTCTGACCTTAATCTGTCGGAAAGTCATTTTGGTCAGCACAGGCCAGTGGGGGGCCATTGTGCGGCCTGGCCTGTAGGGAGGTTGAGAGCGTAAACCAATCAGAAATGGGTGTCATTACTACCACCCTGTGGTTCATGTGTTCAGTGCACTTTTAATTTTTGTAATTGGCGCACCAACGTTTTGGGATAAAAACTAGCTTGTTTTGTTTTTTTGTCCTCTGGAAATTCCTTTTCACCTCAGGACGTAAATACAGAGCCCTCTTTGTAGTCTGGGAATGAGAACATTTTGTGGGGTCCGAATATCTGTGATGCAAAATTATGCTAAGATAAAATGTACTTTTTTTTTCAATTTGTTTCAAGTTAAATGTAAATCAAAGGATGGCATAATAATGGATTCTGGAAAAAAAAAGAATCATCCCGTGCACTTATTTTGTATTGCTCTTTTTTGTTTGTTTTTGCAAAAGTGATAAATATAATCCTTTAGTTTTTCTCTCCCATAAGATGTTATAAAATAAGTTGTGATTTTATTGTGAATATGTAAATAAATACAATAACAAATATCTGTTGAAAATATTTTCACATTTTGCTCAGTTTACTATTTTATGTGAAACTTCAGACAACGACGAAAGTGCGCTCTTATCTGGGCCTTTTAAAAGACAACAGTACACTTTAACTATTAACTTACATACATGGCCCCTGGATAGGAATGCTACTCTTCCTACAATCACTAAATACAGACGGGTTTCTAAATGAAACCGTGTCAGAATGAAGCATTTAGACATTCCAGCTACATTACTGCTGCAGTATTCGTCCTGGAATGGAATCACACCCGTACCCAAAACCCATCTGAATGGAGAGTGTCAGTGTCACTGAGTGGAGAACTCACAAACGAGAACCAGCCTGGTGAAAGTAAACTCAAACCGAGGTTTCTCTACACAGAATTACACAAAATACAATTGTATTCTCAAATACAAATACCCCTTCATGGCAGATGAAAATGTTAACAGTCTTTATTCTTCAGGCTGACAACAGTATTTGAAGATGATCAGACATTGATGCTGGATGTAGTATATACTGTTGGCTGATCCTGAGGGTATGTAGGACCACGGTGTCTGTTAACAGAATACAATTTCATTCGATTCACTTTTTTGTCTTTCGGACAGACGTTTTTTTTTTTTTATAACAGTTAGAGGTTGAACAGTTAAGCTACCTTCAAAGTTCTTCGATACACACAGCCCTGCAGAGAAAGAACAGGTCAGGAGAACAATGCACTGTCTGTGTTTTCCGTCAAAGAAACTTGGTGAGCATGTTTGAGAAGTTTGAAAAATAATTGTGTCAGTAATGCTCTTACTTTGCTCTCCGCTTTTTCCCACACTTGATTTTATTACCTGAGACGCAAGAGGATAGTTAAATTAATGTAAAGGTGCCACTGCACCATTATTATAAGTTTCTATTATCCAATTTTTACATTTACAAGGATTGCTCTGGCAACAGTGGGTTGCTATAGTTTAACAGGACTTAGTCCTGTTTATTAAACAAAAACGTTCGCCATTGTAGTATGTGAACAATGAAGAAAGTATATTATAATAACCTAGAGTGGGCAACTAGTTGCACATTTTGTATCATGTAGTGCATGACACACATTATTTATTAATAAATAGCAAGACATTGGGATGTGGAAGGAAGTGTAAGGTTACAAGAAAAGTGAAAAATAATGTAAAAACTAAATGATGTCAAGAAGCATCAAATACACTCTTATGGTCCCTCACTGAGTTTCTCAAGTTATTCCGGGGAAATAAGTTCACTGAAGTAAAAATTATTTGATAATAAGCATCAAAACACGTGTTGCTAGCATGAGACAAGTAGTCTACATAAAGCCCCCCTGGTGTATCCCTCTCACCCAGGATGGGATGGACAGATGCAGTTTAGCGGTAGCAAGGTAAAACCACTGATAACTAGGATCATTTAATATATCATCATATCGTACGTCTAGTCATATTAGAGTTGTCCAAGAGCCAATTGTTTATGGGCATAAAGAACAGGGTCCTATCCATACATTCTAAAAGAACTTAACGTTAGTGGTTTGACACTTACTGAAAAGAACGGCCAGGCCCAGGCAGAAGAGAACGGCAGCTAAAATAAGGCCACCTTTTCTCAAAGTTTCATAGTCTGAGGGGGATAGATAATGTGGAGTGTTGGTTAGCAAACTGGAGGTTGAGGAAAATAATTAGAAACATACACTATGTACATATATATATATATACATATATACATATATATATATATATATATATACAAAATATATAGAAGACATATTTACAATAGAAAAGATGTTCAATCATTTTTTTTTTACATAAATCTATAGACACAGAATATGTTTTTAAATTTGAGGTACTGACTAGAAAATATTGTAAACCCCTGATTTGTGGAATATCCATACCCCTTACTTTGGTTCATTCAATTACTTTGCCAAATGTCAGTTTTATTGCATGAACGCTCCAATTACTTTACCACTCACCATAGCTGAAGTCAGACCCCATGTCTTGTGAGTCTAGGGGACATAGATATTTGCAAAACAAGAATAACACATCCAATTAGCACCCAATAGTAGAATCAAAAACAATGTAGGCGGCCATCATAAAGACCGTGTCTTACCTCCAGCCATTGTGCCTGTCAGTGCTGAGAGCTTTTGTTGAACTGATTGTAGATCAAAGGGTTGGGTAGGACAAGAAGCAAGGTGAGTGAGAACTCGGGGTTGGGAATAGAGGGCAGGGTCTCTCTCTTTCAGGCTCTCTCCTATGCGTTTTACCCCCACCCCACCCTCCTATCTCTCTTTCTCTCTTTTCTCCCACCAGAGAGACAGTTAGTCAATAATTTGCTGTAGCCTAAAAGGGTCTGTTTTCCTGTGACTTTCCACTAAAAGGTCATTTAAATCCAGTGACAAAAGCCCTATATATTGTGACCGTTTGTAATGCAGTCATATAAAGGCTAAAGATGCTTCAATTCTTCAGCAATGACAGACTAAACACTCTGAATGCTCAGTATGTACAGCTTGTGTTATCATGTCTGTTCCCAACTAGTGAAATCTATGTGCAGTTACACCCACTCTTAATCGATGTGGAGCACGTGAAAACTAACTGCGCGAAGGGTGTTCGTTTTAGATGAATGAACAGTCAAACACTAATCCCGTATGAGCTAAAGGTCATTGTGAGTCTTTTCAGGACACTTGAGGACTTTCCGCCATATAAAGTGACCCTTCCAATCTAGAGTTGCCGGCTGATAACAGTCCTCTACAAATCCTTTGAAAGTCCTTCACAATTATAACGAAGAGGAATTACTGCCTTCACGTGATCCTAAGGATCTTTACATAAAGAAAATAGGACTATGGTGCATCTCAATATATGAAATAAGGAATACAACATAAAATTTAGTTCAACCTCCTTTATTATATTCGCTCTCCAATAACGGAAGGCATCTCAATTACTCTTTGGAAAGGAGGCATAGCTTCTCCTGGTGAGCGGCCGTTTACCGAACAACATTATGTCTCCTGCGTATTTATACATTTTACGTTAGCCAACAAGATTTAATGTGCTCCTCACATACAATGCTTACAGGTTAACCATATGTCAATCATGTCAACATTTCAAACCCATACAACAATTAATACTGTACACAGCAAAGACAACTTCTACTGAAGTTTCAAGCTAGTGCAGAAATGGGTGTGCAATGTTCCTGTTATGTTTCCATCTTCATGCTTCAGATTATGTTGGCCATCATATAGTCAGAATATGAATTGATTCAACTGGGTTTCAGCTCTAAAGGACAGTGTTGTTGAAAACCTATCAAACTTATCTTCTTCGAGATAAGCCATGGACCAAGGTACTATAGGACAGAAGAGATTGCTCAGACTGTAAAGTGTCCAACACGCCCCTCCCCATTACAAATGGTTCTTTGCTAGTACATGTGCTATTAAGTGTTAGGAAACCAGCTAACATGTGTCATGTGTGGAAGGACTGGGGCGAGAAGGGTGCTTGTCTAGTTTGTCATTGTAGCCTGTTAGAGTTAACGGATAACATATTCAAAGCAAAACAGTCTGTTCCATGGAAAACTTTACAGTCACAAGTGGCTTGAGTTATTCATTATTAATTAACAACCTAATAAATTCAGTCATTCCACACTGGTGACAAAATAAACTTTTATTTAAACATTGTTGTAACCATTTACATCTATTATACTCTGATGTGCTCATAAATTAAACAGCTTAAGTAAACAATCTGTGCAATACTGTATAACGTGATTGGCAAATATAGGCAAATTAATCTTCTTTATCTTCATAGTATGTCTTTCAAATTTCACATTTTCGAGACAGTCAACATTTCAGAATCGATAAAACTGTACAAAATGACATCAAATCAATGAATCAAATATCACATTACAGCATGTAAATTAACAGGACTTTGACCTGAAGAAAAAATAAATAGGATTGCGAGGGTAGTTGTGAGAGGCAGCTCTACTAAAGAGGATTCAATGTTAATGGTAAGGTACAGTAATTGTCGGGGATGGAGTTGCTTTCAGATATGTGGGCTTGGGACCGGCCATGTATTGAGTTTACCCAACACCTTTCACGTTTTCAGCTTTTCAGAAAGAGAGCAAGATACTTTATAATGTATATTACTGTTATTGGAAAAAAACCTGATGCAATTTATTACAGGGCAATTTATTTTGCAGTGTGATGAAACAGGTTACAACCAAAACTGCCGGAGAACACTTTTTACCACTTAGTAGCGCTACAGAAGATGATGGCCTCATAAACAACCTCAACCAGTGATGCAAACTCTGTCACTGCAGTTCTGACCAAGACACGTCATGTCATGTCTCAACAGTAAATTACAAAGACGACCCAGAGACAGAGTTTGTGTGTCGGTGTGCATATATATATACTCAGACTGGAGGTTTGTGTATTTATTGAGTGTGTCAGTACTATGTTTGACTCCAAAATGTGCAATGTGCAAAAAGTTATTCTTGTATGTGTGTGCATATGTGTCTGTTTGTGTTTGAATGTGTGTATGTGTTTGCTTGTATGTGTGTGTGTGTGTGTGTGTATGAATGTGTGTGTGTGACTGTGTATCCGTGTGTGTGCATGTGTGTGACTGTGTATGCATACATGTGTGTGTGTGTGTGTGTGTGGGTGCGTGATCGTACACATAAGCCTGCTTGATGGGGGAAAACGGGTTTTGTGTGTAGGAAACTGTTGTCTTTGGGAGAAAAAAAACAACATTTTGATTTTGAATTGGATCACATTGATTTAAATGTAATTAGGAGTGAAATGAAAGAGAAATATATAAAGGGGTCTGGTGAAGGTGAGTGAGTACCATATACAAGTTTATATATAAAAAAAAATAAACAGGTTTTACATTTATATTATAACCAAAAATATAACAACATAACAGTTCATCTGTACATTGGTCTCAGCCACTAAGCCTCAACATATGATATCGCTCCATATCGCCTTGCCCTTTACCACGTGACATTTCCCAATTAGTAGACTGTTTTTTTATGTCAGATGTGTCAGAGAACAAGAGGTGGGTGTTGGAAGATCAACCACTGGCACGATCCTTTCAGGGACGGGCTTGCTGTGTGGAGCAGAGAGAAGGCACATGTTTGAACCTTTCCACCCTAGCAAGCACCTGAATGATGATTCCCCGTTTTTTGTTGCCCTGGATTTGTCTCAAACCTTTGAAACTTGCATCAGGTATCAGCTAAAAATGCTTTGTCTATTAATGTTACACAGTTATTTGTCAAGGAAAAAAAGCACCAGCCAAAATGGTGCTATTCAAAACCTGGGTGTCAGACAAAATTACATTGAGCAATGGTCAACGCAACACATTCCCCGGAACGTCATTACTGTAGCTATTAGACTGCTTGGTCTCACCTAGTCCAGCTATTGTCTCAACACACTTCAAGGTGCTCTATGCATTATTTCCACTGTTTCTAATTAATAATGGTCATAATATAACAGTAGAGATTCATAATTTATGCTAAATAATAATATTGCCTCTCCAGCTAAAATATCTATATTTTTTCTTCTGCAGTTTTTTTTTGGCATGTAAGCATCACAATTCCCTTGTATTACAAACCACACTAATGAGAGCACTAGCAAGTGAGGTGATAACCTTTTACCATCTATCGTAATTAATTACTGCTATGACAACAAACTTTAACAGTTACTGGCAATCAACCATTAGGCCTGCGCATTAGAGCTGCTTCAATCTGATTAACTAGCACATGCCTGAGTTAGCCGACGCCCTCTCTGCCCAAACATTACGCATAGTCCCTTCAAAGATGCTTATCTGTTGTTATTATAATTGTTTCTGCACCGGCCTCAAATGATTATGGAGCATTCAAATCTCACCAAGCTGATGATGCTTGCCATGATTTTGCCGTTACTATCTGTGGTCAAAAGACTTCAGAAGAGTCATACATACATTTTAGACTCATGTTTTCGGACTCATACACTACGAAGTGGACTCCTCACACATGAAGAGGCCCAATGGGGGCTACTTTGATAACTGAAAGAGGTGGTTTGTTGTGTTTTTAAAATGTTATGTTACTTTTAGAAGCCTACATATTCCGGAAGCTTGCAGTGTGCTAGGTGAGCAAAAGCGTACAAAGAAATCTGCATATGTACAGTGATTTTGAAGGTCATTTTGTTCTGATACCTTTTAGGATCATGCTGTTGACTGATGCCTTGTTTTGTTAAATTTTAAAGAATGTCTGTGTGAGGGTTCCGCAGACATCCGTCCGGTAGAGGGCGCTGAAGGGCTGTGGTGGTGATGAAGCACTCCTCTGACAGGTCACCGGATTGCAACAGGTGAGTTCAATCTGGTGATCAGTTGGGGGAGTGCTATATAAGGGTGTCTGTTTGTTTCAGTAGGGAGGCTGACACACGCCGGAAGGCTGAGCGGATGCAGAGTCGCAGTCTTCCGGCGTGTGTCAGCCTCCCTACTGAAACAAACAGACACCCTTATATAGCACTCCCCCAACTGATCACCAGATTGAACTCACCTGTTGCAATCCGGTGACCTGTCAGAGGAGTGCTTCATCACCACCACAGCCCTTCAGCGCCCTCTACCGGACGGATGTCCGCGGAACCCTCACAGTCTGTTAATAACTGACAGACAAAGTCTATTCCGCTGACACCTTACAGCGGTTTTGCCATATTCATAACCAGCAATGCTTTTAATTATTTCTCATTTGAGAAGGTACAGTTCTAAAACTACTGCTGGCAAAACCAAGGGAGCTTTCTTCAACCTGGGAGCCCTGAATCACTCTCCTCACCTCTGTGAAACCTACAGTAGGGTGTGTTGTTTACCTGCATCTTGCTGTAGACCCAGGGTATCAGATTGGTCACCCGGCTGTACACGCCCGGCTTGTTAGGTCCACCACAGCCAATCCCCCAGCTGGTCACGCCAGCCAGGTACCACTGGGCCGTGTCTTTGCACACCAGAGGACCTCCGCTGTCCCCCTAGAGAGAGAGAGAGAGAGAGAGAGAGAGAGACTTTTAGATGTTCTTTATTAAGACATCCAAACTATACAAAGAACAAAAACACCCCTTATTTACACACCGTCCCCTTAAAACCCACCCCCCCTCCCCCCATAAAAACTCAACACAATTAATACAGGTAACCCTGATTGCAAACAAAACCGAACCATGGGTACACAACAGGTGCCCAACACAAAACCAACCCAAGGGTAGACAACAGGTGCCCAACAAAAAAACAAACACTTATACCAACTACAGCCTTATATACACATCGTCCTAATCTGCAGTACACAGTTCCCCACCAAGACACCATAATGCCCGGAATCCTCCCAAGTCCTTCACCAGTCTATAGAAAGCATATTCTATTCTAAGGCGCGCAGAGACCATCCCTCTAAACATGGTTTCTGGGTACACAGACCCATTCCCATTGACCTTGTTCCTCCTGGTCAGCCAAATCGCCAACTTTGCTTGCCCAAACAGGAAGTTTACCAAACAACATAAAGACCTTCTTGCATACGAGTATCTAGGACCAAAAATGAACAACCCCGCTGAAAACACCTCCCCGAATCTCCCACACAGTTCCCCCAATACCTCCAAAACAGCATTCAAACGAGTGCAGCTCCAGAACACATGTGAAACAGTCTCAGTCAATAAACTTGTTTGTGGCAAGGGCCCCATGGACGATCCTCCACTGTAAATCCCCCACCCTCTTTGGTAAGGGTGTTTTGTACAGAACCCGCCACCTATACCCCTTCATGTTCTCCCCATCCAGGACACCTTGCCACTGGTGCTCCCTCACCCCCTGTAAAGCCCTCCTATTCCTGACCTTTACACTCACCTCGTACAACGCCCTCCCCTTCACACTCCCCAGTTCACCTAGGCTCGGAGAAGTGAAGGACAGCAGACCCCCCTGGCCCTCCTGCCAGTCTCCCATCACTGCTTCCACTTTCAATTGGGGGAACACTGGAGACTCCGTCCCCTGAAGCCGGTCAAAATACTCCCTTACAGCCCCAGGCAGGGCACCCCGCACCTCCTCCAGAAACTTCTCCAAAAGTCTCACCGACTTCAGCCCTGTCTGAAGAGACAGCTCCAAGGGGGACTTCCAGCGCGCCCCCCTTTCACGCAAATCCCCTAGCTTTGTTATTCTAGCTCTCATAAAGCATCCCCTCCAAGTCGCTGAGCGACCCAACTCCACCTGGATTAGTGGGTTGTGGAAGATTGGCTCCTCCGCCACCCAGGGCCCAGGTCCAATTCCCCCCTCACGTGAGGACCTCAGCAGTTTCCAGGCCTTCAACACCGAGGCATAGAAGTCCCCTAGGCCCGTCATATTCCATCCCTCCGCGGTCATGAGAAAGAGCTGCAGATCCAGCCCCATCCCTCCGGCCATCCTCAGTAGGGCACATGCTGTTGCCCTCCAGCAAACCTCCGTGCCATAGAGAAGTCTCTGTGCTGCTTGAAGCCGAAATGCCGCCTCACGGCTCTCCAGGTCCACCAGGCCCTGCCCACCCTCATGTAGGGGCAGGAAGAGGACTGTGGCCCGCAGCCAGTGGTATCCAGACCAGAAGAAGTTTACCAGCTTCCTCTGCAAGTCCGCCAGTAGGCCCCTTGGCGGGTTTAGCACCATCAGTCTGTGCCACAGAGCGGAAGCAGCCAGGTTGTTAATTATTAGCACCCTGCCCCTGTAAGACACCTGAGACAAAATCCATTTCCATCTTCCCAGTCTGGCACACAAGGCTTCAGAAACCCCTTCCCAATTCTGCTGAATCACCCTCTCAGAGCCCAGGTGAACACCTAGAATTTTAATTCCCTCCCTACCCCACTGTAGGTTTCCTGGAAGTATGGGTGGTGCTGCTCCCCTCCATGTTCCACACAACACTACCTCACTCTTTCCCCAATTGACCCTGGCTGAGGACGCCCCTTCATACCACCCCAGACATTCCTCTAAGGCGGTCATGTCCTGCTCATCCCTGACAAAAACCGTAATATCATCTGTGTACGCCGACACTGCCGTGGGTACACTTTGACCCACCCGTGAAACATCCACCCCATTCAATCCCCTACGAAGTGCACACAGCAAAGGTTCTATGGCCACAGTGTAAATCTGGCCCGATATTGGGCAACCCTGACGAATACCACACCCTATTGGGACCGGTCTACTCAGCCCACCCCCCACATTAACAAGACAGGAAACACCAGTATATAGAAGTGTGACATATGATACAAAAACATCCCCAAACCCAAAACTTGACAACACATTAAACATATACGTATGGTCTACACGGTCGAATGCTTTTTCCTGGTCCAGCGAGATCAGCCCAAAATCCAGGCCCGTTGCCTTACCAATGTCCAACATATCACGAATCAAGAACAGGTTATCCGTGATCGATCGCCCAGGGACACAGTATGCTTGATCCTTGTGAACTATTGTAGAAAGATGCTCCTTCAACCTGTTCGCTAGTGCCTTAGCAAAGATCTTATAGTCCACACAAAGCAGCGCCACCGGCCTCCAGTTCTTCAGGTGGCTTAAGTCCCCCTTCTTCGGAAGGAGTGTCAACGCTGCCCGTCTGCAGCTAAGTGGCAACTCTCCTTGGCCTATACTCTCACACAACACATCAAATAGGTCCCGACCAACTGAACCCCAGAACCTTTTATAAAAATCCACGGGCAGACCATCCACCCCGGGTGCATGCCCAAGGGCCATCTGAGAAACGGACTTAGTCAGCTCCTGGAATTCCAGATGAACGTCCATTTCCTCCCTTTGAGCGCAGGAAAGTCTTGGAACGTCTTTAAGTAGACGCTCTGTACACCGGGGGTCACAACCCTCAGCCCCATACAGATTGGAATAAAATTCAGCAGCCGCCTCCCTCATCTCCCCCACATTTACAGACATACGCCCATCCAACAAGCGTATACAGTGCATTTGTTTTGCTGTACCAGTCTTTTCTTCCAAACCAAAAAAAAAGGCGCTTGGAGCATCCATCTCCCTCAACATTGAGAACCTAGCCCTCACAAGTGCCCCCTTTGCTTTGATTCTGTAAAAATCCCCTAACTCACTGCGTAGCTCAGCCAAGTTCTGCTGAGCACCAGCTCCATTATGGACCAACAGTTCAGCCTCCACTTCACTGACGCTTTTCTCCAGTTCATACACTACTCTCTTGATCTCCCTGGATGAGAATGCCGTGTATTGCTGGCAGAAAAGCCTTATCTGTACCTTTCCAACATCCCACCATTCATTTAACGACTCAAAATCAGCCTTTCTGATCTTCCACCTCTCCCAGAACTCTTGAAAGTTAGAACAGAACATGGCATCTTGCAAGAGCTTCACATTAAATTTCCAATACGCAGATTTACGGGAAACCAATGCCACTGAGAACTGAGCCATCATAAGCTTGTGGTCTGAAAACCCCACGGAGCAAATAGTCGCCTTTAACAACCTGTTGCTATCTTTTTTCAAAACATATATTCTGTCAAGGCGTGCAGCACTCACCCTGCCTGCACGCACCTTCAACCAAGTGAACTGTTTGATGTCTGGGTGCCTAATGCGCCAAACATCCACCAACCCAAACAGTTTAACCAGCACCTCTAATGTCCTAGCTGATCTGATGTGAGGCTCCTCCCCATTTCTGTCCTTGGTAAAATCAATGGTACAGTTCCAGTCTCCTCCCAGTACTACCACCACTTCATGCGGCAGTGCTGCAAGCTCACGCCCCAACACATGAAAAAAATCCCCCCTCTCTTGCCCACTGTTGGGCGCATAGATATTAATAAACACAAAATCATGATTGTTTATTTTTGCATTCACAATTAGTAACCTGCCCTTACACACTTCTTTTTTGGTTATGATGTTCACCCCAAGCCCCGGGGAAAAGAGCACTGCAACCCCTGCACTCAGATTTGTCCCATGGCTCAGTACCTGGGCACCCCTCCACCAGATTCCCCAATCCACCTCATTAGCAACATCACTATGAGTTTCTTGTAGAAATAGTACCATAAGGTTTTTCTGTTTAACATATTCAGCCAACACACCCCTTTTTCCCTGGTCTCTGGCGCCATTTATATTTAGAGAGCCCACCCGTAGAACCTCCACGTGAAGTATGGTGAAGAAGAAAAGCATTTGCGAGACCCAATCATGCAAGGCCGAGGACCTCTAGGTGTAGTCAAAGGCAATCCATTCATACTTACAGTGTCCCCCTTCCTACTCACAGCTGTAACCCACTTCTTTAGCCTAAACCTTTTTTTAGGTGACAAACCACCCAGGCCCTCTGTACTTGCAACTCTCCTCACTGACCTCAGAAATTTTCCATGATCCGGGAAGTACTGTTCTAATTCTACATTTTTCTTTCCTTTTGTCTTGTTTAAAAACATGGTCAGCTCCCTCACTGTGTAGACTTGACCATCTCCCCCCTGACTATCTGTCCACTCCGAAACTTCAGAACACTCTGAAACTCCATCGTCCATCGATGCGCCTTCCTCGCTACCCTCATCATCATTCATAGCCTCCTTTTCTACACTAGCCTTTTCCACCGTACTATGCATTTCTGTACCGTCGTTGACCAACTCACCCTCCTCTCTGTCGGGCCCTCTATCGGGCACGCCTGATTTACTCGACTTTCTTCTGACACTACCCGGGGCACCGCCCCCAGACGTTCTCTCCACAGTCCTACTCACCACTATTTCGTTACTCCCTTCTCCTATATCACTGGGTCTCCCCGTCGAAATCGCCTCCATTGTCACTTGTCCCGTATTGACCTCAACAGCTCTATCTCCCGGTCCATCTTCTTCCGTTACAGTCACCCCGCTACGGCCTGCAACGTCCTCGGTTTCCTTGCTTGCCTTATGTGGGCACGCGAACTTTTTGTGGCCAAGATCCCCACACTCAAAGCAACGCATGTTTTCTGTGCTGGCGAAAATCACATAGGAGCTTTCACCATTTTTAACACGGAACGCAATGTCTAGCGATTGCGCCGCTCCACTCAGAAACATATACACTTGTCGCCTAAAGGAAAGAACGTGCTTTACCGCCGCGTTCTTGCAACCCAGTGGAATCATTTTAAGCGCACTTGCAAACTTCCCATACCGTGCCAACTCCTTCTCAATAACTTCAGATTTTATAAACGGGGGAACATTTGAAACCATCACCCTAGTAGTAGGTGCAGATAGCGGCGCAACTTGCACCATAGTCCCCCCCACCCAAACACCACTCGCAAGGATTTTGCTCACAAGACTCACTTTCTTAAGGAACACAACAACTGCCTTGTTCATGCGTGAAGCAGAGTAAATGCTATCGTACCCAATTTGCTCTCCTACAGCCATAAGAACATCCTCTACTGAGACGCTTGTGTCACTACACACCTGAAACCATGCCTTAGCGACTGTACCTCTTTCTCAGTACTCGACGCGGCCATACTGGCCAACGTCCAAAACCTACACTCAACAACAGTGATGTCTAGGTCACACGTCTCAACAATTTATTTAAGAAACCCGGTGTAGAAAATTGAAACTGTAAGGGAAAACGTGAAGAAGAAAGAAAGTATAAAAACTAGCAGAAAAAAATACGGAAGAAACTCACCACCTGAAGCACACTCTCACACACCTGTCACGCACCTCTCACTCACAACTCCCAGCATGCAACAGAGAGAGAGAGAGAGAGAGAGAGAGAGAGAGAGAGAGAGAGAGAGAGAGAGAGAGAGAGAGAGAGAGAGAGAGAGAGAGAGAGAGAGAGAGAGAGAGAGAGAGAGAGAGAGAGAGAGAGAGACCGTCTGGTTGGGATATGAAGTCTAGATGGGGTTTCAAGCTTTGCAGGAGAAGGGTTGTGGTTTGGATCCTGGACTAACCTGACAGGAGTCCTTGCCCCCCTTCAGGTCGCCAGCACATAGCATGTTCGTAGTGATACGGCCGCCATACACAGTATTAGTGTTGCACAAACTCGATTCCAGGATATCCACCTCTACCTCCTTGAGACTTGGTGAACCCTGGGCTGGGCACACAAAAGGTGGGTATGATTGTTTACTTTACAAATTGAAACACGTTGAATATGGGGTTCCTCACTTGTGGAGAAGTCTAAAATGTTGGACCAGGAATACAATGTGCCTTGGAAATGTTATGTTATGACATATCCTCTCCTGGCAATCCAATAGAGCAACTCCTCTACAGTATACTGGCGCTGTTAGGATCATGAAACAGTGGGGGCTTCGCCCAGGCCAGAAACCTTTAGATTGTTTCTAGATTTAGGTGAATTAGCTAGCTAGATACCACCAGGTGGCAACAATGAAATGCCTTGTTTCCGGTGCGCTTTCTCTCTCTCTTTCTCCCTCTTAGCTTGCATGCATCTTGTGTGAGCACAAGTGGTGTGAAGTAGATCGGCTTTTAAAGTTTGAATGACACACAGAGGACCCAAAACGTACTTACGTTTTTGATCAACTATATCATATTATTTTCAAGGGCTTTAATGCATGATTAGGATGACAAATTAATAATTCTGGGGCCATTTTCTTTTTTCAATTCGTAAAACGCTCTGACACCCAGGCCTCACAAAATCCCCAAGTGTATTCCTCATTTTTTATTCTCTCCACCCTGCTACTTTCTCTCAGTGCTATTAAACGTAAACCTTTATCCTCTTTTCTCTTACCTGCCCCCGACTGGGTGGTCCCGAACCCAGTGGTATAACACTTTATCCCAGGAGCGAAGACCTTGTCGAAGCTAGGCAGACAGACCGGCTGGATGTTTTCTGTGAAGACGCACGTTAGAGTTGATAATGATGTCAGGCGATGTCAAAGGTTCCAAACCCCATGACAGAATGTAGGCCTGCCCAGCTGCTGAAATTAAACAGAAGCTTTGCCACTCACTAGAGAAGCTCACGGGCTGCGATAGCTTGAGCAGGGCAATGTCGAAGTCGTTGGTGACAGCATTGTACATCTCGTGCCGTATGATCTTCTGCACAAAGCTGGGAACACCAAGGTTTTTCTGAGAGACTGTACCCATGTACACCTTCCAATTACTAGCTATCATGTAGTCCGGCCTGAAAAGGGAAGAACAGAGTTGAGTACTCAAGAAGGCCTTTTACACCATAGCAATGTTCTTTGCCCAGACTGGTCCAGTTTATTTAGGCTGGTACTTCCTGTATAAATCCACTAATATATTAGTGTATTCCAGGATGGGGGAATGCTTAAAACTGTTGATTCCTAAGTGGATTAGATCAACATATGTAACAAAGTCTTTACGCAAGGGATTTTTTCATGTTGTACCAGAATTGTGACAAGTCAACACAAATTGGGACTCGAATGGAGTCAATTGAAACAACAACTCAACTAGTCGAGTCTCATGCCAGCACGAGTCGAGTCCCCATGGTTGTTCAAGGCGAGTCAACCCTTGGCCACTGTGCAATGGTCAAAAGGAAACTCCACCACCGCAGCTGTTCACTGCGTGCTTCCGAATTTTCCAACAAATCTTTCTAATGGTCCCGCACAACCTGAGGCACCTAAAAACTGCACTTCAAGTTATGTGTTTGCTACCTCCTGAGCAACGCGGTCCTGACATTAACAGCAGTGGTCTGTGTTTGAGCACTGACAAGAAGCCTGCTGCTGCCTGCAGCGCATTTTGAAGGTAATTCCTTGATGTAATTACATTTGCATGTAAGCATCCCTGTCGATTCGAGTCGAGTCAAAATACCCTTTGGACCCCCGTCTGTTGACTTGAGTCATTACATCTCTGTGTTTTACTTTATCTCAGTGCTCCTAGACATGTCCCGACTAATGCCTGGATCAGACTACATCTACTTCTGTCTGATTTTGACACAGGTCAAAACGTACAGTGTCAGGGATGAATTTGGACGACAAACGGTGCGTGTAGTGTGACATAATCTGCAAGCTGCAATGTGGCATCTTGGACGACCCACGACACCCCGATGGAAAGTTTGACAACTCCTATGATGTGTTCCTTGATAGCCATGATGCATCGGAGCATACGATGATTGGTCGGGGTCACACTTGTAGTGTTAGTGTAGTGTAGTCTCCCTGCCAAGACACGGCAAGAATGTATGGCATAACCTGATATAGTGACCATCATGACATTTCATGTTTCATTGTTTCAAAACAAATCGTGTAGTCTGATCCCGGCATAACTTTTACATCCACTAGTTGAGTTATTTTCTTTTTCTCCCAGTAGCAATTATGCTATAAGTTTAACAACAAAACATATTTGGTTAGCTTATCTTGAGTCAAAGAAATTAAAAACTAAACATCCTTCCAAACATTTCCATTACAATTCAGTTAGCTACGTTAGATATTTGGAGAACTGTTAGGCTGTAGCTAAATGACTGGCAGGAGAAAATGGAAAGGCTTCTTAACAGCAATAACTAACTTGGTGTAAAAGTTGCTTAAACAAGTTGTTTTCTATGCATAGTTAGGGGGCTCTAAGTGGAAAAACGGTAACGCACAAGAAAGGTGGTACTACTGGGCAGTGTTATATGTTGGAGTACTGACTTAGGGAAACAGTGGGCCGCTGTCACCACGAAGTCGGGAGCCACCAGAGAGCCGCCACAGGTGTGGAAGCCATTGAAGTGGAGGCTGACTTGCCAAGGCCAATCGCCCAGCTTGGAATCAGTGCCCCCTATGATCTTGGTGGACTGCGTCTGCCCACAGTCTGTTGTAGAGAGAAAGCAGAGTGGGAAACCACAGAATCAGACAACAGAGAATATGTCGAATCTACAGTATTTACACAGTATACAAACACTCTCACCAGTGATTTTTATTTTTTATAAATCTGCTAAGTGGGCTATTTACAGGCCAGAATATGTGAAGTAGCTAACCCGATGAGCCAGCTAAATATTACGTTTCCCGGGGGACAGTTACATGAATTGGACACCAGGTGCAGGCACTTTGCATACACTGGAAGTGCATTGGACCTCTAATTTATAGGTGGGAGTGACCCAAGTTGTTACTCACTTATACACTTGAGTGCAACTGCCTGCTGGCTGGGACAGGAGGAACTGTGGAAACAGAAGAAAGATTCCTGTCATCCCCTGCTTTAATTTGAGGTAAATTCCTTGGCTCTCGAAAGTCCCCCTGTGCAACTTTAACATGAGGAAATGGTTAATCTGGCACACACTTGTAAGACAAAAATGTGGACATTTTCTCAAATTCATTAATCATGTAGATGCCAGTATTGATAGCTGATTAACTTTAAACCTAACATTCTCATAATATTTGAGTCAGTCAACATTTTTTACAATGTAATTTATTCTAAACAATGGAACTGGCAAAGTTATGTATTGTGAGTTCTGATGGGCTTTTAAAGTGGGAAACAGCACAATATCTATCCCTAAATCCAATTATTATAAACATCATCAAATGCACCCCATATTCATTAACTGGAAAATGACTGTGTAGTGCAGCGTTAATACTAGTACACACCTTGCTGACAATGCCCCCTGGATGGTGCTTGAGCTTTGTCCTGACGTGGTGAGAAAGGAGGAGTGCCCGTCTATCTGATTGGTTTGATAACTCCTGGGGGGAAAACGGTGATAGACCGGTTAACATGCAGCCACTAGAGGGATGAAAATGCACTTCATGTATACAGCCGTCCTGTATTTGGTGTGTAGTGGTAAGAGGTAAGATCGAACCCTCTGAAACCGAGCTGGTTACAGGTCATGTCGGACAGCGCTTTGGACCAGCCATTATAGCAGACCTCACGGAATCCACCAGACTGGTCAGTCTTAACCTGCAGAGCCCCATCAGACCCAAACCTGACTGGAACACAAGGAAACACAAAGGGTCATTTCAAGTTTTTTGAACAAATGTACTTACATTATATATATATATATATATATATATATATATATATATATATATATATATATATATATATATATATATATATATATAAATATATATATATATATATATATATATATATATATATATATATATATATATATATATATATATATATATATATATTTTACCTAGGAACCTAGGAGGGGAAATTGC
The DNA here is from genome assembly GCA_017639675.1 of Aplochiton taeniatus. Lineage (NCBI taxonomy): Eukaryota > Metazoa > Chordata > Actinopteri > Galaxiiformes > Galaxiidae > Aplochiton > Aplochiton taeniatus. The sequence continues at coordinate 6,857,399 of CM030177.1, forward strand.
ACATATTTTGTATCGTAGGGGTTATTATAAATTATAGTATATTGAGAGACTGACCGCAGTCGGTTTCGTCACTGCCCAGGCTGCAATCATTGTGGCCATCACAATCCACAGAGGTGGGGGGGCAGGAGTTCATCTCCACCCCGCCGTCTTGGTAGCCTGACAACAGTGCCGGCCCATAGCGTACTGGGAACACAGAGGTAGAGCTTAGACATGTAGTATGTCATGGAAATGTCATGTTAAACACAGTTCTGGACATAAAGACAGAGACAGACAAAGAGATTAGCAAAACCAGAAATCAAACTCCAATTCATTCATTGGGCTTCATAACATGAATGGGAGAATCTGCTGCCTTTGCATTACACCAAATAACAATGTTCACATGACAACTGATGTTCTGGTGCTGTCTGAACTGTTGTGAACTGACTGAAGTGACGAGTATGTTGTGGATCGTAGTAGACTCCGAGAGCTCTTTGTCGTGGTCATCTTACCTCCCGCCCAGATGGCGAGGGCCAGGACAACCAGCAGTAGAGTGGTGCATCCTGATCCTCCGTAGCGACAGGCATTGCTCCCACAGCCCGGACTCCTCCTGACAGGAGCAGCTAAAGGTAGGGCGAGAGAATGTGGTCAGAGAGAGACAGGGGTGTGGGGGTCTTCAGAAAACTCAAGGAGACCATTTTTTTAAAGGGTAGTACTACGCGTGGTCTCTTTCGTTAGAGTATCTGCACTGAGATCACACACAGATTCTACTGTGGCGAAACACAAGCCTTTGAACTTTGAAGGAACGTAAGCCTAAAAGAGAGGGCTTAGAGAAACTAGCCATATTCAAGCCCATATGCGCAGAGAGCAGCTAAATGGGATTAAAAGTAAAGGATGGGAAGTAAGAGAGTGAAAAAAGGTATAAAAACTCACGAGCATTGGTTTGAGTTACAACGACCACGTTGGTCTGTGGCTGTGGCTGTGGCTGGTTGATGTAATAGGGCTCATGAATCTGCGGGGTGTCAGCTGTGTAACCACTGGGCATGACCGCTTCCACATACGTAGGGGGGGGCTGGGGGTAGACCGCTGCAGAGTAGGAGGGTGGCGGATATTCATTTTGCTGGGGGACAGAGGAGGAGTGCCATCAAACAGGATTACACATATACAGTTTAGAGCTCTTCGGCACTAGCCAGTAAGAACACTGCCTCTTTCAACCATTTACAGAGTTTGGTGATTTTTGCGCCCTCTAAAACACAGGCGTAGTAGATCCTTCAGCCAGTGAAGAAAGTGAAAAACTATTTTTGGATATAGCGGTAATTGTAAAATTTCCCAAGCTTACACAATGTGTTGAAAAGATTGTAGAGTACAACTTTAACCAATATTTCAGGATGTGTTACGTGTAGCAAAAATGCTTGCGGGCCCTTGTTATGCCTTGCATTCCTGATCACTACTGATAGCTAAAGGTTAATAAGTAGTAGGCCTCCAGCAAAATATAACTTGAGGTTATTTACATAACCCCGGTACTCTGAATAGCATGGGTGTCTCACTATGGGAACGCCTCCTGAGTGACCTTATCAGACCTCATTGAGGGCTGGGACAAGGGACACCTATGTCAGGAGGGGATGGGACCCCTCTGCTATATAAAGGACTGACACAGCATCAGTCATCATTCAAAATGCAAGCTACCTCTTCCTCACTTCCATAGTCTGTTGAGACACTCACTCATGCAACTCAGAGAACCGGCGTTACGTAAATAGCCTCAAGTTCTCTTTCATAGCATTTGTTTGGTCTCACTATGGGAAAATGCTAACTCGCGTATTGCCAGCCATGTCTGAAGAGAAGACACCTGTCCACAGTGGCACTCCACACAGTAGGAGCCACGTCCTAGGCAGAAGCTGAGCTGGGGACCAAATGCACCAGAGTGGAAGCTGTGAGACGTAACCTACAAAATCCAGCAAACGTGGGGCGAGGACCAGCGTGCCCGCCGCACACACCTCCTAAACAACAACACCCTTAAAGAGAGCCCAGGAGGTCGCCAAACCTCTGGTGGCCTCTGGAGGCCTCTGCTAGTGTAAGCCGGGGTAATAGCCCCCACAATCCAGTGGGCCAGACGCTGCTTAGACACCAGCTTTGCCACATGCGGGTTTGCCCTAGTCGGAAATAACTAGTCACCCTTTCTGAAACTCTGGGTCCTGGATGTGGGTGATGTTCTCCAAGCACTCATAAATTGACACACCAACGGGTGCTTACCCACCGTCTTTCCAACAAATCCAATATGGCAAGTCAACATAGCTGCCAGGTCCACCATGATGGCTGAGAAAGGCTCCCTGACCGTGCAGAGAGAACAGGGGACACTGGAATTTCTATAGTGTAGCCTAAACATCTACGGTCGCCGGACCAAACCACAACCAAATCCGTGCGGTGAAGCTTCCAGCCCACAGACAGCGGGTTGTGCCCTTAGACAACAGAGCCACCCCATAGTTCATAATGCCCAGCACATGAGTCGCTCTCAGGGACTGCAGGTGCACACTGCTCCACACTATAAGTCTGTGTGCCAGCAGGCGTAACTGCCTGTTGATGTAGGCCACATCAGTAGAGTTTTCCGTCCTCACCAAAACATGCTGATGTCTCAGCCATGGGAGAAAATGTTTCAGAGTCAAGTGAACGGCCAGCAGCTCCAACCAGTTTATGTGGGTAGAACGCACGTGTGGGTGCCATCTCCCATTCACCGTCCTTCCGTCGTGAAGAAGCATGAACATTGTTTCTTTCTGTTCCGCTCAGGATAGTTCCCATGGAACCCAGGAAACTGGTGCTCATCCACTTGTGAAGCGCCAGTATGGAGACCCTCACACGATCGTGGTTAGGGTGCAAGAGGCTACCCAACGCTGGATTCCACTCCTATACTGACGACCCAGTCAAATGGCTACAACCGAAGAGGCCATCAGGCCCAATAGCCTTTAGCATTGTTTGAGAGTAACCGTGTTGACCCTACGAAACAGAATCAGTCTCCTCCCGTTCTGGGGACAAAAGAGCTTTGACCCAGACCCTGAGTCCAGGGTGAGCCCTATAAAGGCAATGTGTTGAGCAGGCATCATCATGCTCTTTTCCACATTTACCCGAAAATCCAGGTTCACCAGGTGTCGCAAGAGTGCCTCCGTGTGACGGGCCGCCTCCTGGCGGGTGGGGGCTGCTACCAGCCTGTCGTCGATATAAGCAGCCACTCGGATGCCTCTCTCCCGGAGAGGGGTCACCACCTCCTCAGTGCATTTTACAAATGCCCTTGGGCTGAGTGACAGACCGAATGGGTGGACCATGTACTTGTAAGCTATCCCCTGGAAAGCAAATCTCAGATATTGCCATTGCGGGGGGTATATGGGAATGTGGAACTAATCAAGCAATCAATCTCAACACCCATTGTGACTGTGCAAGCAGCCCAGCTCTCTCAGTGCAGAGCGAGAGGGCTGACAGACCACCCCATCAAAACTGATGAGTTGGCGCCCCCTTGTGGCTAGGATGCGCAACAGACACTGTCCATGCGCCCCCAGGTCGCCAGCTCAGGGCCCGTCTACACGTGGACTGTCTGCGTCACAGCTGTGGGGGTGTTTGACCCCACAGGCTGTGCTATGGCATATAAAGATTTGCTATTCAACATATCTTTTGTCTGAGTTAACCACGCCCTTGGAAGCCTGCCTGGATGCGTGTGTCAGAACATTCTTATTACAGAGTGCATTAAAAAGGTGCTTGAGTGACATTGAACAAAGTATGTATGCTTTCCCCTGGGTGGAGTGAGAACATGGAAGCAGACCCGGGTACTGCAATCTCCGTGGAACACGTCCCTCTGAACTGGCGCTAGAACAGAGCTGGCAGGGCATAGAGCCGCTTGTGAAGGGGGCAAGCTGGGCTCGCTCTCCCCCAGAGCACCCCCAAAGCACTTTATCAGTAAGGCTAGACTCAAAACAGTCTGGAAGGGGAGGGATGGAGTTGAATGAGACATGGAGGTCTTCAGGTGAAGGTGGCTCGCTACCAGTGGCTTGATGGGCGGCATCCTGCCGAGGCCGAGACACTTCCCCCCCTCAGAATCCCGCAGAGAATGGGGTGTTTCTCATCGAGTAACTCCAGGAAAAATGGCAGCATTTGCTTCCCCATCTTTTTTGCCTTCTGCTGTCTCTTGCCATTTTAAGCGGGACTTAGCCGTTTCAGTTTGGGCGACGGGAAATCCAGCCTGTTAGCCGCTCGCTTGCACATGTCTTGAGAGGAGACTCCCAAGGGTCGGTTAGCGCCTTCAGGGGCCGAGAACTTCGCAGGCCCACTCACGTAAGCAGAGAAGGTGGAATCCTCCTCATCATCAGATAACAGGCGATAAGAGTCCACTGACTCTTCCCCAGCCTTATCCACCTCTCTGCCCAGGATGGAATGGGTAACAAAGCCTTCGTATCCCCCGTCAGGTAACTAGCAACGGGAAAGCCAAGGCCGGGGGCAGAGAGGCTACCTCCCCCCAACTCGACTCAGGTATTGTGACCAGAGTGCCTACCTGCAGCGGTACATGCCTCACTCATTGGGGGATCTACCCCAGGTAAGTTAGCCTGGTGGGCTAGCCGGTGTCAGAGAAGCTTATGAGGGAAAGCAGCATGGTGGACACACTCGTCGGTGGAGGCTATTGCAGCCCGGGCATGGGCAAGGTCCCACGCTAGACACACAGGGTGAGTGTCTCAGCTACACATTTTATTGCCGCAGGGGCATGGCTCATGGTTGTCAGTTTCACAGATGACTTTAGCCGTAACCAGGATTAGCCAGTGGGCTATAGTACACAAGCAGGACCACTCATTTGCTAATTAGCTTGTGGAGTTACGAGGAAATGTTGCTATTTTCCCCGCTAGCGAACGGTGAAAAGTGGTGCTATTTTTCTGGTGTTATTTGGTATTGCTACCTTTATTAGCTGAGTATTTCTATTTTCTGCAGTTAACATGTTGCCACTTTAACCACGGGCCAGCCGTAGAAGAGTATTGCTACTGTTTCGTAGAATAGCATGCAAATGTATAGCCAGGAGCGAAGCCCCCGGTGAACGAGTTGTGTACCCAAGTTGATGAACAGTTAAGCTTAGCACCCCATATGGCATAGTTGTCTATAGGCTTCTGTGAGAAGCGTGAAACGTTTTTTGAATGACAGCTGACGCTATGTCAGCCAATTATATAGGAGAGGGGTCCCATGCCCTTGAACTCATTAAAACAGAGAGCCTTATTATACAGAAACATATTGTGAGGGTTGTAATGGCATCCGTCCGGTAGGGCGCCGGTGGTGATGAGGCATTCCTCAGATCACCGAGTTGCAGAGGGTGAGTTCAATCTGGTTATCAGTTAAATTAGGTACAGTAAGAGCAGTGTCTGAGCTCGATCTGTGCCTATTACCTCAAACATAAATCTCCGAGCGCAGGGTAGTGCCCGTGTGGGCGATTGTTACCTTTCCCATTTTAAATGATTCTTGTCAAAAAATAAAATGGTAACACAACCCTTAAGCGAACGGTTACTTCAACACTGGAAGCAGAAACCATTTTCATAGCGGTAACCACCATTCAGTCTTTTTAACCGTCATAATAGTGTGCAATCTAAAAAATTACATTGGGGGGGGGGGAGGGGGGGATGGGGTTAGCTGGGTTATTTGAAGGACCTCTGCATTGGCACACTAGTCAAAGCATGAAGACCAGGGATGAGAGCTTTAAAACAAGTTTATTTTCAAAGGATTTCCAATTAATACTTAACTGACAGATGATTGTATGACTAGAAGGTAAATTAAAACAATAATCAGTAAACCACGCTACTCTGCAAAATAGTAACAACTTGTGGATTTTCAGAGGTTCGCATGCTATAGTGCACAAAATGAGAGACTGAGCAGGGCCTGATCTGGCCTCTTTATCAGATCAGGTGTGGCCTGATAGGTTCATAGGTTAATAGGTATGTCCCGCTCCCCTCTATAGGACTGGACAGGAAGGAGCGTTTTCAACAGTTAGGTTTAGTTAATGAACTCTCTTAATGTTATGTTTAGTTGAAGAAGAGCGTCTGCTGCAACTCGTGCTGGAACTATACTTTTCGGGGCAGCAGGTCTACTACGTTGTGCAGACATTATGGTCAGATGTGAAAATAACTATTTTCTGTTATTTTTATTTAAGACAAAATGTATTTACAGCGGGATAATATCATTTTAAAACAGGGAAAGTCTTTTGAGCGGGAATGGAAACAATCGCTCCAGTGTGCTGTAGTCTGGTACAACCGGCACTATTTTGAATGCAACTGTGACCACTAATACTCTCTGGTTATGGCCCCTTTTATTTTCTACTTTTGTCCAAAAATATGAATGGCCCAGTACTTATATATCAGTATTACATTATTTATTTTTTTTTGTCTTAGTGGTAGTGGAGTGCTAGTAATAGGATAATTTAGAGTTTATGCATTGTATTTAGCCATCACATTTAGACTAATTGACAAGCATTTTTCCACTTCACGTATCACGTCCTTCCATGACTAATTGTGCCCATCCCTAACGCTAACCACTGACAATGATGACAATGAACTTTCTTGTTTGTTTGTTTTTTGTGTCACATTCCAAACACACCAAACCGCAGACAGGTTTTAGGAAGCAAGGGCTTACTGTTTTTTGTTTGTTTTTAAGCTTGAGAGAGTTAAGCTTTGAAGTTGTAATAATAGTAACAAACCTTAATATGTCTCAAACATATTTACCTGTATAATTTTTAAGGTACATACACAACTTGGTGTTTTTAGAAGTTTCTTTGAATCATATATGTTTTACTCTTAGTCTACATTAGACCCTAAATCATTCTTACTGTAATACAGTAAACATGTTTGGCTATTTTCACAGGTAAACCGCACTCAGTTTAAAAGGAAACATGGCACACATTGAAATTAAGCTAATACCGTTAGACAAAACAAGAAGTCTGAATGGAAAACACTCAAGACGGCCACCTACTTGATTATATTCCATCTGTCCACTGTCACCCTGAGATCTGAGGTGAACTCTCTTTGAGGCTCGCTGATGTTGGTGTCCCAAATTGCCAGTCACTAGTCTAACTCCCTCTGTTACTGTGTTTTCAAATGTTCCCTTCCTTGGTGATTCCTGATTATGTGTCGAAACTACACTGACAGTCAGCTGGTAAAGAGAGTCCTCCTACCTCAATCTCTTCCTCCCGTTCACAGCGGCTACCTGAAAAACTGGTTTCTTAGCAAAAAGCAGAGGATGTGACAAAGCAGTACTGTACCACACGAAATGTATTCAAAACAGTCGAAATAGGTTGATTTCCGTCACAGATCACGGCTAAGGTGACAGTCAGTGGACAGAACCACCCTCCTTTTACAAGAAATTCATTTAAGACTCAAGCCACTGAAACTATAGTACACACACACACACACACACACACACACACACACACACAACAGTCGAATAAAAGACTTGGAGCATCAGGCATTGAGCATACTGTCGCTATTAACTGATTACTGGTATACGTTAGTATGAGGAAATGATTTGGTTACTGGAGAGGGTGGTTACCATCACAGAAGGATTGTCCATGGCAAGAGTGTTCCTTGTTCAGTCAGTGGACCAAAAAAAGTTTATCAAACACCCATAATCCCAATAGCCCTTTGTGACAAACTAGGAGGGGCATTCCTGATATACCAGTTATCAGCTTGTTGCAACATTTTTAAAAGTGAGAAAAAGAAATAAAGTCTAAGATAGTGACTAGACTCCATGCTGGAATCTTTTCTAAACCGTCTCCCCCCCCCGACCCCCCCCCTCCCGGCTTTACTTAACCTGGGAGCCTGAGTGATAGAATGTGGGCCAATGTGCCACCTTTACATATATTTACATGACACCATACCTGCATTTGTTCCATATTTAGTAACCTGGATATGGCATTAATGACTGGAAAATCTCCCAGGTAATGCAAAAATCTTTGGGCGGAATTCATCTCTCAGAGTGCTGAACATATTGAATTTACAGTGTGCTCCTGGGTCTGTTGATAAAGTTAAGTGAAAATAGATTTACACTACAGTGAATCCTATTAAACTCGATTCCTATAATTGGCTATTATAATAGAATATTGATTCATTAATTAATTGTTAGTAATAGAAAATATGGGAACAGTTTTGTCAGCTTCTGTAAAACCAATTGCAGCTAAACTCACTGTGTCTGAGAAAAAGTGAGATACACAAAGCTACAGTAGCATATTAATAAAATGATGCACTACAAGCGAGGTGATGATATGAACTAAAAATAATATTTGATGCTGTCTGCCTTCCATTTCCATAAAGTTCACAAATAATACCACATATTGTAGAAACAGTACAAAGCTGTCATCGACAGCTCTGGGAGAGGAGAACACACACTTTTAATGTTTAGTATTATAGTATGGTTGTATTCATTCAATAGTTATATTAAATTGATATTGTAGTAGGGGTAAGTTGTATTAGATTGCAATGTAGTGTCTCCATAAGACAGTAGATCAAGTGTGGTTCTTTAGTCAAGGTTTGAAACAATTGACAGAATAGATCACAAAACTCAACGTGTTCTGTGCATTCTGCTATCAGAACCATCCTTATCATTATCATCGCTATCAGTGAAGCTGTCCTCTCTTCGTTGTCAGGGGGTCTTACGAGTCCTGGATCCCGTGAAAATGAACAACAAAGAATTGTATTGCTGACTAAATCTAGTACACCCAAACATGTCTTGGACCTTATTTTTTCTCAGGGCCTCATGAAGTGCTGACCCTCCTTTTCCAGGCCTCTTCATCATCATCATCACCCTAAACAAAATTAGAATCATTATTATGATCAGCAGTACTGTAATTGAAACCATCGTCATGGTCACGATCAAGTATGTTTAACATTATAAACCTAGAAGAATGTAAAACGTATTAAAGTAGTCATTCCTTACAAAGACAATTTATGACCGTTCAGTTTCTTGTTAATCCATCTTATAGTAACTATAAACCCATTACTAAAAAAGAAAAATCCAAACTGCTAGAGAAACTGATTTACCAACTGTTGACCGACAGTCTCATTGTTTGCACATATTTGAGCGTGGCCGATGGCCATGCCCTATATACTTCCTCTGGATCATGTTCTAGGTAAACACAAAGTGCCTATCCTACAATGTGACCCAGTGGAACCTAAATCGTCAGACCATAGCCATTCATTCATGTCAAACATTACTGGCACTATTGCATTTTAGTCCTCTTTGTAACATTTTACTTTACAGCTTCTTGGAAGGACATGCAGTATCTTGTGGATTGCATTCATTGTTGTCCATGTAGCAAACACAATAAGACCATAGCTCTACATCAGAACCATATTTTAATATTTGTTATAGTTCATGGTGCTCTTCTATTGATGGCATTTTTTGTAAGTAAATGTGTCACATTTGACAATGGAGTATTTATTTACTGACATGTTAAGTTATTATATTCACTGATAAGAGCTAGTCCATAACCCTTATCTGGGCTACAGTGGGTTAAACTGAACCACAGTGGAGTGCACCATGGTAGGCCTCCTCTGTACTCAGACATTGTATCAGTGTTATGGCCAGTGCCATGCCTCTGTTCTGTGTGTTTTGGTTTGTTCCTTTCCTTTCTGTGTCCCCCTGCTGGTCCCTCTGTGTATGTGTCTGTGGCACGGGCGTGTCTGTCTCCCTCTCCAGCTCCACCACCACACCTGTTCCCTGTTGCAATCAGCCTACCTGAGTCCAATTATCTCATCTACTCTTCAGTATATCTACCCTGGTTTTTCATCCACTATTGTCAGATTGTTGTTCCACTCCAGTGGACTACTCCTCGTCGTGACTGCTAACCTACTGCTCAATAAAACCATCAAAACCCTGATTCCACTCTCCTTGCCTGTGTCCTGCGTTTGGGTTCACTCTGTAAAACGTAACAATCAGGGCTCCAAGAGCTAAGTACAACCCAAGTGTAGGGCACAAAACAAGAGGCCTGGAAACTCGGGATAAGCCCAAGAAAATAAACACAAAACAGAGACCCGATGCAAAACAGCTCCGCAAGGCGACTGCAGAATATACTAGAAAACTCAGGAGGGACAACGAGGCACAAAATAATGCAATGACTGAACATAGAACAAAGGATAACAGGAACTTAAATACACTGGCAAAAGGCACAGATGAGAACGATGCAACTAATTGACGGCAGGTCCCAAAACAGGGCACAGGTGAAAACTATAAATCATAATTAAGGGTCCAGAAGGTGCAACCAGTCAATACAGAGGGCGTAGAGCCCCCCTGCTGGACAAAACCCTCAAGGACTGTAACACATGGGTAGAGAACAGGACAATGAATACTAAAACCCTCTCTACCTAGATACTTCTGGCTTCATACACCTACAGGCTTTTTAACATATGACTGGCTGCTTTATGCTTGGCGAGTTTTCATTGTTGACATTTTTAAGACTTTGAATCAGAAACCAGGCCAGAACTACAGTCTTGATTGTGACAGACGTGTGAAAAGTCTATTAAAAGGGATTAAACCAATGAGAAGTGACTGCTTGGTGTGTTGAGTTACCACCACAGCCACCATGCCACTGAAGCCACCAACACCCAGTTTGTCTGTTTATAACAGCTTATAATAGAATCAATTCCAACTGAACAACCTGTGTCCCTTATGATATGATTGCTATTGTATGTGGTAATATCAACCTTTTTTTTTTTTTTTTGCACAACCAAACTTTGTAAATGAAGATGTATTATTATTATCATTGACTTACCAACATTGTTACAATCAAACATGTTTTTGAGCAGCATAACTATAGCTTATTGTAGCTGTGGCTCGAGTTTACTCCTAAGTTCTGCTCTGCTACTTAGAGATCCCCATGTTGGGCTGCTTTAAGTAGCCAATGCATACGTAAGTACAATAGGTATTTGATACATGTGTTTTCAGAAATCCCGTTAGAAAATAAACCCCATATTCGCAAGTCCTTTATAGGCTGTTTTAACAATAACCTCAGCTTTAGGTCTGCTGAAAAAGCACGGATGGAGGTTCCAAGATCTAAACTGTAAACCCGGGGTGACCAGCTTTACAAACAAGCAAAAATGTTTACTGTATTCCTCATAAACTTTCACATGTAGCGTTTGTCATATGCAGGTCATGTTATGTTAAGGATGCATAGTAGGCAATTCCGAACACAGTCAAGGTCGTTCTAAACCTGTTCCCCGGGATTCTTTAATGTCTGTCATCTCCATGTAATGACACACTGCGTGGGCAGAACACTAAAGTGCAGTGTGACGTTCAGCATACGTCAGTATTGCTATTTACACAATGTTTTTGTTTTGATTTGAGTGTGGCATGATGAGGTTGATAGCTATGAGCTCTCACCAAACCTCTGTTAATGCAATAATTTATGGTTACTATCCCTGTGTTGGGCGTAATGAAGTTTTGTATTGTAATTAAACTAGTAGTTTCCCAACATTTTGCAATAGATTTTTGGTAGTTCAACTACATTCATATTATTAAGTGAACGCCCTTTGACCAGCCCCACCCACTTTTTCTTTCATCCAGATCGCTGTGAATTAGGGATCGGTGACACCAGATTTTCTTTTGGATCCGATATCAAGTGATACCATGTTAAGTGTCCCGATACCGATACTTTTAAACGTGTTCTTGTGTACATAAAAAGGGGCCCATCTGTGATCTACCATTACAATTAGTAACATTGCTGAAATAAAGCCATTTCATTCATTATTACTGATTTACAGGGCTGTACTAGCTTTTGGGGGGCCCGTGCAAAATGTTGTTTGGGGGCCCCCATTTAGTGAAACTATTGTAGGGAAACTCCAAACCCTCTAAGGTGGTCCAGGGGCATACAATTAACATTTAAATGCATCAGTCTGGTGCACTTTAAGAGATCCGTGGAAAATATATGCACATATATGTTTTCACTCAGCACGCAAGGGTGGTTGGTTACCAATACAGACCAGTACATATTCACTTCTTGAGAAAAAAAGACTAAAATGACAGCTTGGGGGCGCCCTGGTTGCTTCGGGAGCCCTATGCAACTGGACAGTCCGCATTTAGCAAAAAAAAGCTCTGCTGATTGACTAAAGTGTGACTGCAAGGCATCGCGCGTCCCAGGGAATGTGACTGAGGGACAGTGCGGAAGGAGAAAGTAGCTCCAATCATACACAGTTACTACACTTTATTTTTTCAGTTTAGCATGAATCTAATAGAAATAGGATATAAAATAACTGGTTAAATAAAACATGTGGTATCAACATTTTTACGTGACGATTTCTCCAAAATAAACGTCAAGATCGATTGAATTGATATTTCAATATCGATCCGCCCATCCCTACTGTGAAGGCATGCCCAGGAAATGCTTTTGTCAGCCAGCCACCATCATGCACTTGACCTTCTAATAACAAATGTTCAGAGAAGTTGTTGCATGCTATTTTAGAAGTTACTTGGCTAACTGAGTAATCCTGCTTGGTGCAATACCCCTACCTGGACTCTAGTTTCTGGAATGCAGATGTTTGGCTGATGACATTGTATATAAAAGCAAAGCTGACATTCCTTGCACTTTCTCATGAATAGTGGGATATTTTATGTTTTTGGCTCAAGTATGACCAATGAAATGGGAAAGTTTTTGCAATAAACTCAATCAGGTGTCATTTTTGCAGGCATGTTACTTTTTTATATAATAATTTGTTACGATTTTGTATCATCAAAATCGTACATTACCAACATTATCTTATACATTTTTTACAAAGTAGTTTGAAGTACTTTTTCTAAGTAGCTTTAGTTAAACAAACTACATTTTGCCTTAGGGTAGCTTTGCTGTAATTCAACTTCTTCCAGTGTGAAGTATAGCTTACAAAGCTGTGTTTTCACAGTAGCTTATCTAACACTGCACATACGTAGGTGACCTAGAAAATCTTTTTCAAGGTGTTCAGGAATGGCTACATGGAATAAAATGGAATTTAATGGCATTAACTTTATTCATACCAAGGGAAATTGCAACACCATAAAATAATAATAAAAAAATGTATGTGAAATAATAATAGAAACGCAAACAAAAAAATTATGAAAGGTTAAAATAAAATATCACATCATAAAAGATATATGCCTGCTAGGTTTAGACCAGTTACAGAGTGTACTTTTCAATCTTATCTAGTCCAATACTATCATCCATAGTGATGACACCCCACCAGACAATTATTGTAAAGGTCAACACTACAAACAATACTATTATAGTTACATAAGAAGCATACCATTTCAACATATCTGAGCTTCCCTAGAAAGCACACATTTTTTAAATATGTCTCTCAATTTCAAATAATACTCAAAAATGACATTCAATTTCAACTCCTTATTGCAATTGGAATAATGGCAACAAATGTTGTGCTAAAATCCCCGATCACCTCTTTAGTTTTACTAAAATTACATTTGGAATTGTTCATAGATGTTGATGTAAGTTTGATGGATGATAGACGATTGATAAATCCACCTGCTTTCAAGTCTTTCTCAGAACATATATCATTTTCTGTCAGGAACTTGGAATTAAACTCAGCAAAAAGCATACCGTTGTGGTCAAAAGTTCACATACACTTGTAGAGAATATGTATGTCATGGCAGTCTCGACTTTCCAATCATTTCTACAACTCTTTTGTTTCTGTGATGGAACGATTTGAGAACTACTTTGTTACAAAAAACATTCATGAAATTTGGTTCTTTGAAGAATTTATTATGAGTCTTCTGAAAATGCGACCAAATCTGCTGGGTCACAAATATAGACACAGCAATGCTAATATTTGGTTAAATGTCCCTCAGCCATTTTCACCTCAATTTCATGAATGTTTTTGGTTTCAAAGAAGTATGTGGTCCAATCATTCCATCACAGCAAAAAGAGTTGTAGAAATTCAACACTGACATGACATACATGCTCTTTACAAGCATTTGTAAACGTTTGACCATAACAGTATGCAAGCATAAGTATGCCCCATGTAAGCTGGTGCAAGTATCACAACACATTTGATCCCCACAAACTATCCAAATATGGATACCCTGAGGCAAAATAAAACTGTACTGCAGGTAAAGCAAACTCAGTCTCAGTTTCTCACTACAAACTTATGTTTTTTTTTTTCTCCTACTAGCAGGTAACAGACCACCTTCAAGGAGAGAGCAAAATTTGAAATGAATTGAATGACGATTAAATGACAGGATTGAGTATTTACAGAGTAATCAACCAAACTTGGTTGAAAGCAAATACAGTTGCAAACAAAATTATTCAACCCCCATGGCATTAGGTTTATTAGCAAAATGTACAAACTTTCAGCTGTTTGCAAAAAACACGATCAAAAAAACTTGGCGCCCAACGTAAGGGTTCTAGGCACAGAGGTACAGCACACCAAAGGTTGCAGGCAACTTTCGCTGTTTTATTGTTTCTCAAACACGAAGTTTCCGAGGATGGGCTGCGTGGAGCTGGTTCTGATTCTGGTTCTGGTTCTGGTTCTGGTTCTGGTTCTGGTTCTGGTTCTGGTTCTGGTTCTGGTTCCCGGGCATCCGCCTCTCACTCCACCATAGCTCCCGCCGTCATCCTCCTACTGCAATGAAACAGACACCTTTTATATCAGTCCTCTGACCAATCACCAGATTGAACACACCTGTTGCAGCCCGATGACCTGTCAGAGGAACACTTCCTCACCACCACCGCCCTTCAGCGCCCTCTAATGGACGGATGTCCGCACAGCCCTCACACCTAGCCAGTCCAGGTATGTGATTGTGTTTTATCTCAAGCACACCTGATGCAACTAATGAAGCCCTTGTGACAATACCTGATTTGCAAATGTGTGCTCTTATGCGGGATTCTATTCAGGGGGTTGAATAATAATAATCTTGGTTCAAATCTTGTTGCCATTAAGAAATGTTTGTCCTTTTGGCCAATTCTTATATAACCCGTAACTTTAACCTGTATTTGTGGTCCTTATTTAGGTGCTGCTGCTACCTGACAGCATATACACATACTTTCAAATGACAACACACCTTTTTTTTCTCCCAATTTTATTAGATTCTGTGGGTTTTATAATAAAGAAAAATAGAGCTGATATGCATGTGCGAAGGGGTTATAATGGTAGGAGTGGGTTAATATTTGCAGCATGGTTATACATTCATGGAAGGGGCGCAGCATTGGTGGGGGTGGGGGGGTGGGGTGGGTGGGGGGGGCGGTATCGGACTCTGTCTGTGGGTGTGGCGGAGAAGGGCACCACTCCACTCTGTGCTCCATCAGCGTTCCCAATCCGCCCTGCATCAGCTGTTTACACTGAATCAATACACTATCAAACTCTCCGATCCATAAACCACTTCCTTCCTTCCGCCTATGCTCATTGTTATTGCTTATTATCATACAACTCAAAACAGTACAGTGATTTGTAACCACTCAGAAGTGAAATTCTGTTGTAGTTTGCATAGAACTTGACTGTGGGAGGGCTTCAGTGCCATCACCTCAAAGCGGGTTTCCAATCTGGATATTCACACATTATGTATTTATATACAACTTTTCAGACATTTAAAGAGAATGCTCCCAAACATATGCAAAGCAGGACAAAGTAGATTTAAAGGTAAAGCTTATACCAGAGGTCATACTGTGAATAAAACCAATCAAGTTCTCAATTCCCTCAAAGCAAAACATGTGCAAAGCATCTGCTGCTTGTTGGCGTTCTTCCTATTTCACAAACTATAATACCCACAATTCATCACACAAACCATGGCATTCTTACATATCAGAAGTTCACAGGTAATATACCAGAACATTTTAAATATCTGTTGAAGTGCCCATCAGACTTTTCCTTTACAAAATTGCTACCTGCTGTTAACATATAAAGACTGCAGGCACTTTCAAATAGTTTTGACATAGCGATCCCATATAATACACCCTAGCTTCCTTCTACATAAGTCAAAGTAACACTGACTATATTAAACTAAGTTATACCAAGAAGTCTCATATTATCAAGGATAGTATCATTGCAACCAACAGTATGCTAAGCAGCTGTTTAATCGAGAACGCAGGTGCACATCCCCAATCAAGTAGGTCTTCAGGAAGTTGAAAAACGTATTTTCAAGTAGGCTTTGATAAAGTTACCTCCTTTTCATATCCTATATCCTTTTTGGTTTGCCCATTATATTGCTCTCAGCATGTAGAGGTATCTTAAAAACCACACATTCAATATCGTCAATGCAACTAGCATTGCATTGGATTGCATTGCACGAAATGCCAGTGTGAAAGTTGTCCTGAAAATAATTCCAGCAGAGAACTACCTTTCCCTCCAGATCATTTGTTGGCTTTGCAGAGGTTGTCCCAGTTTGGCAGTCAGTGGGATACTTTAGCATTGTACTTTCCCTGCTACTTCTGCTCCTGAAACCCAGTCTTAGTCTTTTCTGCAGGGCGCACCCTGCTTAACTTCACTTAAACACCATTGATTGAATGTGAATGAGACATCAACTATTTCTGCTGCACCTCAGCCTGTTACTAGTTATTGCAAGGAAAAGATGGCACCTGTTAAAATTTCAACCCTATGATCTGCTCATTTCAGGAAAGCCGTTTGTGTAAAAAAAAAAAAGTGGACGGCTGCATTGAGGATGGTCTAAGTGTGTAAACGGGTCATGGTACATTTTGATCCACGCTCTCTACAAGTGCCTTGCCAGCCAGCAGGTGGAATGGAGGATGATGTGAAGATTGGCATATTTGTGGAAATGTCTGAAAATACTCAATGCCTCCAACACAGGACAGCAGAACAAGATGGGTAGGAAACACATATGGGGATATCATTATCTATAGTCAGCATTAGGTCTAAGACCGGGCCTGTGTTGATTTCACATGCGTCAAAATTACAATGGTTATTTAGTCTTAAAGCAGTATAGTCGGAGGTTCATTCATGTTTTGTAAGGGTAGCTTTGCAGGGATTGTCTACGTCATTCACCGGCTGGTTTCTATTACTTAGCTGAGCTGTATAAATGGTTTTGCATTCTTTTGGTGGTCCTCCCTGACAGAGGAAGGTTGAAGCGCTAACAGGCACCTGTGTTTTTATATAGCAAAGACAAAGGTATTGAGCTGTGATGAATCCTAATGCTTGTCCCTCCAAAACCTGGCCATAGCTTTTGAAAGAAGTTAATAAGATTTAATTAGACTGTTAAACTTACATTCCTGTGAAGAGAGCAAAAAAAATCCAAACAAACTAATCAAATTTAGAATTTCTCTTCATATTGTTTGATGAATTCAACTAAATAAAGGGAAATAAAGCTTTAATAACTATAAATCAATTTCATTGACATTCCTCCTGAATATCCCAGTACAGTGTCTTGCTGTACCATGTAACAGAGCAGGATCCAGCTCAGCTCAAAGTCCTTTTATAGTTTTTTTTCCCTGTCTCAAGCATTTAAACAAAAACAAACATACTGTACTTTTCTTTATGTTATTATAAACAGTCTAAGGTTTCAGTGTCCTCTTTTTTTAAAATAACACAATTATCCTTTTTGAAAATAATGAAGTTGCATATATGCAAACATGTGTCCATATACAAATATATGCTGCATGACACGGCTGCACATTCAGATATGGATTTGCGTGCATGCAGATACTCTCATTTCTTCTTTGGCGTCGCTTTCGAATCAGCTTTGGATCCTGAGAGGCCATTTTCTGTGTTGTCAATCCCTGAGGAAGTTACAAGGCACTCCTTACTGTAGGGGGGAGAGAGGAGCACATGCCTGGGGATTTAGGATGACAGAACTGACGTGTTTCAGATTCAAGTGATCTAGCAGCTGAGTTAGGCCACTAACTACCCAAGCATCCAAGTGAGCCAGTGTAGGATGAAATGATATACAGGTCGACCCATGTGTGTATAGGGGCGTGCATAGAAAGAGAGAAAGAGAATGAGTGTGTTATCTGTGTCTGGGTGTGTTTCTTTGGAAGACGTACTTTTTTTCCGCGATCTTGGCGAGGACGAAGAGCGTGAAGTTCTTGATCAGCATGAAACCCATCAACAGAGCAATGGACCCGCCCACTGCTGAGGCGATGATGATGGTGAGAGTGTTATCCACCACCCTTACTGGAAGCAGAGCAGAGGAAGGGAAGAGTGAGAGGAGTGGAGACCGAGAGTCAAACGGGTTGGACCGGTGAGCGGAGAGAGAAAGGATGAAAGGCACACAGGGAGAACAGGAGGATGGATAGAGGCACATGGAGATAAAGGAGTAGATGGGGAAAAGGAACTGAAAGAAAAGGTTCCTTTCAAGTTTGCTCCCAGTAAGTACAATAGAATAGAGTCTAATACACTTACACTACATATTCAACCCAATGACGAAAACATGTCGTGAATTCAACTGGGATTCCACTGAACCTTTATCTTCACATGCCATGATGATTAAGATTTCTTGCATGTCACCAACCCTCAGCCCATATCCCAATCACAAGGAAGAGTGTGCTTCAGACAGGCAGAAGGTGACTGGGGGAAAGAGGACTCCTTTAATGTGGGCTTTCACTGATGTCACTGTAATGAAACTGTTGTAGACTCAAGAAGATTTCCTTCATGGACAATTGGACACATACAAGTTGTATGTGAGTGGACCCCATATGAGGCCTTATCTAGAGTCTGCATTGTCAGAGAAAGTGTGTATGTGTGTCCTGTGTGTGTGTGTTTGTGTGTGTGTGTACTCACACTCCTCTAGCACTATTAGAGTAAAGATGGCACTGTGGTTCTTTCCCTTTTCTTTGGGGTTCCGTCCAAAGCAGGTATACTGGCCCTCGTCATCGAAGGTGATGTTCCACAGCAAGATGGAAACGTTGTTGCCCACGCTACTGCCAACAAACTCCACCCGTTCCCGGTAGATTTGCACCTTGGGCAGCACACCCTCTGATGGGATCACTGAGTCAGCTATCTGAGTGGATCAAAGAGCTGTCAATCACCTCAAACTGTCTGACACAACAACTGAGCACATAAAGGTAGAGGTCATCTAAAGGTAGAGGTCATCTAAAGGTAGAGGTCACCTAAAGGTAGAGGTCATCTAAGGTAGAGGTCATCTAAAGGTAGAGGTCATCTAAAGGTTGTCATCTAATGGTAGAGGTCACCGGGAGCTGCTTTCCTCATATTCTTACTGCTTTTATTTCACAACAAATCATGTTTTTATTTTCGGCTTTCTTGATACATACATTACATTCCCTGCCAAAATCGCTTCTTTATGAAAAACCTCTAAGAATTGAGCATTTGTCATAATAAGATGTTTTTTTTTATTCATTCTACAGTTCACAAATATACATTTCTGGCATACAATGTCCTTGGCTACATACACACAACATACAAACGTGGAGGTTGGATCCTGATGAACAATACAAAAAACGGGCTGGTCTGAATTGATCTGACTGATTAGAGGAGGAACTTTGAGCAACCCCAAAAAGAAACCCCACCCGTACCTTCAGCATGGTGCCGTTGTCGTTGAACTGCCAGTTGAAGTAGAGGTTCTTGATGCCGATGCAGCTGGCGTAGGTGCAGGGCAGGAGGACCGTGCTGCCGTTCACCGCCTCCAGGAAGGGCACCTTCCCCACCGACATCTCCAGGGCCTGGCTCGGCCGCGCCCCTGACAGACAGAGAGGCACGCCAACGATCCGTTAAGACACCGGAGGGATCGCGCACAGCACACCCATGACGTCACACTAAATTACGCTAAATGGGCCCTAGACAACAGCTGTACCGTAGATCAAATTAGATTTGAAAAAACAACAACAACAAAAAGATAAAACAAACAGATAAAAGTAGAAAACAGTAAAATGTAGAATTGAGCAGAGGGGAAATCTTGGTGACCTCATGCAGAGTTCCCTATGGACTGCCGAACAAATCGTCCGTTTCTGATGTACAGCAACTGTATGTCTGGGAACCTGGATTGTGGACCTCTGGCCACAAGGCTGTTGTATCAAAGCATCAACACAGACCCTGGATCAGGGAATTCTGGAATATGGTGTGTTCTAATTCAGTGTAGACACGATTGTCCAATGTTTACGTCTGAATACTACAGAGAAAGTTTATAAAATGCACTTGGATAAAACAAATGTCTTTGCCCTTCCACACAAACATACAGGCACACACACACACTACTTGTCGGTCTCTGTCCCGTTCTCGTATACACAAACCACATACACTTAGGTCTGCAGCAATCTTATGGCACAGTCCCATAGATTTGACGCAGTGAGCAGGAGAGAGAGAGAGGGGGTGGAGGGAGAGGGTGCAGAAATAAGTAGATAAAAGGTGAGAAGGACAGAAGAAAGAAAGAAAGAAAGAAAGAAAGAAAGAAAGAAAGAAAGAAAGAAAGATAGAAATTGAAAAAACAGTCGTGGTCTATATAGAAATGTTTCCCTGATTGATATCCAGGTTAAATACAATGGTACAAGTTAAATACATGGGTTGTGCGTTTGTGTGGAGTGTGTCTGTGTGAAGTGTCTGTGTGTGTGTGTGTGTGTGTGTGTGGGGGGGGGGGGGGGGGGGGGGGGGGGGGGGGGGGGGGGGTGCAATTACAAATGGGGCTTTATTGGTTTTATTGGAAAAGTTGTTAGCCCATGTGTAGCTCATTAAACAGTAATTAGCAAATGAATTTAAGCCCCGTACGTCTTTAATGGCATCCAAAATATTGCAGTATAGCACAAAATATACAACAAAGAATTAACCAAATTCCGATAAAGTGGACGCCGACACTTTTCAAGCTCCCGTAATCATACGATGGATGATTGGTCAGCAGAACAGCTGCCTTCACCCTTTCTAAACCTGACCTTTCCCATCCTTATCCACACTCTTTGCCTGTGCCTTTTTCTTTTGCCTCTTGCTTGGTTTGTCCCTGCCCAGGACCCTTGTTGGGATGCTCCCTCTCTGTTTGGATAGTAATTTGCTGTGACAGCGTCATCAACTAGAAGGTTGGCAGTCAAGGTCAGCTCTGGACACGCCCCTCCCCAGCGCTCGGGACAATGTATGAACACACATGTGAATGCATAAAGCCTTTAAATATATGACAGGCTCTCTCTCTCTCTCTCTCTCTCTCTCTCTCTCTCTCTCTCTCTCTCTCTCTCTCTCTCTCTCTCTCTCTCTCTCTCTCTCTCTCTCTCTCTCTCTCTCTCTCTCTCTCTCTCTCTCTCTCTCTCTCTCTCTCTCTCTCTCTCTCTCTCTCTCTCTCTCTCTCTCTCTCTCTCTCTCTCTCTCTCTCTCTCTCTCTCTCTCTCTCTCTCTCTCTCTCTCCATAGCTATCCTCACCCTCATTCTACCCCAATGCAGCACAGTGATGCTGCAGAATCCCTCACAGGCATGCGCCCTCTCGCATTTCACTCTCATTATCTCACAGAATTTGATCCGTTATCAAATTTCTAGCGTCCCTTGCCTATTTTCTTAACTCGCTAAATTCTTACATTACTTTTTATTTGATGAGATGTCCCACAGGGATAGGTTTGCTTCAGAATGCTCCCCAACATTTTTTTTTTGCAAAGTTACTAAGTCAGTTGCTGACGGAAGGAGAATTGGAACAGCCGTGCTCTACTTAAAGGTCTGTATGTGTCAGCTTTGGAGGAGCACCAGTGGCATAGCCAGAAATGGGCCCACCGAGCCCTAGGAAACTAGGTTTACTGTAAAAAAAAAAAAAAAAAAACGCTACACTAGCAAACAAACAAAAAAATTAACAAAAACTGAATAAGACAAAACGAACTAAAATGTCCATGGACAAGCTTGGCCCAATGCAACACTTAGCAGCATACCAGCATTTTAGACAGAACCCTTGGCTTGATTGGTTTTCATCGCTCAAAACATCTTACACCAACGAGTACGCCCATGCAAGGCAAGCTTTGTAATGGCCTGTGTCCAAAACCATGGAATGCCCCCTTGATGTAAAGAACATAGGTTTGAGGTGAAGGACACACATGAAGGAGACAGGGAGGGAGAGATTGGGAATTTAGATTTGATTCATTCCACCACAGAGTGTAAAAAGAAGTGCGTGAGAGAGGGCGAACATGAGCCTGCTGGAGAGCTCAGGGTTGATCCGGCTGTCCGGAGGAAACCAGGACCACGTTGCTCTGCCGATATATTTAGCGGGTGTTCTTCTCTGTGATTTGTCAGACCCCTTCCCATACATCCACGCACAAACCCCCACTCTGCAGAGACAGAAACTGACAACTAACGTTACAGAAAATATGGCTCAACCCCTGAGGCCAAAAAGGTCCTACAATACTTTGAAATTAATAACATTGCTGTGAACGGCCCTATTGTTGTTAACATTGGCGAAGAAGAGCAGTTCAATTGGGACTATTAGAACCATGCCATATTCTATGTAAAATCATGTATGGGTGCAATACCAAGGTCCAGTTCTCTTAGCTTGTTGAAATAACCGATAGCATTTTCACAAAATGTTTAGCTAAGATTTCAATTCAAGCATCAATTTAATCAATCTATTCTGGGGAATGGCTACACATGACAGATTATAGATGACATCAAAACGTTAACATCAAAACCTCTCTTCTCGTTCCTTACGGTCTCATAAAGCAGTCAAAAAACGAATACATATGAATAGGTAATGATTGCAATAAAGTTTGAAAACAGGAAATGGATAACCAGAGTTCCAAGTGGGCCAGTCTATTTTACCTAAGAGAAAAGGATTGTGAATGCTTCCCATTCATTTGCATTCAGAGATGAAGAGCATTAGTCGGCAGGTATGGTGTGTAACAAAACAACATTACTATCCCATCTGTGTTCCTGTCACACTGGCCCTGGACTGAGCCAGCACTGCTAGGCCTGCAGAGGAAATCAGGCTGTCCCAGTTCAAAGCCAGGTGGAGCCACAAGTGCACCCTAACACAATTGAATAGAGCAGCCTTGATGGCCTTCTCCATCAAAACACAAACTCGACAAAAAAAAGCTCTTGTCACAACATGGACTGTGTTCACCAATGAGAGTAACTAGATGGAATGTGACGTAAACAAGATGGAAATAATATTAACATGGATGGTTGATACTGTAACTCAGTCACTAGATCCACAGATGGTGGGATAAACACAGATATGGAGATATTATAGGCGTCTTACCCAGCAGCAGGGTGACGATTAGGCTGATGGCAGCTGCGTGTAGGGGGGTTGCATTCCTGGGCTCAGCTACCCTTCGCTGGACCTCCATGGTGGTCAGATAAGGTCCAAGGGCCCCACAGTGGGATCCACCTCGGAGTCTGATCTGCTGTACTGTCTCCTCAGAAAATGTCTTCCCGCTGAGCTCAAAGCAACTCCGTCTGGCTGGTGGTCCTGCTGGCCGGGGCTGTTTGCCAGAGCCAACAGTAGCCCTGAGACAGAGAGAGCCTGGAGGTTGAAGAAGGGGTGCTGGTGAGAAGAGGAGAGGAGGCAAGGGAAGTTTGCTGACAACTCAGATCCTTTCTGGACAAATGACATGGATCGAAAGACAGGACGGAAAAACAAATCCAGTCAAAGCCCGAGCCTAAAAACGAAGATATCAGAGAGACGTTAACAGTGCGAGTGAGTCACTGAGCAAATTTGTGTGTGTGAGGCATTTTGCTTGCCAGTCTATGTGCAGTTGTGTGTGTGTGTAGGGGTGTGTGTCTGCGTGTGTGTCTGTGTGTGTGTGTTGTGTAAATGAGAGTGTCTAAAAGACGGGATGCTGCACAGATGGACGGAGCGTACGCTACCTCCTCCAGTGGCTGGTGTGGTCCCTCTCTAGCGGGCGGACTGCGCCGCTGACTCAGGCAGCAGTGGAGCGGCAGGGACTCACTGCGTACACTCAGTCAGTCAGGGTGCAGTCAAGGAGAATCTGCCAAGCAGCCCGCCAGCCAGCCAGCCAGCGTTTATCCTGCGGAGAGAGGTATGCTGCAGCCTCAGCCAGGGTGAGAGAGGGAGGGAGAGGGAAAGGGGGAGAGACACGAGAAAGAGAGAGAGAGAAACGGGGAGAGAGAGAGAGAGAGAGAGAGAGAGAGAGAGAAAGAGAGAGAGAGAAAGAGACACAGGAGAGAGGGAGATGGGGAGAGAGAGATTAAGACACTGGAGAGAGAGGGAGCGAGGCAAGAGAGAGAGGCAGACAGACAGAGAGAGCTAGCTGCTCAGGACTGTTGCTGTAGTGAACAGGGAGGACAGCAACCTTCTCTCCTCTCCTCCCGTTGACCGTTCAGACGGACCCTTCTCCTCGGCTGTCATCCCTCTGGCTCTCTCAACTTTTCCCTTCTCTCTTTTAGCTCCATTGCCCACCATACCCCCCTCTTTCGAGTGTTTACAAGG
This sequence comes from Aplochiton taeniatus, assembly GCA_017639675.1. Classification (NCBI taxonomy): domain Eukaryota; kingdom Metazoa; phylum Chordata; class Actinopteri; order Galaxiiformes; family Galaxiidae; genus Aplochiton; species Aplochiton taeniatus. The sequence continues at coordinate 6,881,660 of CM030177.1, forward strand.
ATCAGAGAAAGTTCTGCAGTGCAGGTTTCAGTGGTGTGTGTGTGTGTGTGGGGGGGGGGGGGGGGGCAGGCGAAGGGGGTGCTGGAGTAAAGCCCTGGAGACTGGCCAGACGCACTACCTTGTATTTAGAAACACTGCCATATAAATAGCCTGCTGTCCCACTGATATGTCCCGCCTGGGACAGGGCACATGCTGCTGCATCCCTCCCTGGGGCCTCTCTACCATGCATCCCACGACTCACAACCGGAAGGTTTTCAAATCTCATTGGTGTATGCCTCATGTCTAAACCTGGGAGGAATCATCGGTGTGTTTTTGTGTGCGTGTTCGTTTACACCTGCAATGTGAATGTGACTTTGAAAACGCTCACTTCCTCTGTTCCCCCTTTCCTCTCTCCTTCCGTCCCTTCCCATGCGCCCTCTCTCCCACTGCACTCATCCTTCCATGTAATAGATTGATAGAGTTGAGTTTCCTGTGACTCTGCGTTTCTCTTCCTCTGCCCTCCTCTGTAGCGAGGACATCAATATGTGCGTCAGGACGAGGCCGTGTCCCCAGGTTTAACAAAGAGTCATATTCCCTTAGCTCAGGATAATCAACATACACTCACTCTCCACTACAGCAACACCCAGCCCCCACACTGGAGTAATCCCTCAGATCATGGTGAGTGTATGTGTGTTATGGGCTTCCATAAGAGACAGTTCGACCCAAACGCAGCCATCTTGAAGTAGAAGTTTTATTCTCAAAACATAGATAAGCATGGGCCGCTCCAAAGCATGCGACATTTAAACAACGAACAGGCAACGGACAACTCAAGAGACAGGACTTCAATACAAAAACTAAAACAACCAATCAAACACAAATTAACTCAGCTGGAAACAATGACATAAACGAGGCCAGTTGAAACTAATAATAACAATCAGTGTCGCTGGTGTGTGAGGGGTAGCAGGCATGTTGTGGTTTAGGTTTGGAGCGCATGAAGCTGAGATGAGTGTAAAGAAAGAGGTTACTCACTGCAGACAAGAGAGCATCCCCCCAACCCATAGTAACAAATAAATCAAACTCAGAAAGTGAATGTGGAAGAAGAATTTTGTAAAAGTGTCTTATTCTTTCATTTGTTTTTCTTCCCACAAAGGTAAAGTTGCGGGTTTACAAGGGAAACCTTTCTGTAAAGCCAAACTCAGCCCATTAGAGGCAATTACACCTTCCTCCTTCATTGTTAATTTCTAGTTTCTTATTGAAGGTTAGCAATAAAGTAAGTATTTCTAGGAGATGCAAGACCATGCTGTTTTTAGCTTATTTCGGCTTTCTTGAGTCTCTGCTGCTGAAGCTGTGACAGATTTTAGCTGATCCTTTGAAAGTAGCCAGCTGCAAGTATATCTGCCAGGTAAGCATGTTCACTTCCTTTCCAACTTAGTTGCATTTAGATTAGTTATTCATAAGGTGTGTTTTTTCCTTCCTCTGCGAAAGGGAACTCTATGCCTGACCGATCATAATACGTTTTCAGAATTAAGATGTATCAGTGGATTAAGACATTATTGTATGTTTTATTTCAGAGTAGTAATTTGTAATTTAGGGAGTTGTTCTGCTTTTGTATTTCTTTCCTCTTTTGGGAAATGTCTCAATCAGTAATGGTAATTCTCACATAGTAACAATCATGGATGAATAAGGACAGAAAGTCTGGGTGGATACTACCTTCAAGAAAGTCAGAGGATTTAGACTGGATAGTGTGAGGGCAGGCAACACCAATTAATCTGTTAATAAATTAAAGTGAATCGCTCAACTGCAGCACGCAGTGCCTAGTCATTGCCTGCAGGACATTAGCCTAGCATAACTGTCTCTAAGCCAAAAAGGGGTCAGCCTGATATACATTGTTTAGGCTAGGCACGTCGTAACTAGTGTCTGTACAGTCAAGGGCCGTTGTGTTGTGCCATATATTACCAGTAGGTAGAGCTAGAGAAAGCGACGTGTGTGTGTGTGTGTGTGTGTGTGTGTGTGTGTGTGTGTGTGTGTGTGTAAGCAGCCGGTCCTGGTGGTGGCGGCGGCTCCTAGCACTGCTGAACAGGCCACTCTGCTGCTCAGAATCAACGCAGCATTGTTGGGATCCATTTCAGAACTAAGAAAAATAAGAGGGTGCTGCAGACCCGTGTGGGAGTCTAGACCAACTACACAAAGATTTTGGACCATCAGGTTTATTGTAAAAACTCAGTGACCTCACACACACACGTCTTTTGCTGACACTGCAGAACAGAGTCTGTTCTGGGGGGAGGAGAGGGAAGAACATGCATCTCAGCCTTCAGCGACAGACTGCATAATGAGCATACACACATGGCAAGAGAAATAATCAATACCCTCCATTGTTAAGCTTATCAATTGCTTGATTTTAATAGTGATGAAAAACATAACTGGCTAACATGCAGGAAAGAGCATGACACCCACATGTCCTGTCACACTAGCTGTCACCTAAAGTAGCATTCATTGACATTTGTTACTTTATTTATCAAATCTGAACAAGGTACAAATTCATTACCACAAGATGCTGCAAAATTCTATATTTATTTTTCTTTTTTAATCAATTTCTGTTGTCAAGGTCAGTGCATGAAAGAGACCTTCAAAGTATTTCATGTCATGTGCTTCCATTTCTAATGTTCTGTCTAGGTACAAGTTTCAGCCCACCCACACAGGTACTGGGCTAAAGGCTGACTCTCCTTCAGCAATAGTCTATGGAACGCACCGGCTCCAAATGCCAATAAAAACGTACTTTGTATTCTCTTAACACAAAAGAGTTGGTACACAAGCCACATTGTTGCAGGCATGTCTCTGCAGGTCACACACACACACACACACACACACACTGTAGCAGCTCTACTACATGCCACAGTTGTTTATACAATAGCTACTGCCCATGGGTGAAACCCAAACCCTCTGAGTGAGCAGTGGAGCAGAATAGGCATTCGAAAGCTGAGGACTGGGGACAGCCAACCATCCAAATGCCACCAGGGGGCAGAAGTGTTCTCACATCATTGATGTGAGATCCTACTCTGCTCCAAATCACTGTTAATGACTGAATCGTTTCAGAGATTAAGTTTGATTTTGGGCAGCGAATAATCCCCGTTTGGATGATGGTACAGAGTAGCCGTTATCAATCAGATCTTAGGACACACCTACTCAAAGCCCTCAGTCTTAAGACCAGCAATTCTGGTTTAACAATGCAGCAAAAAAACGAACTTTCAAATCAGGGAGAGACGCCCAGTCTGAGTGTCAGGGGTGGCACAGACAAAGAAGGCCGATGGAAAGCTGAGCCGTTTTCTCGGGTTCACAATGCTATTCTGCCACACCCCGAAATGCCTTCACCCATATAATAAAGCATTTAATCACTGCAATTCATTTTACTACCTAATACTCCAACATAAGTAAGTAACTAGGCTGTGAAAAAAATAAGGCGGTGAACGATACAGGGACATTGAAAAAAGGCAACCCCCCCTGCTTCCCCAGCTATGGCATTACTTAACAGTTCAGCCACTCTGCAAGTTTAAAATCAGGGTGATAGCGACTGAACTTTTTTCTTAATATATTCAGTCAACATTCATTTAACATGATAACATAAAATACATCTCTTGGGATCCAGTTTAAAAAATTAAAAAAAAGAATTACAATAAAATTGCATAAAATCACAGACCACAACATCACCAAATTTACACACCTTTTAAAAGGCCACAATCTCAAGTGAGCGAGCTATGTGTACTTACTGCTTCTGCCAGTTGTATCTATCTGTAGCAGAGAACTGTCTGGGGGTTGAACATTTTGAAACTTGGATGACACTTCAGGAAACTTTAATGAGACATTTTATTTCTGAATGTACACCGCATTGATCCCTAAGGTGGTAAACACAACCCCAATTTACGACAACAGGTCAGAACCATTGAAATAGAATGTTTTGTTTTTAGCTGAATTGTGGTGCAGATACATAGTTTCTGCAGGAAAAACATACAGTACATTTTTTGTTTTGATACTTTTTTTTTTTTAAATGTATTTATATCAAAAACCTTTTGAAACTTTAATTTAAATTCAGAACACAACCATTTGTTGAATGATAACTGCTGAATGAACCACACAGCATGAGAAAGTGCAAATTAAGCCCTGGTGTGTGCCAATGGTTTGCGGTGATTGCAATGCATTCAAGACTAGCACTTGTTAGCAATGTCTATCACCATCATCGCATACTGATCTGCAGTTACACAACAGAGCAGACAAAAAATAAAAATAAAAACAATACATGAATGCGTAGCAATAAAACAAGGGTCAGTGGGATTTTACATGGCTTACAGGGAGTAGGAAGCACAAAGGGTAGAAGATGGACATCCGTCTTGACAGTAATGGCCCCTTCCCCGCTAAAGATAGGCTCTCCCATGCAGTCAGGGGACCCCACCACACCCAGCAAAATAGAAGATCAGACCCGATCATCCTGGACTTCACAATACTGGTGACTCCTTCCACTCCTGCTTGTGTACCTGTAGCTCTATGCCCATGTTGGAGTGCCTGCGTCTGTAACACTTTATCCCCATAAAGATCACCAAGATGAGTAGGGCCACGCCGATGGCCCCTCCAACTGCTGCAGCCAGCATTCCAATTTCAGAGACAGCAACTATTAACCACAACATAACAAAAGCAAAACAAAATTAAAGCTGCAAGCAGCATTTTGCAGGTCCTAGCCATTTTCAGCCAGGTCATGTGATCAATGTTGGATGTGAAAACAGCTTTGCGGACGTGACCAGATAAGACCTAAGAAGTTTACAAAGGATTGGACTAAGTTTGACTAAGCCACCCCCACAAGTCCAACCAATGCTCCAATCCCAATCTTCTTGTAGTTTACTACAAGCATTTCCAAGAGCATATGTATAGGGTTTACTGCTAATTTGGCATTCAGATCAAGAGATATCAATATGTGGGATTTATAGTGTCGCCAAATGGCAGATGTGAAAGTGGCTTCGCTAACATGATTCATTAACCCTCTATAGGATGTGTACACAGTTTCATGAGGATTGGACTGAGTTATAACCATTTGTTAGGTAAGCAACTCCCTTAATTTCATTGGCTTATAGCGGTCACATGTTTAGGAAGGTAGGTCTGGCTTATACAACTTTTTCATTGATGCTACGTTCTGAGTTTGGTACAGATTGGTCAAACAGACCACCAATTCAAAACGGCAGAAAGTCCACCATGGCGGACCTTGGTAGTCCAAGAGGCTTTTTTGTTCAAGGAGAGATGGACCTAGGAACTGAGTTTGGTGACCCTAGGTCATATGGTGTTGGAGATATGGCCTTTAAAAGTTTTCTAATTTGGATCGCTTATTATGGTGGCAGCATGAGGTGAAATTAGGTTATCTTTGGTTTGGGAGTAGCGGTTACCACATGCAAAGTTTTGTGTCTCCAGAATAAAGCAGCTCACGTTAAAATGAGCAAGGGGACGAAAACAATTAGGGACGAATAAAGCTGCACAATAACAATAAGGGTCTGCGCCCTTTGGGCTACATCCCTGATTAAAACAACGGGATACTATGCTTTATCAGAAGAATTATGTAACATCATGAAGTGGCGTCATACGAGCGATTATACCTTTGTTGACGACCCTGAGGACAACTTCTCCGTTGACTCCGTGAACGTCGGGTAAGTTGCGCACCTGGCAAGTATAGGTGCCGTTAAAGTTTGGGGGAACCTCCAGCAGGGTGATGGAGGCGTCCTTTGCCAGAACATTCCCAGACCATACAACATGGCCTTTAAAACGGCCATCTGTGGGAGGGTGTGCTGTCTCATGGTAGTAAAAAACCTAAGACAAAGACAAACACACACACACACACACACACACACACACACACACACACACACACACACACACACACACAAACACACATTTGAGAATAATTAATATAACAAGTTTCTTGATACAAACAAGGTAAAAGTAAATGCTTTTGAATATTGGCAATGTTCGAGTAGTTAGTTTGGGAACGTACAGACTCCTCGGCTCCCTGGCCCAGAGGGCGGAAGTTCCATGACACTGTGACTGTGGCGTGGGACACAGGCTGTGTGGACTTAAAGGTACATTTCAGCTTCACGTCGGTCCCATTGACCGCCTCCACATCAAGGTGCGTGCTGACCTCCACTGCACCTACTCGCGACACACCTTTGGTTCGGATAAAATGGATGAGAATTATTTTTTATAAAATGAAGAATGCGTGCGGGCACACCAACACACACACACACACACACACACACACACACACACAGACACACACGGCTTGAGAAATATGTCCTTTCATCATTTCTGTTTTTGTACCCAAACAACACCAGAGTTGGTGACCTATCTTATCTTTTCTTTATAATAATGAATAATAATAAACTTCATTTGTATAGCGCTTTTCAAAACAGAACAAAACATAAAATACACACACCAAATGCAATGCAACTAAGCTACACAGAACTAGAAGAAGACAAACTGACTAAACCCAAATGAATAAATTAAAAACGCCATGAAACACCAAAAATAGAGCAGAAGATTAAAATAATGCAAGGAAAATAAAACATACTATGATAAAGCTTTTACATAAAAAGGAGTTTTAAGAGAGATTTAAAGGCTTTTCCTTGTCAGATTCTCAGGCAGGGAATTCCACAACCGAGGGGCCTGAACAGCAAAAGTGCGTCCCCCATTGAAGACAAGGTGTGAATTAAGAACAACCAGAAGGCCCCTGCCTGAGGATCTCAGACAAAGGTGAGGCTCATAAGGGACCATTCAGACCTTGAAAGTTGACATTAAAATCTTAAAATCAACTCAAAAAATCTATAGACAACCAGGTGAGAGGCAAGGATGGGACTGATGTGGTCTTGTTTCCTAGATTTGGTTGAGTCTTGCAGCAGCAGTTTGTACCAGCTGGTGGCGGGAGGTGGCTTTCTTGCTCAGCCCTGAGTACAGGGTGTTGCAAAAATCTAAGCGTGAGTAAATAAAAGCATGGATGATCTTCTCACGGTCAGTAAAAGACATGAAGGACCTATTAGCAATATTCTTCAGCTGTAAACCACACGACTTAACAACACTAGATATTTGGCTATCAAAGGAGAGTTTAGGGTAAAAAATGACCCCTATATTACTGGCTGCAGACTTAACATCGGTGGACGGACTGTCTGGCTTAGACTGCATGGAGCTGATAAAATGTGGGGGGCCAAATAAAAGTAAATTAAAAAAATAAATCTCGGATTTAGCTTCATTGAGCTCGAGGAAGTTCTGTGACATCCAGCACTTTATATCATCGAGGCATGACATAATGCAGTCCAAATTACCTGCCTCACCAGGCTTAAGTGGGACATACAGTTGTGTGTCATCTGCATAGCACTGGAACTGGACACACGATTACGAATAGTCTCTCCTAACAGAAGCATATACATTCAGAACAATAAGGGACCCAAAATGTATCCCTGAGGAACAACACAGGAGAGGGAAGCCAGGGAGGAAGATGCATTACCTATTTCAACAGAAAAGCTTCTACCAGTAAGGTAAGGTCTAAACCAATCGAGAGCAGAGCCCCTGATGCCAACTAATTTATCAAGACGGCTCATTAAAATAGAATGACCAACAAATAGAATGATCAATTGTGTCAAAAGCAGAGCTCAGATCAAGCAAGACTAAAGTGGAACTGTTACAAGAATGAACCTCCCTACAGGAATTTCCAGGCCTCACTCAACTGGGCTAAGGTCTGTGTTAATGACTCCACCATGACACTTGACAAAATTGCCTCAGTTGCAAATCTGAAACCACTGCTCAAGAAAAAGGATTTGCCAAATCTGGGTGACCCTTAATAGCTATGGAGCCATGTTCAATGGAAAAATAAGTAAAGATTTGAACATTTTGGCAGTCATGTTATTTCCCATGATATGTGAACCTAAGTTATACCCAGTGTCTACATTATGACCACTGACTCTAGCAGAGTTGGAATGACTTTACTCTCTGCCAAAGACACACACCCACACCCACACCCACACCCACACCCACACCCACACCCACACACGTTTCCCATAACCGTTAATACTATTCACCTGTTTCCACACGTTTCAATATTCAAAACTCTTTCCGCAAACCCTCACACAAAAGTGGCTAAATAAATCATTCATTGCACAAAATATTTATTCAGCAAACACATGCTCTCAATATAAATAACTAAAGCATTCACCTAAACTCAAAGACCCCACCTTTCTCCAGGCGTAAACACAAAATTGTTAACCCACCAATCAGAATTGCGGGGTCAAAATAGTAAATAGGGCCTAGAGTCCATGTGATAAGACGAGATGATGAGTACATTTGCTTCATTTAGAAATACTGTAAAACTGGGTATTGAAATTGGGTATTTTACTGTGCATGAACTCTTACATACTTTGTCAGTGTGACATTTGAAAGGCCAGCTTTTTGACCAAAACAGCATTTAAAGTAGTATTCCCTTATCCACTAATGTAAGAGGTGTTTACTGTATTACGGTACTGTTTTGAATTTCTCTTGCCAGGGTGTTCCTGAAAGGGTTATCAGGATAGTGATTTTACAAAGTTCCAAAGCACTGCTCTGAAAACCATCTTGGTAGCAGTGCTTTAAATAAATCCCTCCAGTGTGTAACACACAGTCATTTTGATGTGTTCTATGCGTTGTTCCAGGAATTGTGTCTAAGAGTTGCCATGTCTGCTTATAACAAGTGACTTTGGCCTCCTTTTTTCGAAGTCGCTTGAAAGAATCACGAGTTGGGGGTTCCAGTTAGTTGGCTTGTTTTAAAAATTTGCCCTCACACAAACCCCCACGCAAACCTATCCCGGACCCCTCCCCCTCATCCGTGTTGTAATTTCAATTGGTGGCCAATCATAAATATGAATGAAAGAACCCAGTGATTTTCGTCACCATCCATGATTTTGTTGAAACGGACATATATACTCTTGATTTTCACTTAAGGGTACAGCTGACAAAATGGGCCAAGTAAACATAATTTAAATAGGAAAACCCTTTTTTGTTATTGCATTAACCGGTTATTACATGTTAGAATAACACAAAACAAGCAGAACACTGATAAACACATACCTATTAATAATTGGATTTAGTTTTAATATGTGTCATTATAAATATGTGGCCATAATAGTGTTGGGTTTGTTCTGGCCTTGTTTTGGAAGGTGAGGTTACTTATTTGTCTCACAAGAGTTGGCAACACTAACTGTAATACTGCTTACCGACCAACGCACAGAAGACATGTTAGCACTTGTTAAAAGCCTAAATAATGCCTTGCTCACCATTTATTTTTTGAGTGACAGAAGAAGAATTATAGATGGTAACATCAAATCGTCTACGGCTATGATGACTAATGAACAATGGAAGAAATCTTCAATCTAAAAGAAATCTGCTGTGGACACTGTGTGGCAATTTCTGATGTTTTGGTTTTAGTATAACACCATCACTGCTACATTTACACATTATTTTCCCATTTCCTTCCATCTTAACTAGTGTTTATACCCATGCACATTTCTTAACACTATGTTTCACAGCAGTGACCAATTGCCAGGTACTAATCCCCAAGGTAGCAGTTGCTAAGTATTGTAGGAATTGTGCCACCATTACGGGATGCATCTATTTGGTTTTGTGAAATGTATTTCAGGTTCAATTGGTAAACATATCAAACCACTGACCTGGCCACACTAGCCTGGTTGGAACAGCTGAATCAGGTGAGATGACATTCCATTTCTCAATGTAAAACATGGGACCTCACCACAAAATAACGGCCACTGCTGAAAGATTTGAAATAACAGACTGACCAGACTGCCGAACTGAAGTAAAGTCGAAGTGTCAGAGGCCAACCAGGCTATGACTAGACTAGAAATTAAATAGAGAATTGTTGTGACCTTGGTAAGTCGAACTCAATGCCAAGTACAAATTACAAACAATAATAAATCAATCTAATCTAATCTCATGAAGGATTATGCATTCCAGGGCTCAGACTAGGTCTTGGTTCTATTTATACTGTACGCTGTGTGTGCCTTAATGTTGAAGACAACTAGTTGGTTAATGAAAACCGTGTTGCATGTTGTGCAAATATGTTAGCACAGCTTAAAACTGTTGTGCTGATTAAAAAGGCAAAACAAGGTGCCTTCCTTAGGCTAGTTGAGTATCTGGAGCATCAGCATTTGTGGGTTCTATTATAGTCTCAAAATGGCCAGGAAACTGGTTAGAAACAGACGCCTCACAAGTCCTCAACTTCTAGCTTCATTAAATGGTGCCCACAAAACTCCAGTCTCAACATCAACAGTGAAGAGATGACTTCTGGATGCTGACCTATTAGGCAAAGTTTGAAGGACCAAATTATCATTCAAATCATTATATGTAACCTTGTCAATGCCTTGACTATATTTTCTATTCATTTTGCAACTCATTTGATAAATAAAAGTGAGTTTTAATGGAAAACATGACATTTTCTGGGTGACCCCAAACTTTTGAGCAGCAGTGTATATTCTAGGTGATAACCAGGCAATCGATCAGGTTAATAGATTTATCGTTCAGGTTTATAAAATTCGAAATATAAGGCCCCCATGAGTGTGATATCAAAATGCTCTCTGTTACTCTTCTTCTGTGCCACTCAGTGCCATTTAAACAAGAAAACCTTGTCATACCCTTAAATGGACACAAGATCCATGCAAACGCTAAGACGCTTCCGTTGCTTTCTTCTGGGGACCATTAAGGAGACCGTGTACCTGCAGTACCTCTGCATCAGTAACAAAATGGTAAGGATAGCCTCAAGGAACTAAAGGCTGACTGATTTTGTTCCAACTACACTAAACCTACGTTGGTTTTTGCATGAGTACAGTTATTTGAGATAGATTGCCCAAAAAAAGGAAAATGCTTGTTTAAAACATTACAGGTGTCCTTGTTACTTTGAATAATCAAATCAATGAATCAGGATTGGAGTTAATCAGACTAATCATTTCATCAAGTTCATCAAGCTCATCAAGCTCTGGGGTAAAACACTGATTACATTGAGCTTTACCATTTGCTTCTCAAAAGAGCAGTGCTTTTCTAAAAATTCTATTAACAAAGGTATAAAAGATGTTAAAAGCCATTTTGGGGTCAGAGAGATTTAGCAAAGCTACATCTCTGAGATAATGATCACGTAAAAAACTTGCTTACAGGGATGTTTACAGTTCTGTTTCGTAATGATGTGTGGGCAGGTCTTGCTGCATTTTCTGTCTCTCATAGTACTCTGAACTCTATTAGTGATCACTAATATTGTCAGCAAAGATACTTGTAGCAGGATACTTGATCAATTCTTAGCTTGGGCTACAAGCTATGGATGTTAGTACTGCTAATTTGGAGTTAGAGATCAGCAAAGGGCAAACGGAAGCAGGATCAGAAATTTACTTTTTAGCTTACCTGCCAAGGTGGCTGGTAGATGACACAATGTACTGGCCAGAGATTCATTACCAGCTTATGAGAAATTGCTTTTTACTAATGATATTTGCCATTACTACTATTTAGCATGTCATCGTCATCTTTATTAAGGAACTTGTATTAAGGAGAATGTAACAGCTCTAGAGGAATTAACAATTACAAGTCAAAATAGGTTGCAGTAAAACCTTCAGTCATAGTTCATAGCAATAAGGTTTATACTGTAGTAGCATGTTCAATCTTCTTCAGAAACAAAAAGTTGAGCGGTTTGAGGACTGACACAATTATGTACTAAGCATTACACAGGCAGCAAGGCAGACATAGCAAAATCTTTTTTCTCAAACAGCCAGAGTGGCGGGAGATCTCCCTAATTCAGTCGCCAAAGACTAAATGTACCCGCATTTTGGAGTCTGGCAAGTGTGAATTTTGGACCCTGGTAAGACAGTGGCTTGGGAACTCGCCACACCCAGTAGCATCTATATACAGTCAGCTCCCCTCGGTTAAAACTGAAACTGCTTAGAACAACAGTAGATATAGAGTGTTGTGGTTGTGAAAATATATCACTTCATCCGTAAAATTCTTGTGTGTCCTAGACTTCATTATTATCAGCAAGGCCGGCGGTAGCTATGGGCAGAAACCTACATCTTGCACTCGCCTGTCCTCCGTCCCCGTTGTGTAGACCTTAACTTTAGTTACGTTTTCGTGCATTACGCTTCATTTTGTCAGGGATTAGGAGCAAAACCAACAATTTCCAGGCTACACACCAAATGTTCTACCTGCTAGTACCAGCCTACTATATAGCAGGCCAAAACGAGCCCTAACTTAAAGTGATAGCTCAACATTTTAGCAGTAAGCCAGAGGTAACCACTGACGTGGCTCCCAAAAGTGACAATTACTCCTTTAAAAAAAAATCCAAAGCTGTGTTATTTCACTGTTATATATTGTCTTTTTGATTTTTTTTAAGGAGCACTTTTGGAAGCCATGCTAGTGGTTACCTCTAGCTCACTACTATCGCTAGGCTACTTTTACGACTACCAAGTAACTAACTCAATACCGGGCGTATGGACATAAAATGTATATCAACCATCTCGTCTTACTAGGGGTAAGTTGGGGCATATCTTATTTCTGAAAATGCTGAACTATCCCTTTAAACAAAAACCCAGCCTTGTTTTGAAATTTTCAAATCAGTGTATTTTGAAAAAGGCAATATTATACCTTCATTTAATAGCTTTTGTTTTTCAAGTTTAACTATATGTATATAGGTTTTCAGCAGGACCAAGTTTTAAGGACATTTTCCAGAAATATTTCCAGAATTTGGGTTGCAGTGCACTAGCCACATGCAATGACAAAAGTGTCCGAAACACAATGTCCTAAGAAAACTAGATACGGTCCACCTGTAATATAAAAAATAATAATAAAAGAAACATTTATTATACGTTAAGATGTCTACATTTCAATATTATGAACTACAGCATAGAAAGAATTGGGAACTTTAAATCTGGGATTATTTACTGAAGCAGTCTGACATTTTTGTTTCAGACTCAAATGATCGAAACTACCTACACCCACACGATTTTCTTATTCATATGTAGCCTATGCCCCGAAACGTAAACTACTTCAGACAACCATTTCTGTCAAACAAAATGGGTGACCTTACTTGAATTTCTTGAACATAAAAACAAGACAAGCATGACTCTACCACATACGTATTATCTGAAGGCTGCATTTATGACATAAAAAGCTCCCAAAGGTCAAAGGCAAGTAGTTCTAGTACCAAACAAACAAGGAAATTGTCGAACTCACCTGTAACAACGAACGCCCAAAGTAGAGCCAAGAGCTGAAGCCATGTCCGATACATTGGATTTACATGTATCCCTGCCTAACTGGCACTTCAAAGCTTCTTTGAATTCCTCCACATGTAGCACAGATTCCAATCCGAGCGAAAGAAAAAAAGCCAGTGTAGTTTGGATGAAGGTTTGCTATCGTTTTGCGTTCAAGCAGTGGGAGGAGTCAGTACACACACCTTTAGAGAAACTAAACCCATTACGAACTTCCACATTTTTGTCAACCACCTTTACCTGGAACGTGGTGTAGGCGACTGTAGCCAAATGTTGTCATATTTCGCTAAATATCGGTGTAGGCCTTACAGTATTGATCGTATGATGCCATTCCAATTCACTGCAGAACCATAGGGGCCGTAATATCTCAAATTAGGATCGTAGGCAGTTATTTTGAAGGAAACTGACGGACTTCCTAAATAATCAGGAGTTAAATCGTATGATCTCTTTTTACGTTTTAGATGTGAAATATATTAATTGACAGAAGCCTACCGTCTTCATTGCGAGTGCTTGTTTAATACTGTTATACTATTTTGACATAGTTTAAATAATCTTAATAATTAGCATACTGCCTGTATTTATCCCACAATACATAGTGGGTCCTAGAATGCGGTCCTATAAGTCTGCGGACCTGAAACTGCAGCCTCCTCTAGGACTACTGTAGAAATACATGCTAGGCCTACTCCTCATCTTATCTCAGAGCCTGTGATTTATTTATAGCAGCCAGGTGGTAATTTCAAGTTTTAAATAAACTAGGACGTATAGGCCTACTGCGCACTCCTGTATTTTGAATTCGCTTACTTGGATATAATAGGATTAGGCATATTATTATTATTAACAAAAATAACAATAAGATAATCAATAATCATGGTAATAAAAAACATCAAGATCATAGTTATATTTAAATGAAAATAATAAACCTATGGTGTCGCCACTGCTAGGAATGTATACCGGCTGCTGTTGCAGCATCGCGAAAAACAGTGCTGTGCACGTTATATTGACTCAGGTATTATCCAACCATATACTGTAGATTCTGCCAATAAACTTGATGTAAAAACTATGCAATTGCACTAAGCTACTGTTCCACCCTTCTTGGCAGCACTGAGTCTTCCCGTAGGCCTATATTAGGTTATTTCTTGTTTATACTGTATATTTTACACGGTGCATAAAATTAAGTTTATTGACAACCACAAATAACAATAATAAATATATTTGTATTATTTTATTCTTATTTGATGTTATTGAAAGCCAGTAGCATACATTAGCTACCCTCACTAACTCAGCTTATCTTGCAAAAGGCCACTTAATTGTTTAAGCATAACACAAGCCTATGGCCTTGCTCTTAGGGTGAGACGTCATTAGTATTTTGAAAACCATCATGTGATAACTTGCATATTGTAATTTATTCCCTGACCCGAAATCCTATAGTTCTTTACACATCCCATGGTCACAGGTTAGGCCTTGATTTATTAATTACACCCTTTCTGTATAATGTGTTATTGCCAGACCAGACCTGCTCTCAATGTTGCATTGTGAAGGAGAAAAATGAAGAAGTGTTCCATTGGTCTTCTTATTTCATGCCACAATAGCATACCACCCAAGTACCAAAAACAAGAAGTTATGCACATGACTGAGGTTGTATGAGACCATATAAAAACCATTCACTGCTCTGTCCTAGGCCGTGGTGCTACCATACCACATAGTGATGCCAACCATTAGAACACTCTATTGTGCTGCGGTAGGGGCGTCTGTGTGCTCATGCCCCATCTCCACATACACCATCGGAAGTAGAGGCATTGTTGTGCCTTCTATAGGACGGCCTCTGTGTTGTAGGTTCAGGCGAGGTCGTCGGAGATCTGCATACCCAGGAATCTGAAGCAGCTGCCCCTCTCCAGCTCCCTACCCTCCACGGGGATCGGAGAGAGGGTTTCCTTTGTGTTTCCTGAAGTCAACGAGTAGCTCTTTTGTTTTGTTGATGTTCAGAGCCAGATTATTGTCCGGACACCATTTTGTTAGTCTTCTCTGTAGGCCGACCTATCGTTGGAGGAAATCAGACCTATCACTGAGGTGTCGTCCGCAAATTTGATGATTCGGTTGCTGCTCTGTCTAGCTGTACAATCGTGGGTGTAAACGGAGCAGCCTGGGGCTGAGGCAGCAACCTTGAGGTACACCTGTGTTGAGTACCAGTGTGGAGGAGGTTTTGTTTCCTATCTTCACCACCTGTGGTCTGCCCATGAGAAATTCCAGTGTCAAGCTGCAGATGGGACCTGTATAGACCCAGATAATCCTAAGCAGGATAAAGGAAACCTTTTTTAAGGTATAAGATGAGAGCTGTAAATTATCTCTTGGTTCTTTCAATGTTGTGATTGTAGTAATCTTATGTGTAGTTGCAAGACGTGTTTAGATACTGAGTGTATGACCTTCTACTTCCCTCAAGGAAGAATTATTGACAAACAAAGCTTTGTTTACTTTTTCATTGCCGATTGCATTTTGATATTGTCTTATGCTGCGTAAAATTATCTTACAGCCTACAGAGAGAACCCGAGAGAGGACTGTGTTTTCATTAATAGAAGAGTAGGCTACAGAGTTATTTGGAAATACTAATGTATCCTTTTGAGACACCCACAAAAAATGCTAAAAGCAATTAATGTCAATCACCAAACTACTGTTACTATGTATCAAAGCACAAATGCTACAAATGAGTAAACTAATGGTATTAAAAGATACAAATAAATGTTTACTTAATTATTTAGCTCCACACTTGTCAATAGGCAACAAGCTGAGAAAGCATCACAATGAAAAGTACGTTTTTATTTTCAAACTGGACCCAATCAAAAGCGCCACTGTCTTGGAACCAGTAATGGAAACTGACATCTTGCAAGACATCTGCCCCAAAGGGACCTTGTGTGTTAGCAATAATACACAGAAATGGGCCCAAGGGCAAGCAGCCGTTTCAATGTGCGGCAGACTTAGGATACATATAAAAAAAACTGTACAATGCCCTTCCGCCAAGTTTAGTCTTCTGAGGTGCCCTCTTTGATTACCTTGTTCTTGCGAACCTCCTCCCGTCTCTTGTCCTTATCCTTATTTCATTATGTGCTATACCGTTCCAATATTTCAAACTCAGGCTTTTAAAGTGGATAAAAAACATAATGGGAGGTCAGGGATGCCGTAGCAACCACTTTGTCTAAGGGTCAGTGTGCCTAGCTGGTGGATGCAAAGGTATCAGTCTATGGCCTGGCCAGATTGGTAGCCCTACATGAAAGCTGCGGGAATCTAGGAGCGCCAAAGCCGCACTGCATGTCTACTAAAGAGCAAGCGCTAAACTTTGGGACAATGCTGCCCTTGCACTAAAAAAGAAACGGATTACTCGCAAGCAATTCAGGATATAGACAAACACACCCATACCCAATGTCTGATGACTTCCAGCGACATAGAAAAAGACGAAAAACACGAATTAGATGAAGTGAAGACATTTTTCATTCATGAGATCACCACTCTAGATCATGATCCACATCATATTTTGATAATTAATCTCAAAGTTATGCGGGGTTAGAGGTAACATTCATATGTAAAAAAAAAAATGAAATCAACTGCAAAAACTGTTGCAGCTGACAGCAATTTTCATTTTAAATACAGGAAAACTCGTTCGTAAGAGGGATAGGTTAAAGGCCGTGACAAAACCAAAACAAAATCTCCACAGTCACTTAGATCATGGGAATAATTACCAGCAGCCAAGTGGTTAAGGAGAGCATTTTTAAACATTTTATATGCCATGCAATGAGTCGCCAACAGAGGGCAGTAACAGCTGTGGTGTACCACTATAGTATTAGGCTACTGACCCTTATCTTGCTTTTCGGATGTTATCAATAGAACAAAATGCAGCAGCAACAGTACTGCAGGAAGAAAAACTGTCAATCTATTTACACTGCCATTTACTTTTTACTAAGGGTATACAAATAGTGATTCCTCCCAACCCCTTTCTTGATTCATAGGGACATTCCAAAATGTCCATGAGGTTCTATAACCTTTTTTCACAAAAGATCACACAGGTTTTATAATCCTTGCAATGCTGCAAAACATTTTATCTGAAAGAGTGATCAGAGTCACACAAATTAAATGGCTACAGTTCCAACGAAAAGCTAGAACCTTTGGACATATTTAAATTGCTTCTAAGATAGGCCAACTCTTTGTGCTAAAGAGAAAAGCTACGTTATTTTGTTTTGTTGTTCTTTTCATTATTACAGTATTGAAAGAGAAAAGTAGGTTTTCGATAAAAAAAATATATAAAAGAAAAAATGATGACAGGGCGGAAATAAGTCCATTGCTTATGAAGTAGTTTTGAGGTAGAAAAACTGTGCTTGTAGTCTACAGAAACTACCACGCGACAAGGAGCTGTGCGTGAAAGGCATAACATTCACTATTTTTCTAAAGATTGTAGTGACATGTGTACAAAATAGGAAAACATTTAGGCCACCAAACCAGGAAGAGGAAAAATTTGCTTTTTCTATTCTTTAATAATAGTAATAACAGATCAATACCTAGGCCTATATCAGGGTTTCGAAATATGACAAAAAGCAGAAACGCTATAGCCATACCTACTTATATTTGCATTTAAATGTAGCCTACCGGTAGGCTATGTCACATTAACCCATCAATAAGCAGGGAAATGGGGGCTGAGGTAAATGCAAACTTCACGTCACCAACTTTACATCGCTGGGATCCGCCATGGTGCCGCGAGGTCACATCAAACGAAGGCGGAAAGAGGAGGGAGTAAGGAAAGGAGGAAGCTAGAAAGCTAAAAAAGCGGGAGTGACTAGTGCTTGATTTCCTTGGTCAATAACATTTGCCTTGCCATTGCAGGATTCTATTTGAGTAAAATACTATGCGCATCATTTAATTAGTTTAGCTTTCATGTAGAAGCGAAAAGTGGCAAACTGGACCAGGCCAGTTAGCTAACCACAGTAGCTTCGAGCTAGCTTTGCACAGCAGAGCATCCGCACTCACTCACCTCTAACGTTACCAGCATTCGTGCACGGTGATAGCGGACCTGTCCATCCATCCTGTGTGCGGTGCGAGACAACATTCTGGTTCTGGATTACTTGTGGCAAGGACTAGGATCTTTGACAGTCAGCAGGCTGCAGGTATCAATTTGTCCAGTTAATGTTAGTTGTTGCAGGCAGTTGTGTTAAACTCGAATCCGAATGTCTCGTGTGTAAGCCTCTCGTTTGATAACATTTCCCTCCTAAAGCGGCTGTTTTCCAGTATTTACTGCTAGCTATGCGTTCTTGATAGCTTGCCCACCATGTTGAATCTTATTGTGGCTTAGATTATCATCAGCATTAGCGATATGAAGACAGAGCTTAACTGAAGAAAGACAAGCTAGTTCAAATGAATGCATACATCTATTTTGTAGGATGAGTGGGGATGAGATGAACCCAGCAGCAGTGGCCCAACCCGTGGAGGATGTTCAAGGGGATGAGCGCTGGATGTCTCAGGTTGGTAGTCAATGTGCTAAATCTACAACCTAGCTCCACAGTGTTGTTGTTCACCTAAATTGGAAATTACCCAGTTTTTCCACTGAAAACCTAATTTAGAAACCCATGAATGGTCATTAACAAATTTTGCCTTCAGAGTGGTTTGTCTGCATGTCTTCAATCCAGTTGACAGAGTGAGTCTTCCACCAACAACCTAATGGGATTAAATGTTATAGTTAGTGAAGGATGAGGAAGACAACCACAATCAATCAACCAAATCAGCAAACACCCATCAGTTGTTCTGTTGTCATGTAGGCTAATGGGTTCTGTCTCTTCAATGGTGTGCCCTTTGAATCCCTATTAAAAGAAGGATACAATTCTCCGATAAAGATCATAAAATGACATTGGTAAAAAAATCGTTTGAAGTATCAATGCTTAGAAAATCATTTGTAAACATTTTCGAAAGATTGACAACTTGACCAGCGTATGTGTGTTTTTTTATAACGTTTTTTTTAGTTGTTGTTGTTTTTTGTTGTTGTTTTTTTGCAGCACACACGTTTTGTGCAGGAGTGTAAGGATGCGGAGCCAGAGGTGCTGTTTGTAGGCGACTCCATGGTGCAGCTGATGCAGCAGTACGAGGTGAGAGATCACAGCGGCCCTTGGTCACTCACCCTGTGGGGATGCATAAAAAGCCAGTCCACACCGTATTTCTTGATTACAGTGTGGCACAGTGAATACATTCTGTTTAAGTCAGACCCTGGGACTTTTTTTTGATCCCCCATAGATCTGGAAGGAGTTGTTCTCTCCTCTGCACGCTCTCAACTTTGGCATCGGGGGCGACACTACTTGCAACGTGCTGTGGAGGCTGCAGAACGGAGAGCTGGACAACATCAGACCCAAGGTGAAGCTGGGTCAGACGCCATCTGACCAGGAAACCCTGTAGCAAAGTAGTAGAGGAGCAAGCAGTTACCCAACCACCCACACCAATGGAATAGCAGATGAGCTGATCATATCATGTAGGCTTTGATACCAGGAATCAGTTGTTGATTGAACAAAATGCCTGCTCAGCCTGTATCTCTTCCAGACCAACAGGGGGGATGATTAGTTTAGAGGACCGGGTCAACAAAGAGGTCAGCTCTGTGTGAGTCTGTCTCTATGTTCTCTTCCAGGCAGTGGTGCTCTGGGTAGGAACCAACAACCACAACCACACAGCGGAGCAGGTAGCGGATGGAATTCAAGCCATTGCACAGCTGCTCACCTCTCGCTTGCCAAAAGCCAAAATAATAGTGCTGGTATGTACGAACGTTGTGCACATAGCATTATGAATGGACACACAGTTTAATGGTCCGCCGTTTGAGCTGGAGTAACTAGTAAGTTTGTGTCCTCCATGTCAGGGCCTGCTGCCGCGCGGCGAGCAGCCCAACCCGCTGCGGGAGAAGAATGCGGCGGTGAACGGCCGCCTGCGCTCCCTGCTGCCTCGGCTGGGTCAGGTGCAGTTCCTGGACGTGGGGCCGGCCTTTGTGCACTCGGACGGCAGCATCTCGCCGCACGACATGTTTGACTTCCTGCACCTGACGGCAGCAGGCTACCGGGCGCTGGCCAAGCCCCTCAGCGACCTGCTGCTGCAGATCCTGGAGGAGACGCCCGAGGAGAAGAGGGCCCCGCTGGTCTGAGGGCCCCCCGGGGCTCCCAACCCGCACACTGCCAGGGCGCTGTCTCATTGGTGGGCTGGGGAGGGTTCTCACTCACGGGGATGATTAACCAACCAGAGTCGAGAGAAGGGGCTGTCTACTTTGAAAGGGTTTGCTGAGAGCAGTGCATGTGGGACAACAGTGAGCTTTACCGGGAGATGGAGAGGATGGCATGAAAAGGTGCTGGAGAGACAATACACTAAACATATAATCACAGCAGCTGTAGTAGCACCCGCACAGGGGGATGGAGAGTTTTGAGACATCGCAATAGCACTCTTTTACATATGCATCGAAAGAGTCGTAGGCCCCGTAGACTGCTAACGTCTTTCTTTAAAGAAAATCGAAAGTGTCATCTTTGCCAAAAAAGAAACGACGCTTGCTAGCCACTTGCTGTTCATGTACAGCATTGTAGCTCACTAATAAATTCACTACTTCCTAATTGAATTGTAGGTTTTCTGAAGGATTTAGTCCTACGGGTTTTTCAACATTCCCATGTAAGCGCATACTTTCCCATTTTTGTGAAGTCAGCGTCAGCTCTCCTCTCCCCTTCTCTCTGTGATTTGTAACTCCAGTCAAGGGGTATTTCCGTAGACGCACACTTTTTAAAGGCAATCAAGCTCTTGTTCTCTCACACCTGCTCACCTCATCCCTCCCCCACTTCCTTTCTCACCCCGTTTGGTGTCTTGTGCTTGTTCCCACCCATCCCCAGCACCAGCCAGCAAACACATGACATTATCGCAAGTGGACGTCTTGAACAGTGGCATCTCTGTTACGGCTGCTGTTCTAGCACAGAATTGCATTGCCTGCTCCATATCTACGTGCTGTCCCAGGTCGCATAGAGAATGTCATGTGTTTGTGGTCTCCCAACCCATTTTCTTTTTCGTGGGGCTGTTCCTGTAAAACGGTTACTGAGGTTGTCTTGCCGAGCATCGAAGGCTCTAACAATACTAGCGTCTTAATCTCTACACTTATTCCTGAGCTCTGTGGCATTGTGTGTATGTGTCCGTTGTCCGTGAATTGGTTGTGTGATTGTTTTAGAAATGAAACGTTTGTATATAATACATAAACGTATATGTGAAGCTTGGGCAGATGGCGCAATGTTGCGAATGTGGTCAATGTTTGTAAGAGGTTTCAGTTAGGGTGCATCGTTATGTGGTGCAGTTTGCTCACTCTGTTGGCTTATTGTCACATGCTAATAAAGCATTCCAATAAAGGACCATGTAAATATGTTGCGTTGTGGAGTTATTGAGTTCCCTTGTTTGTGAAATGTAACGCTGTGGTCGGTTCAAACCTCTAGAGTCTGCCCTTGAGCCACTACTCGAGAGAATCCTTGTAGAGGGAGTTTGTGCATCACGAAGGCCAGTTTAGTTTGTACCATAACACAGTCTGAGGATCCTATAATAATTAAGATAATTCAATAACGGGCAGCTGGTATTTCACTTCAAAAGCAAGATATCCCCAATTTTTTTAAATATAGAATGGCCTAATTTTGTACATAATTATTTTACTCGTGTGAAGATGAAGGTGTGAGATAGGCTAGGGATACACATTGGGATTACACGTACTCTGGGGCTGAATCTGTGTAGGCCAATGACCCTTTCAACTGACACAGCAGCAATAAGTTACCAACCATGCTCACCTACCTTCAACTCCCCAGTGACAGATATTTACAACTCAAGCACACCTCAGCAAACGCTAAAGATATGGAAAAAGACACAACGGGTCAAATTTCAGTTAGATAGGGATAAATGGAAACGGGAAGAGATGGCATCCATTTGCCCGGGGCATTGAGTCCATGGTTTTCCATGATACCATATCTTTTTTTTTTTCTGTTTCTTTTCCTTTTTTCAATTAACGTGAGGTACCTATGTGTCATGATGTAAATATGAGAATCAACTAGTTCAGAGCAATTGTTGAATCATCATCAATGAAACAAGTTGAATGCATGAATGTTTAGATTTGGGCCAAATGTTCCATTGTTTGTCTAGTTGGATAGTCAGGACTTCCTTTATGTGCAAATAACTAAATAAACGGAAAGGTAGGGGTATCATTCAGGTGACTGGGGGGGGGGGTTTAGGGGCAAGGTTTGCAACACGTTGCCGATTGTGATAACAGCACGAGTGTTTCACAGAAGTTACAACATCATGGCTGTCCGAGTTCACTGCTTGGTTCTTATGGCCCTCGGGCTGCCATGTCAGGACATTTTATCTGTTAATATATCTAATCTTAGCAGGAATATCTTAAACCCACTCACTTCCACCTTCAGAAAAGTCATATGGGCATTGTATGGAGGTAGTCTGTGTGGTAAAATTGTGTTTTCAGTGTTATAGACACGCTGATGTAATATTTAGATCCCTTTTTTGTATCCTACTCATACGGTATTTCATGTGCAATAGCCAGTTCAAAACTATATTTTTTTGCCTACCTTCTACCCACCAAATCAGGTAGAAACCTTTATTACAGTGCACTGGGTAGTACTGTAGATTAGCACTGTCCCATGGCTGCCCTGCTGGTGGTTACTGTGAAAAGGGTGACAGTTTATCTAAAATTTGAGGTTAATGTCCTTAAATGTAGGTATTCTGTCCTAATTAATAAAGCTAAAGTCATCACCTTGTTTATAATGTCAGCTTTCAGCTGTTGACCATCCCAAGTCAAATCGTTTTTGTTCATTGTTCTGCGTTTTAACTTGGGCCTTGTGAGTCCATTTTCTTGTCAGTGTGCTACTGCTCATAGAGGTTGCTTTTTGCCCTTCTGCCAATAAATCGTCTGGTTGTTTTCCAACACATATTAGAAAAATATCAAATACTTCAATCCAAAGCAATATTCAATATGCTTGCGATGAACATCAAAATTGGCACACAAAAATAGCTGGATTAGGCTGTTCAGGGTGAATGGGGATTGTGAACCAATGTATTGATCCTCTCCAGAATGAGACAGATTTATTTTAGGTTATAATATTTGAGTATGCTCCTTTTAGTGGTGAATCAATTATTGCCTCTCTAATATTTGCCAATGTTACTACTAGGCCACTTTATTTACTCCATAGGAATAACGGTCAAGTATAAAGATGGAGTGAGTTACACTATATGAAATAGAGAGACATCTGTTACAAAGCGAGCTAAGCATGACACAATAGGGTTAGCCTTGTACCCTTTATTTCCATCTGACTATGCTGCTGTTAATGTAAAGGTCTACAGATACTGAGATTAGATAACAAGCATTTTGAAAATGTAAATGGTACTACTCTGATTTAATACATTTTTTTGCGTAATGTGTATGTGGATTTCTATGGGTTTTGAGTGATCTATGCCTATGAAAAGTACTTTGTCATAAACAACCTACAGTAAGAACTAGAGTACAGTATGCTATCGACACTAACATGCGATAAACCACCGATATATAGTATGTCACTGTTCAATACCCCCTCCCTCCCTTTGTCTCTGACCCTTGAACCTGTTCTTCCAGGTAGGTGGTAAGGGGCTGAGGTCCACCTTTGAGAACACCCAGTTGCCTATAAAAGCTGTCCAGCCCTTTGCTTCATTCTCAATCTCACAGAGCAGCATTCCCCAAGGTAAGAAATGACTTCACCATCGCAGGACTGTCGTGCAACCTCACCTTAAATCCCAGGCTGAAGATAAATAGTTGTGTAATGCATTAACCTTCTCTCTCCCACTAGGGATTCACCATGAAGTTCGTGGCTCTTGCACTGACCCTTTTGTTGGCTGTCGGTAAGTACACTGTCCAATACGTGTTCACCATTAAAATATACAATGACCTCTCATGTATGTTTGTCAGAGTCTCAGGACTTTGCTGAAGTCTCACTACTTCCTGTTGTCCTGCCCTCTATGCAGGCTCCCAGGCCAAGGCCCTGCAGAACGATGCTCCATCCCAGCTGGAGCACATCAAGGCTGCCGCCCTGATGTACCTGACTCAGGTGAAGGACACCGCCCAGAAGACCCTGGACCACCTTGAGGGTACCGAGTATGCTGAGTACAAGTAAGAGACAAACACAGATTCACCTCCCCTTATTGTTATATGTGGCATTCTACCTTTTGTCATATAAGGCCTGTGTATTGACCGGCTAATCATTAATGACTCTAACATGTACTGCAAAGCCTATTGTTAAACGGATTGTTCTGCCCGCTCCCTACCTCTCCCTTCAGGGTAAAGCTGTCCGAGAGCCTGGACAAGCTGCACGAATACGCCCAGACTGCCTCCCAGACCCTGACCCCCTATGGTGAGGCCTTCACAGGCCAGTTCCTGGAGGCCACCAAGCAGGTTCGCGAAAATGTCATGGCTGACGTTGAGGAGCTCCGCACCCAGCTGGAGCCCAAGCGTGAGGAGCTGCACAAGGTGCTGCAGAAGCACATGGATGAGTACCGTGCCAAGCTGGAGCCCATCTTCCAGGAGTACATGACCAAGAACAAGCAGGAGGTCGAAACCTTGAGGGCCAAGCTCCAGCCTCTTATGGAGGAGATGCGCACCAAAGTTGAGGCCAACGTTGAGGAGACCAAGACCAAGCTGATGCCCATGATCGAGGTGGTCCGCACGAAGATGACCGGCCGCCTGGAGGAGCTCAGGACCATGGCTGCTCCCTACGCCGAGGAGTACAAGGAACACCTGACCAAGGCTGTGGATGAGGTCAAGAACAAGGTGGGCCCCCACGCCACCAACCTGCAGGCCCAGCTGGAGCCTTACATGGAGGACCTGAAGACAAAGTTCATGTCCCTCTACGAGACCATCAGCCAGGCAATGAAGGCATAAACACCTTATCTCCTTGTCTAACACAAACTGTGAGCCACCTTGCACTAGCATGTGCCACTCTTGCTGAGGTCCATGTAACCAGGGACAGTCATAGGTCATGTTTATCTACACATCCTACAACATCTTGCTGTCTCAGGTGCTGGGCCTATTGTTGTTTGGTTGGAAAAAAAAAGTTTTGGACCTCAGTAGCTCTTTCTGCGCTTCTTCTGAGATAACTTGTCAATAAAACTTTAAAAAAAAAGTTTCAGAAAAAAAGAATATGATGCAGTTTCTTTATTTATTAACAATGCATGCCTGTCAAATGGTTTCTTCAGGACACATTACTTTACATTTCTCCACATTACTTTTCTCACGTAAAACTTTACATCTTTTGTGTAGTTATTTAATATTTATATATATCCTAGACATTCCTAGTCCAAGTCATAAACCTGATAAGGCATTCCCTAAGGCACTCAAGCCAACATGAGTATAGTAATGTGTTTGATCATAACTTCTATTGTGACAACATTCAACATGAAATAGGTTCACATCAATATAGTTGAATATTCTTACTTTGGCAAAGAGATAGTACGAACAATACACTACCAGGATCCATTTCTATTATTTTCTGTACACGAGATGGCCTAATCTGTATCTTTATTGTATCTCACGAGGACAAGCTTTTTGTGACAAGAAAGGGGTCATATCATTTGGTAGCAATATTGCAGCATTCTTTATTGAAGTAAGTTGTGACGAAGGAGCCCTCCATTGGGCAATGGCTCAATGGGCTGGACAGAAGGGGCAGGAGTTATTCTTGCTGGACTGCAGCCATACACTGATGCACTGCAACAGAAATATCACAGGAGTCACACCAAAGTCCATTCAACTGATCTATCCATATGTTTTGATTCTGTGAATGCTTCGCAGTTCAGGCTGTTGACTAGCATCATCTCATTTGGCTGTTACTGAACGTCAAGTAGCAACCTCGACAGAAGGTAGGCTCCTGCCAAGACTAGAAACTACAAACCTGATTGGTGCTCTTACCTCCTTGTGCACAGTGTGGGTACAGCTCATGGGGTGTTGGGTCTCTGGGTCTACATGGTTCTGGCACATCAGGCACAGTTTACGGTTACTGGCAGCTACAGGCTAGACAGAAAGAAAGAACTAGTCCACATTAAATCAAAACAAATATAGACAAACGGTGACCTAGTCCTCAGCGCAATCCCAAGTGTTGTGGCCCTAATACTCCTGTTCTCCACCCGCGCTGAGTCTAGCAGGTTGGAAACATTTGCTAAACACAGAAAATGGATGGATTTTTTCGGATCTTTAACAAATTATATGAAGGGCCATGGTGAACAAAACTTGGAGAATTGTTTAATTTATTCTTTACAAAAAGTTATGGAACACCCAATTATCCTGTGTGAATAAGTATTAAACTGATGGCCCTTACCACCTAAGTGCAATTAACAGCATTCAGGCACCATAGGCATTTATTTCTAAACTAAAAGGAAAAATCCTGTAGATGCCCGTTTGTCTGATGTTTATTTTTAAATGACTGTCAATATAAGGACACCTGGGGTTTAAGAACAAGATCCCAAAAGAGTTTAGATTCATATGACATGGGTTCAATTATGCCTGTCAAAAAGCCCTGCATCACACAGTACATACGTCATACCAATAGTTATGGTTTTAGAAGGCTTTGCTAGCTAGTCAAAATCCACAACTGCACCACATTGGGATGTAGTCTATGCCCCAAAGTCCACTAATATCAATGTCCTACATTACCAAGTCAGGCATTTTTATCCACATCACTGCAAATCTGATGAGTACAGCATTTATTTCCATTATATTTGTGAATGATGTTATGATGTAAAATGTGTTACCCATTCAAAAGGGGGTGATCACTTTTCAAGGGTATTAAGTGTTGTATTGCTTTATTTTTAAGGATCAACATTGTTTGTTTCTCCACTCTGGGTCCCCTTTGTGTAGTATGCAATTTCGGTTAACAATCTAACCGAATCCAAGGGGAAAATGTGCAAAGATAATGAAAATGAGACAGGGCAAATACTTGGTCCCAAGCAGCACTGTACCTGTGATGGCCTTCTCTGGAAGCCCTGGGACTCTGCCATCGGTCTGTGAAGTAGAGCGGCAGGCCTCTGGATGGGGCCTAGAGGGCGGTGAATGGCAGTTGGAGCTCCAGGATAGCCCCTGCCTGCAACTAGGGCCTATGTACATGGGGCAGGTGAGATTTACAGGTGCTTGACAGTATGGGAGAGCTCAGTCATTTCAGCAGTTTTTGGTACCAGTGCATCTTTGTTTTTTGAAATCTTTTTGAAACCTGGTCTGGGGTGCTGAAAGACAGTGACTGTGTTTGGGTGTTATGGAAATTCAAGAAAATGCTGGGGCGTTAACAGGGAACCATCACAGAGATGCTCCCTGACAGACCAATGCTTACGCCGCCAATATTTCCTGTCCCCGTGGTGAATATGCATACTTTTGAGTGATTTTAGCCAGAGTTGGTTGACTTCGAAGTGCATTGCCTTGCAGATTGAAAATGCCTTATCATTGATAATATATCTGAGCCCACATTTTGACCCCATTGTTTGGGAAGATGCATTTGGTAATTCGCTTTAGATAAATGCGCTAAATGACTAAAATATAATTGAATTAATGGGCTGGAATGTTGACCAAGCGCTTGTTCCAAGTTTAATGGAGATGATGTCTCACCGGACTGTCACTTTGTGGAAGTCTCAGTGCCACCTGCTGGTTGACCTCATCCATAGACAGGCCAGCCATGGTGCCCCGGGACGTCTTGATCTGCTGCAGCACCGACATGAGCTGGGCCCTGGAGGAGGGAAGAGTTACAGGTCAAAGGTCACCCAAAATAGTGACTAACACCAAAGCACTAAACCTTGATCCTACCTGGTGCACTGAGGGAACGTCGCCCCCAGTTTTTCCAGCAGTTTTTCCAGTTTGCCTGCTGGGGGTGGGTTATTTGGAGGCAGGTTTGGCCTGGGGGATGTCCCAGTGGGGTGAGAGGAGGGAGGGGGTGTTGCCTGCTGGGAGGACTGAGCAGGGGGGGGAGTAGGTGAGGGGTTGGGAGGAGGCGTCACAATCATTTGGCTTCTGAAGGGAAAATGCTGTTGGGGAGGGAAGGGTATTCCAGCCTGGGGAGGAGGCCCCATTTGGAAAAAGGGGAAAGGAGGTCGAGCTGGCGGGAGCATTATCTGGCTGAGAAGCAGCTCCACCTGCAGGGAGAAAAGAAGAAACAAAGGGGAAGCAACAGAACTCTCTGGCACATGGGTTTCTAAGTTAATGGAGATCATTGGACGTTGAGCTATCATTGTTAACATGGAGAGGAGCCTTACACCCACTGCTGAACAAAACACACTCACTGTTGGGATCTGGGGTAAGGTTGGATGGTTGATGCTGGGAAGGCTTTCCAAATCACGGCCCTGCTTTAGAAGTTGAAGGTGTTCGTTGAATAAGACCTATCAAAAAATGTCAAGATAGTTTATGGTCAGTCCCTCAAGCCTTATGCGTCAGTCCACATGATGCAAAGATCCGCAGGCGCATGGCACTCAGAAAATGGACGGATCTTATATTCTGGAAATACGGCCCTCGATACTCGCTCTCTCCTCTGGTACTCGCTGTCTCCTCTGGTACTCGCTCTCTCCTCTGGTACTCGCTCTCTCCTCTGGTACTCGCTCTCTCCTCTGGTACTCACATTTAGCTCCAGCTGTTGGTTGCGGACCATATTCTTGTGCTTCTCCCACTCCTGCCTCTTGTGGTGTTGCATCTGGGGGTTCTCTATTCTGCAAGCAAGGACGACCCACAGCGTATG
Source organism: Aplochiton taeniatus (assembly GCA_017639675.1). Lineage (NCBI taxonomy): Eukaryota > Metazoa > Chordata > Actinopteri > Galaxiiformes > Galaxiidae > Aplochiton > Aplochiton taeniatus. The sequence goes on from CM030177.1 coordinate 6,910,701, forward strand.
TCTTAAATCACATGGAAACATTCAAATGCTTTCATGACAACTTCGAGGGGACGCTAACGCTTTTAACAGCATTATGATGTTCTAGTCACGAAATAGATAGAACAAATAATATTTCTGTATGCCAATGAGTTTTCTTCATTTGTGGCATCTGTAAGAAGCCATAGAACTAGTTGGCCAGCACTCAAATCAGCACTCAAGTGATTACCCACATTCTTTTTACTTAATGCCAACACCAGAACTAAGTTGTTTTATACTTGGCTTAACTTACTATGTTTGTATAAATCATTTATACGCAAGGCATGCCCGTGCCTTTAAAAAAGAAAATGGGTTGAGTGGATCAGAAATCTTCTATCCTAATTGTCAATCATGCAAGAGGTCACCCTTCCTTCTCTGTGAACCCATTCTCCGTTTGAGGCCTGGTGCAGCCAGCATACACAAGAGTCAAAATACGAAACAGGATTACAGTATTTTAGCCAACGTCAAATTGTCAGCATTAGTGCGCTGAAGACAAAACTTCTGAAGGGAACAGTTAAAAGCTCACGCTAAATCAGGCAATTTCAAATCAAGCCAATTCACAAATGGAAAAATCTTTCCATCTACAGGAAGTTTAACGACCTATTGCATCCCATGTATTGTTGTGGCTAAGCGAGGTCGTTCTAACACACATTTCCTATGCTCCCATTAACCCACTTGTGTGAACTCCGCAGTACCTCGGTGTGTTCAGATATTGCTCCACCTCCTTCAGCCAGTCCTCTATCTGAGTCATGATGACATCTCGCTGCGTTAAAAGTGCTGCAATCTGTTGAAGCATTAGTTTCCATTTAAGACAGGATAAACAGATATGGGGAAAGCAGTGTTTGCGATGGTTGTCAAGTGGCGCACAAAACTGACCTCATCCTGGAGTGCCTTCTGGTCGGCCTCCTGGGCTTCTTTCTGTAAGCGCTCCATCTCTTTGTTCAGCTGGGCCAGCTCTGTACTCCACGTCTGCCTGGTGAAGGAGAGTTATAGGGCACAGGTAGACAGGCACTCTATCATGAGCAGTTTGGAAAGGGAAGCGTGGCATTGTAATGAAGTGCCATATAAAATTGTGTGACAGATGTATTGGGTTACAAAACTCAGATTTTTACAGAAAGTAATACCTGGGAATAAGCAGGAATCATTGGAAATATACAAAATGTAATATGAAAACCATGTGTGTATGTGGCAAGGCTGTATCTGCGTGGAGATAAATCGCTGTCATAACACTGGGCTGGAATGCTGGATGGTTGGATTTGAAAATGTATGAGATGACTTGCTAAGTTGTCTTATGGTTTGCATAGTTGTACATGGCGTTGTAAACATGAAAGGGGGATGTGCCCAGTTGCATTATGGTTTGCAGAGTCGTAAAACTTTGTGTAGAGTTGTGTTGTGTGTGATGCAAATTACTTATTTATTTCGTGGCTCCAAAAGAAATTAAAAACCCCCAAACCTGCGCACACCAAGTTTAAATAGCGAGTGAGTGCCTGGCATTGTCAATCGGATTTGTAATTGTAACTTCCATGCATTTCAGATTTGCATTGATCATCTTAGGGCATGTGGATGTGAGTGAGCAATAAGTATCGTTCACAATGATGTTGCTCAAGGTCCGTTTCAACTTCCCTTTCTCATTTAATTGCAGTAGGGCAACTGAATGATGGTTATGATGGCCTACAAATTGTTTTGATACTGTCAGGCATCATACAACTATTTATATGTACAATGCCATGTACAGATCTACACATTCAGTACACAAGTTCAGATTTTTTGCAAGGATTTATCTCCAAACATCTGCCTTGTCGTGCAGACTCAATTGATAGACTGTTCCAAACCACAATAGTAAGATTTGTTGTTTAAAAAGAATTTGCTACTCAATCTCAGTTGTAGACATCTACTTTACTTAAATGTTCATAGTTGTCATACAATGGCCTCTTCCTCAAATCTGTGAAACTGAGAAATTAAACACTACCAATGATTTCAAGCATAGCCATGAGATTTAGCATGGGTAAGAAGTAATATAGAGAAGTAATGGGCTGTTTTAAACAGTGGGTTCCAAGAGTGAGTCCACTAAGAATACCGACACCCAACAGCCGACTAGCGGCCAGAATGAGCAAAAATTAAACTGCCGTTCTTGCATTAAGGTGTTAACTTTCAAAGTTATGGGAAGATGTTGTTTAGGCAGGACAACGATCTAATACATACAGTACTGTGCAAAAGTTTTAGGCAGGTGTGTAAAGTAAGAATGCTTTCAAAAATTGAAGTGTTAATAGTTTGTTTTTATCAATTAACTAAATGCAAAGTGAATGAACAAATGAACAATCTAAATCAAATCAATATTTGCTGTGACCACTGCTTTCAAATTGTTGCCAGCATTTTTTTCACATCTGCCTAAAACTTTTGCACAGTACTGTACATCAAACTTTGCGAGGACTATGAGTCAAAGAAAGAACAGAAAGTGTTGACTTGTATCACTAAAACCACTGCAATACTTAAAAAAGGTGGGCCTACCCAGCAGTGAGTAATGTTTCTGTTAATGTCAACAAACTGTTTTGACTAGCAGAAAATTATCCAATCTTGCTCTAGACATATCAGCAGATCAAAAGGTTTGTAGTAATTTGTGCTTCATGATGAAAACCAAAAGATCTTGCTAATGGTTTCAGACTTTTGGTCACTACTTTCACACAACTGCATAAAGACATAAAAAAAATGTATACTTTTAGCATCTATCCAGCCCTATGCAAGGGGACATGGCCTCGGTAAAAAAAAAAGTCATAAATACAATCAAAAACAAGACAGGAAATAGTGTTCTGAGACTTGCTTTGACTTGTTCCAACCACCTACTTCTCCTGGTTTTGCTCCTCTATTAACACCATCAGCTTCCTGCTGCCCTCCTCCAGTTCCACGGACAGTCTGAGGGACAGGAAAAGGGGGACAGACCGACATACTCTCAAGACAACACAATTGTTCAAATGACAGAGAAAATATCTTTATCAGCAACGTGCTTAGTACAGAGTGTTTTGTACCTGTTCTTCTCTTCTTCCATTTTGTTTTTCTCGGTCATAAGCTCCTGCTTTTTGGCTGCAAAGTTCTTACGAGTTGTCTTGCAGCAGTTCAATTTTAGCTTTACACGCAGGGACTCAATTTTTTCCAGCAGGGCCTGAAAATATGAATCAATGTCAATTCCAGTTTGACAGGCTAGACAGGATGTGTGGCATTGGATGAGCCCAGCTACAGCACAATGCGACAAACCCACAGCTCATAAGCATTTACTGAAATGTGCAGGTGTGCGTGTGTCTTGCATTGTGCCAGTGATGGCATACCTGCTGCTGGCGAACTCCCTCCTCCTTCTTCTTGCTCAGACTGGCTTTGTGCTTCTCGTGCTCCACCTCTTCATCCTGCTGTTGACGCATCAGTTCTTCGTATTGCTCTGCCAGGAGATTACTGTGTACACCCATCGCTGTCTGAAAGGTAGGGGAGATGGTGTGCACACAAAGACTAGACTGAGTATTTTATGTGGTGTGTGGCTGGACAGAGGCACAGTGGACTGTCATTACAATCGAGGGAAACGCCTGGGTGGACAAAACCCAAATGAATACCAAACTCAACCACTATGAACTCAAACTAATCTTCCATTGTTATTTATGGCAGTCTAGATGGGTCCAGAGTCGTATTGCAGTCTGTGACCTCGTCTTTCCTATTCCTCACATCTTGGAGCGTTTTCGAACCCCTTCCAATAAGGTTCTGTTAAGTAACCCCTGACTCCTATTTTGTAAGACACTTGAAATCCTAAGTAGTGGCCAGGGTTACAGATCTGGGTCGGATAACCTGTACTGACCCATTTACACCAACAACCTAAATATGTTTAACCTAGGTTGTTGCCTCTATGTGAAACAGGTCTTAGCAGAGTCAGAAGATGCTGCTGAATTTGGATGGCTGTAACAAATAATTTTGTCATGCTTTAAAGCCTGCCCATTTTCTCTCTTATGCAATTTTCATTCTTCAGAGCTTTCCAATATCAATCTAAGTTATATGGGAGTAAACTTAAATAGTTCACAAATTCCAGGCTTGTTGGGAATATAACTTTTTTTTGGTCTAATCATGCACAATAAGTCACTGTCACATGAGGGGATAAATGGGCCCCATCAATCCTGTGTTCTTCACTCGCAAAGTATAACAGCTAGTGCATGGAGTGCTGAGTCTAACAAGGCCACTATTAACCTTCGTACTATCCACTGCAAAGAACACATTTTCTCAGCGGGGATTCAATACAATACCATAAATTAACCAACCATTTGAGACTCCCAATCTTGATCAGTGTTCACATCTTTGTCTGCTGTCCATACGTCCGTCTGCAAGAGATATATCATATGGAGGACTTTTCTTTCATGTATTGACATTTCACTGGGATACTATAATCATTCGCTCGCACTTCAAACAGACGCGCACAGACAGTAAAAGTACCTGAACACCTTGCTCTTCCCGCTGATGCCAGTGGAAGTTTGAGTGGGGGACATGAGGTCCATCTCCTGAAGCCAGTGTGTCGACCACCGAGTTTTTACTGCATTGACAAAGGGAAATGTAAAAGATGAAAATTCCCCAAATATTAAACTAACCAGCCAGATGTGATCAGGCCATAACACCCACCGTAATAATGCCATGCCCTGTGTCGATCCCAAATCAATATCATCCATGACAGCCAACGTTCAACGACACTAAAGTTAACAAACGTTACCTAGCTAAAATGGACATGTAGCGTTACATTTCCAACAGCTTATAAGCAAGCAGAAGGACAAGAACACCAACAGGACAAAAAAAGACGCTATCCAAACGATTCTATTCCGCTAACATTTACATTTCTATTTAAGTTCCAGCAAACAAATTCTTGTCGACAAACTTCAACTAATCAACAGTAGCATGCTGCTTAGACGGTGACGTGAACTTCCGCTGTGGTGAGATTGCTTATAGAGAGCACCATTGCGCATAAAATGCCTACTGCAGCGCAAATATGATGTCCACAGAGGAGTTTCAACAATTGTGTGTGGTTTCTCGCTTTGAGGTAAAAAAAAAAAAAGGCTCCACTCGTGGCAAAGACGTGCAACTGTGGTTGAACTGTTCCGCTTTGACTGTCAACATGTTATAAAAGCCTGAATCTGTGGCAAGTTTTGTTTTGCCATATAATTTACAAATCTTCATAAGGCGTTGTAAGTGGGAAGTCAGTAATAATAATATAATGATTATTAAATCAGTACATGTGTTATTTTTCTCATTCACATGAGCTAATTAACACATTTCCTGACATAAATTAACTATAATGGTTAATCTGTTCAAAGCAAACTTTTTTTAAATTTATTTCCAAAACACTTTTTAATGCAACACTGCTTTTGCAACATCCTGAAAAAGACACATTAAATTGCAGATTTGATAGTTAGACAAATTTAAACAATAGGCTATTTTGTGTCATATTTAAGTTAGATTTTCATGGTGCATGTATGTGTCTTTTTATCAAGTAATCCTAATGGTCATTTTATAATCCCAGAAAATGAAATTCGAACCAGATGATGAGTAACTGTAGCTGATTACAGTTTTGTTTTTTTTGTGATTGAATTCCAGAAGTCAGATTACTTATAATTCATTACTACCCAACACCTTCCCAAGATGTTTTATTTTTTTGTGCAATTCAATATTATAGTAACGCCAAGAGATTCTCTTGGGCAACCCAATGAATCTGACTGAGTCCTTTGGCACACAAATAAAAAAGGCCTTGAGGATATGTGAGGGTTGCATCATCATCTGTTAATTTGAGGCCTGCAAGACCATGGTGGCAGACCATTCCTGGGATTTGGTATTCTCGGGTGTCTGTTCTGTTGCATCAGGAGGGATCTCTGCAGACTGAGAGCAACCAGTGAGAGAGAGAGAAAGAACACCCACAAAAAAGGACAAGCAAAGCAAAGCAAAGAAGCGAAATCCAGCAGAGGTGTGGTGTTGTGTTGGGTGTGTGTGTCTATTTAAATAAAGATATTCCCAAAGTTGAAACGCTGTGTCGTGGATGATCTAGAACCTAACAGGGCAATGTTAAAATGATTGTGCAAACAACAATCCAGCATTGTTAAATCTGGTTGTTTCAATCTAGGAATAAAAACTTAACTGATCCACTATTTGGGTCAAGGGTCCTAACAGAATTGATTATGAGTCAATCCTGTGTTATCCAGGATTAGATGAATCAACAGTGGTTGGATCAAATTAACCCCAAAAATTACTCTAAAAGCCAAATCCAACAATTGGGTTTGTAAAACAACCCAACAGTTACTTCAGAGTTAAAAAAAAAGTAGGTAATCGAGAGGAAACTAATTTGGTTCTCCTATAGGCTTAGGTTGAGCTAAGCTGAAACACTTTTAGTAGGAAGTGAAACTATTTATTAATAATAATAATAATAATAATAATAAGAGTTTATTTGTTGCGCACTTTACATTGTCGTAACAATCTCAGTGCTACAACCAACATTAAGACAACATAATATATTATGTCAAATATTGATCAAAGCTGACAAAAAAACAACAACTGAGAAAGAACATAATATCAACATAAAACACATCTAGCAGAAGGCTTTCTTAAAGAGAAAGGTTTTTAGGCTGGTTTTAAAAGATGATAGAGACTGTAGCCGGCTCTGATTGTCTGGGAGGGCCTTCCACAGCCGGGAGGGAGTGTGTGTGTGTGTGTGGGGGGGGGCTACAGCACTGACCCGGTGACCCATTGAGCAAAGCAAGATCTTTTAGGTAGGAGGGGGCACTGCCGGGGGCACTGCCATAAGAGCAATTGAATGTCAGCAGTGTTGAAGTAATCACATATTTCCAGATTATGATTTGCATTACTATTGTTTATTGATTGTCATGTCAGTTATTTCAGTGACGGAATCATATTAGGCATGTTCCAGTAATGCTGGTGCCACCATGTCTGCTCAGTTGATAAGGGTTAAAACTGTGACTGTTTCACCCAATTCTGTTATCACCTGTTTATACTAGACCAGGGCCATCTCGTGGCCCGGGGTATAAGTAATCTGTGAGACTGTGGTGCGGGGCTCTCCAACTAGGTAGTGAACCACTATCATCTGGTAGTGGTGTCCATAGAAGAACCCGTGGACATACGAGTCATATTTCCGTTGTCAATGATTGTGTTCTGATTTAACTCTGAATAAATTGTTATAACCTGATACTAAAAGAACCTGAAGACTCTGTTTTATTCCACAGCAGAAGGATTTTTAATTGAATATTGTGGAGGATAGAGAGCCAGTGAAGAGAGGACAGGATCGGAGTGTCAAAACTTAACTTAGTGTTGTAATTTCCCTGGTGAAAAAAAGACGTCATAACAGGAGTATCACTGATAAAACTGTAAGGTAGCGAGACTCATGTTCTTGTTTGAGTCACACAAGCTCATAATCACTCCTAATCATAATTTGATTAATAAAGCTCAAAACCTCTTTTATCTTCCTCTTTCGAGAGCGGGTGCTTCCCAAAAGGTTTCTCTGGGTAAGCCAAAGTGCTACTTTCACTGTGTTGCTTTTAGGCAGTGTGTTTAAAAGAAGGCTCTACAGATTAGTGCACTAGTATTGGTACCACAAGAATGGGCACAGATCCAAGTCAGAGCCTGAATTCAGATACGGTGACAGAGAGATAAAAATCTATATCACTGACAAATTGTCTAAAGATTGTACAAACACTTAACTGCATCCTGGTGTATTATTAGGGGTACACCTTAGTTCTACAGAAATTGTCCTCTTGTGCTAACAATGAATGGTGACTCCGTTTTTGATAGTGAGGGAAGCCTGTTGTTGATCAAACAAATGATTTTCAGAATGCCTAGATTACAAACTGTGGTATGACACAGTGTTTTAGGTATTTTTTTGTTTAAAAGTATGTACGTTTTGGATGAGAATGCATGGTATTAAAAAGGTATCTTTATATCACTAAAAGCCACAAAAGTGAGAGATGTATAGGTGAACTGAATTATTTGTCCAAATACCTTAATCTGTCTTAACAGATCAGAGCTGAGAGGCTCACTGTGTCTCAATTGTATTATTCATAGCCAATTTCCGTTGGTATAAGTGTAAAATAGATAATGGTATTCACTTCTTAGAAGGTTTATCATCTCCGGTAAGAATAAAGGGTGTGGTAAACAGAAGTGTCAAAATGATATGCATGTATGCAAGCTGGTGGTGTTAGCTAATTTAGTCGCCTATCAAGTCCAATAGCCTATCGACTCAAATATGAATGATAGTTGCCTTAGTTCGCCTTTGATAAAGAGCAACTTTGTGTGTGTGTGTGTGTGTGTGTATGTGTGTGTGTGTGTGTGTGTGTGTGTGTGTGTGTGCATGTATGTTAGTGTTTGAGAGAGAGGGAGTGTGTGTACATGCTGTTTCCGAGTAACGGAGGGAGGTTTTCAAAACAAAACTAAGAACAAGAAAAAAAGGGAGGTCCTGTTATATGCCCTCCCCCGATTAGGATCCGTCCTTTTTCGGAATTGTTCACTAATTACCAAAAACCACGTGGACACCAACATAAACCCATGCATACATTTGAAACATCTGTCTGTCTTACACTTCTACTTCGTGTAGTGTGCATTCTTCATTCTCTTTCTAACTTCATTTAACATAGTTTCTTAGAGTTTGTTTCTGGCCCTTTTATTTTTTTCTGCTGTAGAGTACTTTTCTTTGTCTCCCCATGCCGCCCCTCCTCTTCCTGTCTCTCTGCTCCCTCTGGCTCACACTCCCTTCCCTTGACCTGTTTCCTCATAACTCTGGGCTGAATAGCTTAGTCAACATTTGAGCTGAACACAGTTCAAACCTTGGCAGGAAAGCAAGAGAGAGAGAGAGAGAGGGAAAGAGAGAGGATATTCTTCCTCTGGAACCTTGTTTTTCCCTCAGTTCCTTGGGTTGTGAAATGTTCCTTATGCTGGCACTCAAGTCTGCACTGTCATGGAGTTTGAAGTCAGGCCATACGCTTATGCTCCCCTGTCTTCTGCACACCTCCCCCTTCCTTCCCCTCCTTCCTTCCTCTTTCTTTCCTTGATTGATGTCACAGCCACTCCTTATCACATTGCCATGTCGCCAGGAGAGTGTGGAAAGGCTCCACCAGCCCCAGAGTTCTGTTGTAAGTCAAACCAGAGTTGAAGAGTAATTTCATCAAATTAAATGACTGTAACCATGTCCATACATTTTCCACTCGCCCCCAAATGTCTATTCCTTTCAGTGTGTTATATCAATAAAAACATGCTGTTTATTTGTTGTATTATATTATATCTGTATTGTATTATTAATGATATGAATTATACAAAACAAAAATCTATTTGTCTTACAAAATATAAGAAGCTTTTTAAAATTAAACAGAACTTTATTTCAGTTATGAATTATTATCACTACATAATGTACAAAAATACTGAGCTTTAAAAAGACAGCCCAACATCGTGATTAGAAATCTTGATTAGCAACATTTTACTGCAGCTTTCCAAGTTGGATGGGATCCACCCTGTTCTAGAAACATCCCAATGTATAACCATCAAGCACAGAGTGCAGTATTCAAAACAATATCTAATTTGAAAGGCTGACTTGTGGTCTGACTTGTATTGTCATACTAGCTATGACAAAATCTTCGACTCCTACAGACTTTAGTCATTATGTTTGAGTATGTTTGCTTGACGTGTGTGTGTGTGTGTGTGTGTGTGTGTGCATATTAGTGTGTTTGAATGGAATGAGAGGTGTGTCATGCTATGTGTGTATGTGTACTGTTTGGTCCAGTTTTGTTTTCCTTTTCTCCCGTTGTTAAACTGACAGAACCATCTTCTGAGATTGGCCAGGAGGGCAAGGGCGAAGGAGTGTAGTCAGGGCTTGGTTTGGGGGTGCGGCAGGGTTCAGGGGTTGTTCAAGATCTGCCTGGGTCGGCCATAACCTGTCATACCTGCCTGAGATGCCCCCTTATTTGTGCCCATCTGCAGGCCAATGACACTCTTGCCCTCATTCAGCTGTTCCTCTGAGAAGTCTCTTCGGTTCTCTTGCGATTTCCTGTGCGCGCGCACACACACACACACACACACACACACCTTTAGAGTCAAAAATGGCATTGGAACCTTTTCCCTGACTATAACAATGCAGTATAGTGGTCCATGTCATTGGAAAGCGACAACAGAAATATTAACAAGACTCACTTATGGAACCAGTTGGGGTCTCCACAATAACTCCCATCATCTTTTGTGACAGCAATACTCCCCAGGGCCATTAGGGTCCTCTGGACAGCAGCCATGTCTTTCCCTGCACGCACACAATAGGATATATTACACAGCCGTTTCAGATCTGTGTATATTTATGGGAGCGCCCAAACTTGGAGCCTATAGTCACAAAACAAGGCTGCCACAAGCAAGATGCTGCAGTTATCAAAAGTTTTAAATAATAGGAGAAATAGGGCACATAAAAAGCAACTCAACAGTGCTGCTGTGCGTCTTTCTCATGGTTCCAAGGATTTAGGCTGCAGGACTTACCCTCCCAGAGGTCTACGGTCTGGAACATGTCAGTCTTAGTGAGACCATATTTCTCAGCGGCGTTCAGGAACTGGGATATCTGCTCCATCTGCTTAAAGGCCATGCCCGAACTCTGGATCTTCTTGAACGGCTTGTTGTCTCCACTCAGGCTGTTGATAAGCTGACACAGAATCTGGACACAGAAATTGCAGAGGAACGCACTCAGTTTGGTATCCTGACAGAGACTTGGTTAAAGCCATTTCTTTATGTATACACAAACACATATGCACACATATTGAAACGTTTTATTTTGATCTACATCATGAATATATGCTGTAGGAGACTGCTAACAAAGTCACAAACAGATTCACAAAAATAATCTGCATAAAAGGCTGCATGTCAGCCTTGGAGGTACTTACACAGCCATCCTTGAGCCAGTTCTGGAACCCAGTCTTTCCTGCCTCCGGCTGGCTCATCCCAGTGCCAACCTGGGCCATAATCCACGCGGTCAGCCTCTCCTCCAGCTCTGGGTCGTACTTCTTGTCTATCTTACTCTGCACCTCCCGGCTCAGACCATATGAAGGACCTTTGTTAGCCATCGTGATCTCTGGTAAAAAGGTATGAGAGGATCGGATTAAAATCCCATTTGTGTCTGCCCCACGAGAACCGAATTCACTACACACACAGGAGTGTAATCGAAGTCTTCTGATCTGTGAGTGTGGCTGTGTGCGTGTAGCGAGATGTATTCTATGGTCTATTCTATGTCTATCATGGGACAGCAGTCATGTGACACCACAAATCAGAATTCCCATGCTATGGCCATCAAAACAAATGCCAAGCATCAAAAGGAAAAACGCTCTTACTTACCAGTCCCACCCCCACTCATCCCAATTGCTCATTTATTTACAGTTTCCTTCCTCTCACTCACAGAGTTATCTATACCTGTACAGCCTAAACTAGGGATCATCAGACAGATCCTGGCCTTGTTTTGAACAGCCTCTCTAGCAAACAACCCTGTCAGTCTTGATTCCTGACAAATTGAAGAGTTTAATTCGAAAAAGAATGTTGGAAAGTCGCTCGCTCATGACGGACAGCACTCCTGGCTAGTCTTTGCCAGTGCCCAGACTATTGTTCACACTGCATAGTTCCAACAAGCATTGTGAGCAAGAATTGAAGCCAGACTCATTTTGTTACTTCAATCTGAAAATGACCAAACTGATCTAGCCTCTCAAATGTTCAGTTAGATATTTCAAAACCATTTACGGACGGAAGAGAGAGTTTACAGTTGCTTGCAAAATCTCTCTCTCTCTTTGTGACATCTTCTTCCTGTTTTAGCGTGGGCATCTATGTTTATACATCTGCTCAAACAATGGAGTTGCGTGTTTACACTAACATGCACTGTGTTTCAAAAAGGTGTAACAGCTGTTTTTGAATAGGTTTATGTATATTCGATCTTTGATATGTTTGCATAACTTGTGTATGTGTGCTTGCATAACACTGTGCACAGCTGCAGGTAACACTGTGCAATTTGCTGAACCATGCATGCTGGGACATGTTTGTCTTTTCTACAGCCTTACAGGCCACTATCATTTACGTCGCATGAGGAGAGCACACAATGTCAGTGGAGCAATGCTCTGCTTCCTGTTTTGTGAACTACACTGCATGTAAATCCAAGAAACGTCTGTGGCACAGAGATATCTTAATGATCGAAGGCTTTAGTAAATCCCACATATTCACAAAAAAAGGAATTAAAATTGCACACAAAATGGAACTTTGCCAGGTTGATTTTGTGTGTGCACACTGCACACATCCAACTTCTTTCAAAGTGAAGCCTTTCCATTTCCCTCAATATGTGGACATTATTACAACTGGTGCTGTCATCTGAACTGTCTTTTATTCCAATACAGCTGAATTGAGGCCTGTATGTTGCCTACTTAGTTCCTACCTCTCTTAGCCTTTGTGCGATTTGTCTGGAAATAACAGTATATCTGTTGCTCCTCCCATTGCTAAAGCCTGGAAGGTCTGTACTCCTGTTAAATCCTTTGTCTGTTAACCAGGTCTGATAAGCAGGTTTAGCAAAAACAAATATGTTTGTGGGCCAAATCCAGATAAGGAGGAACGACCTGTCCAGTTTAGGAACTGCGTATCCAGTGTTTAAATAGGTGTGACATGAACAACATTATTGTTTTTTCAGTCAATCTATGCCATGGTCAAACACTGTAGGCTGTGTATACAAAAAGTCTGCCAAATTCGTCTCAGACCAATCCTAATTCTTAACCTGAGAATCCGTCTCAAAGCAGTCCATACCATCGAGACAACTCATTGGCTGGATTAAGCCTTATCCCCGTATAAAGGCCTGTGATTTGTTGAAGGGGACTCTATCAGTAGATGCAGCAGGGAACACCCTTTTCTATAGTATGTAGATTAGCCATTGTTCTTATTGCTGACAAAACAACTTGCAAATGAAGCGACTGAATGCAATGTATGTGGGGAAAGCAAGTGGGGACGGGCTGGGTGGGCCTGGTCTTCCAGTGTATATGTACGAGAAGTCGCCCGAAGAAAACCCTTTTCCATAAACTCCATAAACTGTTACAAATGGGAGACCTGCTGCTACGGGCTCAATCCTCCATTTGAACACACACACACACACACACACACACACACACACACACACACACACACATTAATCCTTCAAACTCCGCATATTGGTCTATGGCTAATGACTACTCTGTAGTACCTCTAGATTTTATCGTTAAAGAATTGTGATGAATGTCCTTGAGAGGCCAGATACAAAAGGGATGTTTTGCTCAGGCCCTGACTTAGATCTAGCCCATGTATTCTCCCCAGCTGGCAGCAAACATTCCAGCCAAGCTCACATATTCCCTCGCACGGTTTCCCTCCCACCACAGCTCCACTAAACATTGGTACCAGAGAGAGATCTATGGAGAAATTGGAAGATGTGTTACACAAGGCTGACCACATCTTAACGCCCAACTATTTATCATGGGCTGGATCTGCTAGCGTTTCCTTGAATCCTGGTCTTACTCTAGGCCCCGGCTCTTGGGGAGAGTAGGTTTGAGAGGTTTGATTCTGGGAGCAAACTTTGATAACAAAAAATACAAAAATAAATCACTGACAAACAAGGATCTGATAACAACAAGCAGCTCAATAAGTGTGGAACAGAGACGGAACAAATAAGTTCAGAAACTGAATGGGAAATGTCCCACGTGGGATCTGAGTTTAATCAAACTTACCAGAGAAAAATAATTTATGCATATCACACAGTACATTATTGACAGGCTGAGTTTGTGCTTATGTGGGTGGAAAAGAGAGAGACCTCATGGTTTCATGAAGTAATCAGATTATGTTTTAGCTATTACGTTTTCCCAGAGCCTCTCTTTGGGACTCTCAGACCGCTTCATCACAAAGGTTTCACAAGCCCTTTCACTAACAGCGGACAAGAACATGGTGAACACAAGGTACTAGACACTACAAAGAGCTCCCCAAGCAAACAATGGTTGGTATGTGGAGTACTCACAGTGTTCTGTGGAGAGCTGTGCTGGTTGAGGTGAGTAGTGCAGGTGGCTGAGGTCCTTGGCTGCTGTGGGATTCCACTCGACTCCTTGTTGCGTGATAGTACAGAGTCCACTCTCAGGGAGTGCCGGTTCAAAAAGAGCAAACACACTCTTCTGCAATGACTTCACCAGGTTGAATGAGAAAGGGGGAGGAGAGACCTAAAGAGAGAGAGAGAGAGAGAGAGAGAGAGCGAGAGAGAAGGGGTGGAGAGGAAGTGCAAGGAGGGAGGAAACCACAGCCACCTTAAAAGGATATGTAGTTTTTCAGTTTTTTTAACAATCTATGAGCTTACAGTCCTCTCCTCTTATTTAATGCTCCGAACCACCATTTTCTCTTTTCCACCATAATTGCTTCTCCTTATTTGGGAGAAGGAGAGAGAGAGAGAGAGAGAGAGAGAGAGAGAGAGAGAGAGAGAGAGAGAGAGAGAGAGAGGTGGGGGGGGGGGGGGGGGGGGGGGGGAGAGTGTGTGAGAGGGGCATACTGCCAAGGTTTGGTATTGTTACTGGGATGAATTCCCTGAATGTTTCTATCCACCATTATGTGCAGGGAACAGAGAGAGAGAGAGAGAGAGAGAGAGAGCGAGAGAGAGAGAGAGAGAGAGAGAGAGAGTGGGGGGGCAGTGTTTGTGTGTGTGTGTGTGTGTGTGTGTGTGTGTGTGTGTGTGGGAGGGGGGGGGGGGCTCGAGTGTACCCTTTTGGTTTGGGAGAGAAGATGAAATAATTAGAAAGGGTAAGAGAGCACTTTGAAAAGATTTATATAACTCATAAAATGGACTGTTACGTTACTTCTAGTTTTTACTGGCGAAAAGGCTGAGAATCAGTGAGTAGACCCCGCCCCATCCCCACCCCCTAACCCCCGTACCCCAACTAGAAAAGGTGTAGACAAGAAGTAACAAGAGGTGCATACTATGATACTATGGCACTTTCAAATGCTTGTTTAAAGAGCGTTTACAAATGGCAGGGGAGGTCTTTGTTGAGATGACATCCTGATCACCTCATCCTCGAAACAACACATGCGGTTTTGCATACCACAAATAGCCTGCTGACACCTCCTCTGGTGTTGTGAGACAGGAAATGAGCTACACCTTCCAGAGCACATACTCCAAATGGCAACGGGTGGAGGACCAGGAGGTATGCATGACTCCATCAGTGACATCAGAGTGGCATCACTAACAGGGTTGGCACAGGCATAAAGTAACCTTCCCCAAGGCAATAGGTCACTAAGATATTGCTGAAATTCACCTGTCAGGGGTGTTTTCATTGACTGGCTATACGAAAGTGCAAAGACAATAGCCGTGACAAAGTTTAATTTCTGTGATAAATATGCAAATATATAGCTTTAGAAATATATGAAGGAATGGCAGATGGAGAGGAAGTGAGATGAGGAGAAGGTAAGCTTCTAGGTTTCAGGGAGATAGGCACAAATGGGAAGATTTGACCAGCTAGTTTGTAAATGGTCTGGGTGCACAAAGATGAGGTATTCCTTACTGGCGTGAGCTCCAAGTAAAGGACATGAGATGGTAAACGTTATTTTCTTGCTTCAGTTGCTTTCTGAGTATTTAGGCTTTATGTTATGGCCATGCATAGATGTATTTAATATTCTAGAGGTGTGAAAGGCTATTGTCTTACATTGTAGTATGTTCAATGATTCAAAGCTCTTTTAAATAAAGCAACCCCATCCTTTGGCAGGTAAAATGATAGCACATGGTGATGCTTTGATGGCCAAATTTTCTCAGAAACATATGGCAAAGGGGAGTAATTACTTTATTTATTCGTATGAACTTGCTTAAACTGATGTTGTGCTGTTATTTTGATGCCACCTTATAAGGCACCTCCCTCCTGTGGCATTCAAAGGGATAACACACAATTATGCTTTTACAGTCATATATAACCTTATTTTTCCATAGATTTTTCCATATATCCGATTGCTCGGTTCTCGTAGAGGTAGAACAGGTAACCCACCAAGATGTTGCGGGGTCGTCCACTTCAACCATCTAATGGTAATAAATAATTCTAACAGGCATGATTTTATATTTTATTGATCATTAGAATCTGATTCTTTCTCTCATCTTATTATTCACCTGCCATCTCTTATCTAGCCAGAATGATCCCCACATTAATGTCCCCTAATCTAATTCCCACAGTTAGAGGGACTAATCCAGCAACTTTCACAATTCTCAGTGGTTTTAAAACGTGTAAAGGTTTATATTCCGCTTCATAAACCAACCTATACTCTATCATCAAACCTCTGACTAGACCAGAGGAATACAGTACATATACTGGATATGGTTCAAAGAGACAATACAGCTCAATCAGAAATTATTTTAATACCTGAAAATGATTACATATGATTACACATACAAAGCTAGAACAGCACTCTTCAGATTTCTTCATTTGTTTAACCCTGTTCATATGGAGTGACAAGCCAGACACATCTCAATGCCTGAACCAACATGCCGTTTTTATAATAATCATCCTTTCATGATACTTTTTATATGAATCTAATATTTACAATGCAAACAGATCAGGACTTGAAGCTGAGGGCATAGCTGGAGAAGGCTGTGGGTGGAAAGCATTGCATCAAACAAGGGCATTTTGATTAGTAGAACTGAGAATTATAAGGCACCGCGTGTGAAATAGGACGAGCTCGGAAAGTCACACGTGCTGGGGTATTACCAAAACTTAAAGGGTTCATGTAGTTGTTAGTTAACTTATTTGGTCCAGGATGTTTCATTAGTCTTAATATAACATTGTCCTAAAATGCACATGATACTCCCCTTTATTAGTTCCAATAATCCTTTCCACTGGCATACAACTACATAAGAATTTCTTTGGACAATCTGTACACGACTGGGTCGAAGTATCTGTTTAGCTGCCAGTACTCTATGCCTCTTTGACCTTGTCTTCGTAGGATCCCTCTCCCTTGTATGCGCCCACGTAGCCACTGGTGTCAGGGATGTCTTCTCTGCCTGCTTTGCCTTTCCCTTTGCCAGACTCATCGAAGCGCTCCTTGTGGGCCCCAGTGAACTTGGAGGTGTCCGTCAGTCTGTCCACTGCTCCAGCCTTGGCAACTTTCTGACAGCCAACAGGAGAACGGACAAAATGTGAGACGAGAAGACAGGAACGGGATGGCGAGAGATGAGGAAAGTTGGAAGTAGGGTGTGTTCTCTCAACACACTCACACATAAAAACACACTCTTGCACATACACACACACACAACACACACACACACTAACACACACATGAACACATACACGCGAAAACACAGTCATACACACACACAGTGGGATGGGTGTTAATATTCCCAGACTCACAGTGACGCCCACATTAGCTGGTTCTTTCCCGGCGATGAGGCCATAGATTAGCTGCACAGCCTCCTCCTGGCCCTTCCCTTTGAAACGCTTGGGAGCCAACTCTGTCAGAGCCTGGCTAAACTGCTCGAATGTGATCACCCGAGCGGACTTCGCCCTAGTAGACACAGATGCAAATGCTGCAATGGGACCGTTTTGAACAGGATTTCTTTTCGGTGGGACGCTTCAGAAAAAAAAGACTCACTTAACTTTGGTGAAGACAATGTCCACATCTGTGGCGGTGACGTTCTTGCCATCTATGATCTTACAGTCCTTGCAGAGCTTCACAAAGTTCTTGCCGTTAATCTCCTTGCCTGTTGCCTTGGTATCTCCATGGACAGCAAACTTTTTAAAGGATGCCTCCACCTCTGCTACGGTAACCGAACCATCTGCCATGCTGGTACATACACACATAGGCACACACACAGAAGGTGGAAGGATAGAGAGTGAGGTGAAAAGGACACGATTAACATGTAAGATCACATCATTGAACAGGGCTTAAAGAAGGCTGACAGAGGAGGATACATCTTTTAAACGCTGTGCGTCTACTTTTGTTGTCAAAATTGAAGGTCTGTTGTTGACAGAGTCCGCTAAATGAGGGCATATTGTCGGGGGACATCTACTAATTTGTGAGAGTAGTAGCGTTAACCCTACTGTTCAGTCTTTCTTCGGCCATTACATACACACAACTGAACAACACGCAGCCAACTGAATTAGCTGGATGGATTTGCTGCTCCAAAAAGAAATACGTTCGATGCATTTTTTAAATGCATGGCATTAGTAAGAACAGTAATAGAAAATGTAAAACATATACAGTGTTTTGCAGGCCGTTCTGTAACAAACAATGTACTTGTTAAACCCTGCTCTGTTATCTGTCTGCACGCAATTTTGTCTTTGCTCCTTTAATGACCCAAAAGGCCATCCATATATTACAGCGTACCTGCAAGAAGGAGTGTTGCTTGTGGATGAGGATGCTGGGAAGCTGCTGCTGCTGCTGATGCTGTTGCTGCTGCTGATGCTGTTGCTTTCACTTCACTTCCTCTCGGTCCTAGCACAGTACCCAGAGAACGATGGAGGGAGACAGAGAGAGAGCAACGAAGGGAGGGAGGGGAGAGAGAGAGAGTACCGACCAGCACAAGATATGACATCATGCAGTGCACCATGTCTGTGTGTTGCGCATGAGCCCTCGTTTATTCTGCTCTACTCTCTTCCTCCCCTTTCCTCTTCCTCCTCCCTCCCTTCCTAACTCATGCCTCATGATTTATTCGACAGCTATGTCTGCCACGCCCGTTTCTGTCGAGCTGCGCTGAGTTACAAGATGCCCTTTGTTTTGACAAAGATGAAGAGAAGACTTACAGATCTAATAAGGAGTCTTGGAACATGCAGCGTACACCCCTATCATACTTGATTTTACATTCAGATTTTTGTTATGGTTTCTTACTTTTCTTAATAGCCCATCACTGTTTCATGCATCACTGAATACCCCTGGTAAAGGTTTGTGTGCCAGGACAGACATGAGGGGTGCCTACCTTATCATATGTCTTTTTCTCAAAAGATTACTGGACAATAGTTGGGTCTTGTGTGTGTGGCCAAGCACAGAGCTGGTTTGGTCTATCTGTCCAGGCGGGACCTTCAGAAACAGCTTTTGATATTTGGATTTGGAAGATCAAACCAACATTTACCATCGCTTGCGAAGGTTTTTTGGCTGCTCCTGCACTGCGCCAGCATGATCTTTAGTGCAATATGCAAGCTGATTGATGTACTACAAGCCTGGAAGACAGAGATACTTCATATGTATTTTTTTTGTCTTTTCTAACCTGTCTATTTATACGCATTTTATTTTATTCATCTTTATAAACCAGCAGGAATGAAACCTCTTTAAAGGACAAGGGGTGGTTAAAATGAATTAATTTCCAAGTCATATTAACACAAATACAATTACAATAGTTTACATTCCCAGCATGTC
This sequence comes from Aplochiton taeniatus, assembly GCA_017639675.1. Classification (NCBI taxonomy): domain Eukaryota; kingdom Metazoa; phylum Chordata; class Actinopteri; order Galaxiiformes; family Galaxiidae; genus Aplochiton; species Aplochiton taeniatus. The sequence continues at coordinate 6,930,111 of CM030177.1, forward strand.
TTTCCAGGTAATCTTTCTGTTCTCATTGTATGTGACATATCAGTAATGATGCTCTGGTGTGGTGGATTTGGTTTTTGTCTGCTGCACTTGTACTACTATTTCAGTTTGCTTAAGGGATGATTTCCAGTGGTCAGTATGTACGCATTAGTTCCTACTACACAGTCTCATAATTCCGTAAATGTCATCTCCAGTTTCACATCAGTGCACTTAGTTTCCTCTGTGAGCAATAGCACTAGAATCCCTATTCCATTATCGGCGAGGCTGCTTAGACACTGTGCAACACCAACGATTTTTTAGCATGAGCAAACCCTTTTCTTATCAACTCGAGCGGTGGTAGTATCTCCCACTCAGTCAATGAGCATCTGAGCTGGGGTAAAATCCTTAAGCACTACAGCCTTACCCTGGCGGGTGACCTAAACCTTTAAAAGCACTCATTGCCCCTGCTCTGAATCAATCATTAAGACTAACATTGTAGCCCCTGCCCAGATTTTTGTCACGGGCCAATTGGGTCTGCATTCATGAAGAATCCTTCATTTGACAACTGTCCCTTTACCCTTTACCAATTGTGGACTTTGTTTTTTTGTTTTATTTTCTTGCCATTCTAGCCGAACTTAGGTTGTCACTAAGCAGTTTAGTAGACGTTTGGCACGAGGGGTAGTTGTTGCCGTGGTTATCATATTGCACATATATGGGGAGTGTAAATCTGACCTTAACTTTGGTCCCCAAACAATCCTGTTTCATTACAGTCAATGTAACTGCAGTGCTGCTGTTCATACAAGGTTCAACGGGGACAGTCTGCACTTGAATCTCTTTCTCATATTATTTCAAAGTGTGGAGTACAAAGCCCTGTGGGTTTTATTTATGCAATCCCAGATATCTGTTCTGCCCACCAACCCTCAAATTGCCAACCTACATAATAGAACAAATCTGAAGACAGAGATAATTGCGTATTCCATTGTAATTGGTGCTACATTTATTCCAATTTTACAGCACACAAGAAAACCCTTATCTTCTAATCGACAAATTGGCTTTAAGGTGAATACAGTGACTTTGGTTCCCGAACTTTTTAGGAGATTCACTGCTTGACTAAATGTATACTAAAGTCAACACCTAGAATACTTAAACCGGATCGCTACAGGCCGACTGAGCCCCAACACTTACTTCATTGTCAGTTTTTCCTGTTGAGACATTCTAGGTTTTGACCTTGAGGACATGTTTATTGTGAGTTCTTTTGTTTATGTTTTCTAAGGGTATACAAATACACAGGTACAGTGTCCTGTGTGAGTGACAGTTCACAGGAAAAGCAGGCCATTGTGTTTTGACATCATTATCCATTTTGAAATCCATTGTTTTGTCAATAACAAGACGACGTCATCATGTTCCGACCTGCAGGTGTCCAGCATTGAATAATAATAATTTTAACAATTTGTACGGTGTATTTCCTAAAATCTGTGCTTTAAAATGTAAATATATGTTAGAAATTGCAGTGAAAAAGTACATCCTGATTAACACCAAAAATAAAGGTATTAATGAATGTCTGCAGATTACAAAACAATAAAAATAAACCTAACTCTGAATGTTTGTCAGCGCATAAGAAAGGTGAAATAACACTGCACAATAAACTAAGATGTCAATAACATATTATATTAAGGTTAAAATGTGAAGTCCGGCTATAAAATTACAATTATCTAGGTTTAATAAATGAACTGAATAGCCGATGTCCACTTATATCAGAGTCCATGGTAGTAAAAAAAAAATCCTAGTTGTTTTTATTTCTGCATAGTCAGTAGATTCCATCAGTCACCCTCACTTGTACGTTTCATGCAGGTGTTGGAAACACTGTGGGAAGTTTTCTCATCTCTTATTTACCCTTAAACACAGCCTAGCCTTTAAATATCAGAGCAGGGACACCAAGCTTGTGCTTTGACTGCTCTCATACAGGCCTCCCCCTTTGTGGACCCAGCACCAGTGTTCAGATCCTTTCAGATCTCAGTCTGCTCCAGCAGTTTGATGTCCATGGCTGACTCCAGCTTCCCCCTGCCTCCAGAGGCCTACTGCCTTCTGTGTGCAGACAAACTCCAGGACCCTGTGACCATCCCTTGTGGAGACACCTATTGCATAGAGTGCATCACCATCTACTGGGACCAATGTGACCACTCTGGGGTATACAGCTGCCCTCAGTGCCGGGCCACCTTCACGCCCAGGCCCGTGTTGAGACGCAACTTACCCAGCGTGAGCCAGGAGCACAGCCAGCGGCCTGAACTCACGCCTTTCCCCTACCTAAAGAGAGACTCCTTGTGTGACTTCTGCGTGGGCCGTCGCAGCAAGGCGGTCAAATCTTGCCTGATGTGCCTGGCCTACTACTGCGAGACCCACGTCAAGCCCCACTACGAGTCGGCCACCTTCAAGCGGCACAAGCTGGTGGACGAAACAGGCCACCTGGACCGGAAGATCTGCCCTCAGCACGAGAAAGGACTGGAGTTGTTCTGTCGCTCGGACCAGATGTGCATCTGTGTGCTGTGCACTGTCAGAGAGCACCGCGGTCACAACATAATTTCCGCAGAGGAGGAACGCACCGAGAAACAGGTATCTCTTTCTCTTCTCACACTCCCTGAACGCTCTGGCCAGGGAACGAAAATGTTAACCAAACTGTCATATGACAGATGCATGTTGTGGTGTGTGTGTGTGTGTGTGTGTGTGTGTGTGTGGGTGTGTGTGTGTGTGTGTGTGTGTGTGTGTGTGTGTGTGTGTGTGTGTGTGTGTCTGTGTGTCTGTGTGTGTGTGTGTCCCTGTAAGAAAGTCCTGGTGGTGACTCAATCCCAGGTCCAGCACATTATCCAAGAGAGGATGAAAGAACTGCAGGAGCTCCGCCATAACATTGATGTGCTCAAAGTAAGAGCTGTAACCAATAACCAATATTATGGCTTGATACATACTATGAAATATGGTAACATTATAATGGGTTACATTTTGACATAAACTTTAATTTCTAACATGTACCATCTTCTTCTTCCTAACCCAGAGCAATGCTCAGAGGGCTTTGACAGACAGTGATAAAATGTTCCACGAGATGCTGCAGGCAGTGGAACGCTGGCGGGCGGAGATCTCCCAGCTGATCAAGGCCAACATGCAGGCGAGCATGTCCCAGGCGGAGGGCTACGTGGAGCGCCTGGAGCAGGAGATCCTGGAGGTGCAGCAGCGCGACGCAGAGCTCCGGCAGATCCTCGACACCGAGGACAACATCCATTTCCTGCAGGTGAGGTGGAGAGCTACCGACGGTCAACAGGAAACAGCGAATTGTGGCGGTGCAGACAGCACCTTTCATTGTTGCATATTGACTGTAAGTGTGATTTTTCTTTTTAATGTCCCGTAGAATTTCCCTTCTCTGTGTGTGCCTCCTGAGCCCATGGTGCCCAAGGTGCTGATCAACCCTCAGTTTTCCTTTGGTGAGATGGCCAAAACGGCCACTGACATGAAGGAGCATCTGGATGAAGTCTGTAAGAAGGAACTTAGCCAAATATCTAAGAAAGGTTAGTTGAACAAGATGTTTCCCAGTACAGGAATGGCCCCGTTCAACAAGTCAAGTATTAATAACCAACAGTAACCTTTTTCTCACAGTAAGTGAAACACCTGTGTACATACTCCTACCAAGAAACGGTGACAAACGGCTTAAAGGTACATGTCATCTCGTTCAATATATATTGACATTTGAATATGAAATAGTTCATCAACAGTGCGTTGCACATTTTAACCCATACTCTTACTTTATTATAAAGGTCTAGGAAGGGCAGATATTCCGGAGCCAAGAACTAGAGCCGATTTTTTTAAATGTAAGAAGACTCTGCACAGTCTTATCCATTGCATTGCTTTTTAATCTTCATATTTTAACTCTTGGATGATGTTCCTCTTCAGACGCAGCTAAGATGACATTTGACCCAAACACAGCTTATAAAGAGCTGGTTCTGTCTGAGGGGAACCAGAGAGTATCCCGGAAGAAAACAACCCAGTTCTACCCTGACCACCCTGAGCGTTTTGACGGCTTCTCCCAGGTGCTGTGCAGAGAACCCCTAAGTGGATCCAGGTTCTACTGGGAGGCCGAGTGGAGTGGAGAGTTCTCCATCGGCGTGGCCTACAAGAGCATCAGCCGCAAAGGCAAGAACTCCCACAGTCTTCTGGGCTACAACGACAAGTCCTGGAGTCTGCTCTGCTCTGATTCGGGTTACTCAGCCTGGCATAACAAAATCGACAAAGATCTGCTTGATGCCCCGAGGGCAACACGGATTGGTGTGTACCTAGACCATGCTGCCAGCACTGTGGCCTTTTACTCTGTGTCGAACACTATGGATCTGATTTACAAGTTCCAGGCTCAGTTCTCGGAGCCCCTGTATGCAGGCTTTGGTGTAGGTTCCTCAGTGTGCCTCATACAGTTGCAGCAGAACCCCAAGCCATACTGAGGTTGGGACCCAATGATAGGATGAAGTATAGATCCATTAATACCATTTAAGTGATAACGCCCGACTATAAATAAAATCCTGATATAAAAGTACATGTATTAAAATACTGTTAACAAAATTGTATATAAGATGATTGTTGTGATGGCATATGTACATTTTGCCATAAGCATAAAGCATGGATGAAATGAAGTCTCATAATAAATTATTGTTGCTAAACACTTTAGACGCCTTATTAATCGAGAAAATAAAAAAGGACAACAAAGTAGTTTCAGCAAATAAATGATTATAAATAAATATGTTTCTATCCTCTACAGTTTTCTGTTCGAATGAAGTATGCATTACATCACATAGAAATATGCCATTCAGGGAATAGGGTCCAGCTGTGTGTAGGTTTCAATGTGCTTGTGTATGTGTAAGAACGGGCCTGTCCTGTGTGTGAAGTGAGACTTATGATCTAATCTGACCTAAACAATTGCATGCAATTGGGGCCAAAGGGCCCATTTCCCAACATAGCTCAAAGTGGTTGTTTCGCTTAACTGGTTTTCTTGTTGTTGTTTTTTCCGACACGTAAATGAAGGTTCCAACTCAAAACTAATGTTTTAAGTGTGCTCTCACTCCTTGTGTGTGAGTGATACAGGCTGGACAAGATTAGCACCTCTTTGCCCCAGGTCTTGCTAAAAATGCACCTTGCACTACTACTCTAAATACAGTGTTACAATTTTTCTCAATTGCTTTGGCACAATTCTCGAAAAAAATGTGAAGTTCCCAGCACTGAAGATGCAGTGCCCAAAAACAGCTCATATGTAAAGCAAGACACTATGGTTAACCTGCAAAAGGCTGTAACCCACCCCAAACCTTTAATGCATGTGTCAAAATGAAGTTATTGTTTCAATTAATGAGTCATAGCCAGGCCTCTCCTGGGGACCATCACCTTAACGTGGTGGAGAGGTTTGTGTGCCTCTGTGAACCTGAGGGCTGTATTGCCTGGAACCTTGTGTTCCTGGTAGGGTCTCCCATGGCAATTTGGTCTCAGGCGAGGGGCCAGACAAAGAATGGTCCCAAATACACCTCATGGACAAGCGAGGAAGAAGATTAGATACCCGGCCCGGAGGAAGCCCGGGGTCCCCTCCTGGAGCCAGGCCCAGGAGGAGGACCCGTCAGCGAGCGCCTGGTGGCCGGGCTTGCCACGGAGCCCGGCCGGGCACAGCCCGAAGAGGCAACGTGGAAAACATCGCCGTCTCAACTTCTCCGTCCCGTGGGCTCACCACCTGCGGGAAGAACCAATGGGGTCGGGTGCGCTGCCAGAAAGGTGGTAGTGAAGGCAGAGGGTCTCGACGGACCAGACCTGGGTGGCAGAGGCTGGCTTTGGGGACGTGGAACGTCACCTCTCTGGGAGGGAAAGAGCCGGAGCTTGTGCGGGAGGTGGATCGCTACCAGTTGGATCTGGTGGGGCTTACCTCTACGCACAGCCTCGGCTCTGGTACCTCAATCCTGGACAGGGGTTGGACTCTATTCTTCTCCGGAGTGGCCCAAGGTGCGAGGCGCAAGGCGGGAGTGGGGATACTTATAAGTCCCCGGCTGAGTGCCTCTGTGTTGGAGTTTATCCCGGTGGATGAGAGGGTCGCCTCCCTGCGCCTGCGGGTCGCAGGGGGGAAAACTCTGACTGTTGTCTGCGCCTATGCGCCAAACAGTAGTGTGGAGTATTCGGCCTTCTTGGAGACCCTGGATGGAGTCCTGCATAGGGCTCCTGGTGGGGACTCCGTAGTCTTACTGGGAGACTTCAACGCACATGTGGGCAATGATGGAGACACTTGGAGGGGCGTGATTGGGAGGCACGGCCGCCCGGATCTGAACCCGAGTGGTGGCTTGTTATTGGACTTCTGTGCTAGTCATGGACTGGCCATAACGAACACCATGTTCGAACATAAGGATGCTCATAAGTGTACTTGGTACCAGAGCACCCTGGGCAGAAGGTCAATGATAGATTTTGTTATCGTGTCATCGGATCTGAGGCCCTATGTTTTGGACACTCGGGTAAAGAGAGGGGCGGAGCTGTCAACTGATCACCATCTGGTGGTGAGTTGGGTCAGGTGGCCGGGGAAGCCCCTGGACAGACCTGGAAAGCCCAAACGTGTAGTGCGGGTGAACTGGGAACGTCTGGAGGAGGCCCCGGTACGGGAGGCCTTCAACTCACACCTCCGGCGGAGCTTCTCTTGCATCCCTGTGGGGGCTGGGGGCATAGAACCGGAGTGGGCAATGTTCAAAGCCTCCATTGCTAAAGCCGCGTCTGAGAGTTGTGGTCTCAAGGTCTTGGGTGCCTCAAGGGGCGGTAATCCCCGAACACCCTGGTGGACACCAGGGGTCAGGGGAGCCGTCCGACTGAAGAAGGAAGCCTTCCGGGATATGTTATCCCGGGGGACTCCGGAAGCAGTTGCAAGGTATCGACAGGCACGGAGGACTGCAGCCTCGGCGGTGGCAGAGGCGAAGCAGCGGGTGTGGGAGGAGTTCGGAGAAGCCATGGAGAAGGACTTTAGGCTGGCACCAAAGTTGTTCTGGAAAACCATCCGGCACCTCAGGAGGGGAAAGCAGGGAAGCATTCAAGCTGTATACAGCAAGGATGGGACGCTGCTGACTTCAACTGATCAGGTGATGGGACGGTGGAAGGAGCACTTTGAGGAACTCCTAAACCCGACAAATCCCCCCTCTATGGTTGAGGCGGAGCTAGAGGATGATGGGGGATCAACGCCAATTTCCCTGGTGGAGGTCACTGAGGTAGTCAAACAACTCCACAGTGGCAAAGCCCCAGGGGTTGATGAGATCCGCCCTGAAATGCTGAAGGCTCTGGGTGTTGAGGGACTGTCATGGATGACACGTCTCATCAACATTGCGTGGAGGTCAGGGACAGCACCTAAGGAGTGGCAGACCGGGGTGGTGGTTCCCCTCTTCAAAAAGGGGGACCGGAGAGTGTGTGCCAATTATAGGGGCATCACATTACTCAGCCTCCCCGGGAAAGTTTACTCTAGGGTGTTGGAAAGGAGGGTCCGGACGATAGTCGAACCTCGGATTGAAGAGGAACAATGCGGTTTCCGACCAGGGCGTGGAACAACGGACCAACTTTTTACTCTCGCAAGGATCCTGGAGGGGGCCTGGGAGAATGACTATCCGGTCTGCATGTGTTTTGTAGATTTGGAGAAGGCGTATGACCGGGTCCCCAGGGAGCTATTGTGGGAGGTGCTGCGGGAGTATGGGGTGAGGGGGTCACTACTTAGGGCCATCCAATCTCTGTACTCCCAAAGCGAAAGCTGTGTCCGGGTTCTCGGCAGTAAGTCAAACTCGTTTCCAGTGAGGGTTGGTCTCCTACAGGGCTGCGCTTTGTCACCGATTCTGTTTGTGACATTCATGGACAGGATTTCAAGGCGCAGCCGCGGGGGAGGAGGGCTGCAGCTTGGTGAGCTTGGGATCACGTCACTGCTTTTTGCGGATGATGTGGTACTGATGGCGCCATCGGCCTGCGACCTTCAGCACTCATTGGATCGGTTTGCAGCCGAGTGTGAAGCGGCTGGGATGAAGATCAGCACCTCCAAGTCTGAGGCCATGGTTCTCAGCAGGAAACCGATGGAGTGTTTACTCCAGGTAGGGAATGAGTCCTTACCCCAAGTGAAGGAGTTTAAGTATCTTGGGGTTTTGTTCTCGAGTGATGGGAAAATGGAACGTGAGTTGGGCCGGAGAATCGGAGCAGCGGGAGCGGTATTGCAGTCGCTGTATCGCACCGTTGTAACGAAGAGAGAGTTGAGCCGAAAGGCAAAGCTCTCAATCTTCCGGTCCATCTTTGTTCCTACTCTCACCTATGGTCACGAAGGATGGGTCATGACCGAAAGAACGAGATCACGGATACAAGCGGCCGAAATGAGTTTCCTCCGGCGGGTGGCTGGCTTCTCCCTTAGAGATAGGGTGAGAAGTTCAGTCATCCGGGAGGGACTCGGAGTAGATCCGCTGCTTCTTTGCGTAGAAAGGAGCCAGTTGAGGTGGTTCGGGCATCTAGTTAGGATGCCACCTGGCCGCCTCCCTAGGGAGGTGTTCCAGGCACGTCCAGCTGGGCGGAGGCCACGGGGCAGACCAAGGACCAGGTGGAGGGATTATATCTCCATGCTGGTCGGGGAGCGCCTTGGAATCCCCCAGTCAGAGCTGGCGGATGTGGCCCGGGAAAGGGAAGGATGGGGCTCTCTGCTGGAACTACTACCTCCGCGACCCGATCGGATAAGCGGACGAAGATGATGATGATGATGATGATGATGATGATGAGTCATAGCCACCAAAATGACATGTTCCTTTGACATTGTGTAAACAGGGGTGTAGCACAAAATTCTGGGCCCTATACATAAGCAGACTCTGTGGGTCCCCTCCCTCTCCCTCCCCAATTTTTGTAACAAATAATTGAGCCAACAACTGTAAACACAAATCTGTAGTGATAATTAGTCACTAATAAACTGTTCATACCACATTTAAACTAGTAGGCCTAATAATAATGATATGTGCGTAGGTGTGCACAGTTTGAAATCTCACCACATTTTAACACTCCTTTCTCAAAAGAGGTCCTTCAATTACTTTACCATGGTTAAATTAGGTTTTCTTGGAGTTTATAGTTTTCTTTTCTTCATGTTTATTTAAGTATTTAGAATTCCCAAGTGTTTTCCAGGGCTTTCAGGGGATATGGAGTAGGCAGCCCGTCAAAAATTGTAGCCAGCTAGAGGAGTCCAAGCCCCCGTTTTGGCCGTAAAAGCCCACATTTTGTGGCCTCTTAACATTCTGATGCCACAATTTGCACTGATCTTAATTATTGCATATTTTAAAGAGGTTGCCTACCCAATTGAAAACATGTTGGCTAGGGAATTATTATAAAGGAGAAATAGGCTTCTTGTGCGTTATAGCCCACAGTCTGTAAATAGCTAGTCACACCACTTGACTGCTCAAAACTTTTGTAAAGAATCATTAGACCTTATTTTTTTAGTATTATTATTTATTTATTTTAAAATCTGCAATTTCACATTGACTGAATTAGTTACGATATCCTACCTCAAACAGTTGAGTGAGCTGAGCTCCCCAGCCTCCCCTTGAGTCTGAATTGACTCTGAATTGTTTCTATTATCATGGGTGTTTGGCCGGCAGCCGGCCCTTATGGGAAGCTCTGTAAACTAAGCTATTCAACTCCTTTTCGTTTTTTTAACCTCTACATTGAGAGCTTATATAAAGAGAAGACCTCACTAGAGCCATGCTATATTTCTTGGGGATTGACAGACAGTATTTGCGAAAAATAGTCTGAAAAGAATTGGACAGATATACAGTTACTTAGGCTACATGATTTTAATAATATACTATTAAGTAAGTAAGCACAAGACATAGCTATGATCGACAATCTGTCTAAGATTTTACTTTTTCTTCACAAACTTTCTGTTTATATACATCATATATAAAAACTCTTTCTGTAATAGATAATAAAGTTCCAACTTGTGTGTTGTGTCCAAAATTAAATCCAACTCATAGGCCTTAAGTGGGATTGAGACGTAGTTGCACGCACTTGAGAAACCATGATTTACTCCTGGTGTGGTATTGAATCACAAAGAGGGGTTCTTATTGGCTGCAGAATCAATCAATTGCTTCCATGTGTGTTTACTTTTGAGAGTAGAAAATAATTTGACTGCATTGCAGTTGCACACATTTACCTCTTGAGGCAACAGATCAGACAGAATCGTTGCAGTCCCGTTTAAAAGAGTAATTTTGCTTTATCCACAGTTTATTTATTTAGACAGTTCTTATACGTTCGTTTCTTTTATTAAAACTGGTTGTCTCTAAAGCGACACATTTTGAAATGTAGGCCTACTTGTATTTTGTGATCCTTTAGTTTTCATTCAATTCAACGCATTTACCCGCGTTTTTACCCCATTTCTATAATAAAAACAAAAACTAACGGCTGAAGGTCGTGAAAATTCGAGTACTATACTCACTACACAATTATACATTTTGAACCGGTATATAGATGGCAAATCGGTGTATGGAACCTATTGATTTAAGCCCTTTTTTCAGGTGGAGCAACGTAAACTGTAACAACGTCTCGACATGCGCACTTGGCGTAAAGTAGCATAACCTTGTATACTGCGGTTACTGAGCCCGTAACTGTTTATGGAAGAAGGCTATATTGGAAATGCTGGAAAACTCACTGGCTGGGTAACTGAATAAATACTTTGATACATTAAAGAACCCGGTCTAAATGGATAAAAGTGCCCGGAGACATCGGAATCAAGACTCGAACCCATGCATTGAGGAAAGCGATGGGTCACAGAAGTGTTTAGATGTCAATAACTATGACAAGAGTATGTGCTCTGCCTATTTCCAAAGATACAAAAATTGCAGAAAGTACTGGCACAATATCATGGTGGAGAGGAGACGTAACGGTGTGAAGCCAGACATGCCCACCGCTGAGGAGAGGCAGGAGATTCTGGCCGAAATAGGGGGCAAGCCATACTGAAACACTGAAACTTGTGCGTCCAAGTGTGGCTGTTGAAGTACAATTTTGGCCTTACTTCATCAGCTGGATGAATGACTCGTTCTTGTTCCTACTACACAACACAGATTTAGGCACCATTTGGTGTGTTGGCGCTTGTGCCAATGATCATGGACCTGTAACTCCAATAATTCATCGTTTCTGGCATTTTTGATTCATTGTATTACATGGTTTGTTTATATGTTATGAAGAAATTAATCTCTGCGAGTACTGTATGAATAACGTTGCCATATTAAAAAAAATTATGTAAAAGAGCAAACCTTGACAATGCAATTGAGTCCTGTATTTTTGTGAAATGGTGTGCCTTCTCCAAACGTGAAACTTCTAGGATGGATATTTTGGTATTTTATTAGTGTAACATGACTTTTTTTTTTTTTTTACATACACTGCCAACAGTTCCTTACTAGTAGAATTACTTTGTGCCATTGCGGGTCCTTTAATTAGCTTAATAATATTGTATTAGATCCCTAGCTTAGATTATCAGGTAATGCTAAAAATGCTACTTGATTAAAAATGTTTGGTGCACCTTTTTCCTTCTGAAATAAATACATTATTTTACAAAATTACATAATCCTCATTACATGTGCACATAACACATTAACTAAATCCTTGACTCTTCAATGACTTATCTAAAAAACCAAATGTATAATATTAACATTCCTTAGAAATTAGGAAATCTTTGTTAATCTTTCTCAGATTTTATGATCACTAATATGGAAATTAAGACAGATATAATCAGCAGTCTCCGGGCCATATCCTTGAATATTGGCAGCCAAGACCTCTAGGGGGGTACATTTATATACAGTCGAATGTCTGTTGAGGATCTCAACAATTTCGTAGAAAGTGGGAAAGTTAAGACCATTGTTACAATTTATCTTACGCTCTGGTTAGGAGACAAGAATGGAAATGTGATTTGGGCCACTTAATACGCTGAACCAGTTTTGAAACATAAATAATTTTGCCCCTTTCATAGCAAAGCACCCGATATACAAACATTGACTGCCTTAAGTAACTTTCAAGGATAAATATTGACTGGGCTGAGAAATGAAAGTCCTCCACTACTATTTACAATTTACAGGCACATTCACACACAAATGCCTATTAGCATATCTATCAGGTAACTCCAACAACATTGCTGTCTCCACGTGCCCCAGTGTCTATGATTTCAGTTAGTGAACACGTTGGCCGTTGATGACAACGTCATCAAACTCGTCCTGAAAGAAGATACAGGGAAAAGGTGTCAAATGAATTGTTCATTCAACCTTAAAAACGAAAGAAATATGATCAACCTTTAATTCTGCTTAGCACCCGTGGTCGCCAGCCATACTAACCTCTTCACTGTCTTGCTCCTCATCTTCATCTTCGTCCTCTTCGTCTTGACCATGGGTGTCGGAGGCCCCTCCAGCCTTCAGCAGGGCCTGCACCTCTTTGTTGGGCCTGTGCAGGGCACAGTAAAGGGCAGTGTGGCCGGCGTACGAAGGCTGGTCCACACTGGCTCCTGCCTGCAGTAGCAGCTGCACCACCCTGGAGCTCTGGGACTCAACAGCCCAGAGCAGAGGGGAACGGCCAGAGCCCAGATCCTGGAGCAAGAAGAAAGAGACAAAAAAGCCAAGCCATCGACAGTCATGAGTTCTGCAGACCTAGCAATAAAAAACACTTCAAAATGAACAATTAATAGTAGTCCTTTTTGAATCCCTTTTTAAAATGTCCCTTCTCTTTAGGTTAAATGCAATATTTCTGTTTACATTGCAAAACCAAAAGACTAGAAATACTAACTAGAGTATTCACTCTAACTTTGTCTCTAAACTGTTCAACAGTTTAGTCCAACTTTAGTGGCTTGTGCCAAGAAACACCTAGGACTGCAAAAAAAACAACTTTCGCCCTGCGGTCTAGAAAGCCCTTGGACTTACCCTCTGGTTTACGTCAGCTCCTGCCTCAATCAGCATACAGATGATGTCCTCCCTACCCTTTTGCACGGCCAAATGAAGTGCACTTAACCCTGGAGGACATTACCAAAGTTTGTTATAACAAGCATGTTGGAATGGAGAACAATGATTAAGAGAACGCAGGACATTGCCACAAAAATATGGAAGCGTATCGCAGTCAAAATTCAAATGAAAATCCAGTACTGTACGTAAGGTAGCAATGTATTGCTGAGATTGAATTTCCATTTCCCACTATGTTCAAAATTTGTGTCAAAATAAAAATTCAATAATTTCCTCTTTCCTTTGCCATCCCATTCACAGGCAGTGAAAGCAGCAGAATTTAAAATGTAATACAAATGGTACCAGCGCTCCTGTCTTTCACATTGCATTTTCATTGCGCTGCGCTTATGGCCTTAGAATTTGAAAATGGAAATGCAATCTTCACAGCATGTAAATATGAATGGCAAATTACGTTACAAATGATCTAATTTTGAAGCATTTGAACTGGCAAACGCTACCCATTGTATTGGAATTTCCATTTCCCACTTCTATATGCAAACTTGGTGTCCAAAAATAACTAAATGAAATCTCAGAACTATATCGTCACTTTATGTGTTACATTTCAATTTTGACTGCAATGTTCTTCCATACCAAATTGCCGGCACATTCATTATTTACTTAGAATTGTCTCTGAGTGAACATACCTGAGTAGTTGCTAATATGCAGGTAGTCAGTGTTCTGACAGTTGGATGTCATCTCTCGGACACAGTTGTGCCTTAGCTCCCTTACAGCCAAGTGCAATGGAGTATTCCCCCCTCTCTCCTGGATCTCAGCGCTAGCACCCCCCCACAACAGTCCCCTCACACACGCCGACTGATCCACAATCACTGCCAGGTGGAGGGCAGTCTGACAGGGAGGGACAGAGTAGTTTAATTTTTTTTTTAAATCAACAAGGAGCCATCTATGAGTGGTTAATGATTTGTAGATTCAAAGCATCAGCCTTTAATATCCTTATTACATTTGGCTTTTAATTAAGCAGAACGTTCATACTCTTTCTCCTGTGCAAGTCTGCTCATGTTAAGGAGCTAGAATGTGCAATTATAAAATGAACCATGTATTTGCGTCGCTATCAGAACATTCTACAGCACCAAATCAAGTAAACCCCCTAAAGCAAATTGGCACCAAATCAAGTAAACCCCCTAAAGCAAATTGAAATCCTTTGAAATGCTTTTTCAAGATGTAGTCTAAACAAGAAAAACCTGGCAAAAAGAATTATCATGACAACCCTAATCAACCCCTGATCAATAAATACAGGGAATTTGGTACATTTTAGATTGGGATTGAAGATTGGGGGGCTATGTATAAAAAAATATATATTAAAGGTGACCGTTTGTGTACTTTAATTTCTAGTCATTTGGCTTTCTGACAAATCACTGGAGTATAGAGCAACAACGTTAAATAGCCTACATCCAAATTGCTATAAAAATTATTTAGGTTGGCTCTGTAGATAATTCTCACCTGTCCTAAGTCGTTCTGGATGTCAAGGTATGGCACCCAACTCTGGTCCACTGCTATTACCCCTAGGAGGTATTGCACAAAGGTCCAGTGCTCATGGATAAACGCAAGGTGAAGAGCACTAGGGGAGGAGGGATATGACTTGAAATAGACATGTTATAGGTGAACAAAGTATAAAGTTATTATTGATGTTGCACTCTCGGTAGATTTGCAGTCATGCACTTACGTGTCTCCATCTTCAGACACAAAGTTCAAAGTGTTAAACAACTCTTCTCTCCTCCGTCGTTCTTCCTCGGGACTTGTAGCTGCCTGTCTTGCTGCGTCGTCCTCGCCCCCTGTGTCCGCGATAACTGGTTCATTCAGGTGCATGGTCCCTAGCTCTTGGGATATATTACCCATGGTGTCGTCTGTAATTGAGTCCCCAATGGCTGAGTCCAACCGTTCACTGCAGCCGAAAGAGCTGGAGTCAATGGACGGGTGGTTGACACTGTCCTCTTGTGAGGTGTAACAGGTCGTGTTTGTCCTAGGACCCCAGGTTGATTTCTCATGTCGAAGAGAATCTTCCAGGCTGAGCGCGGCTCCGCTCAGACAATCAAGCCCACTGTCGCACCAGTCCTCGGGTTCCAGAGTGTCTGAGCCCAGGACATCTGGCTTGCCTTGCAATTCAAAACCCAGTCCAGGCCGTACAGCCTGTTTTCCAGAATCGCACCAGGACTGAATTCCAGCCATTTTGTATTTAAAAAAAACACTGTGGGTTGGGCGTCTGTAGAAAAATTATTGTTTCAAGACAATTTTCAGTTGGCATATAATATGGCGTTTAACATCTGTATGAACGAACGAAGAACTACGGTTTGCAAGCGAATGTTAGCTAGCTAGCTGCAAGCATGCTAAAGTAGCACGAACGCAATGGCAATAACGTTAGCAAGTAGCAGGTTCGCATGGAAAAGCTGGCTGCCCCCCAAAAATCTAGCTAACTCCCATCATATCTCATATTAAAAAGACTATTATTATATATTACCAGCTGAACTTGTTTACATGACAGTGCCCCTTTTAGTAAAGGAGTTGTCCTGGGGAATTCCCAAGCCTCTCCTCCAACTCTAATGATAGACGGATCAAAATACAGGGAAAGTTGGTTTTGCGCATGTGTGCTGTCCTGCTTTTTGTTATGAATTGACAAGTGTTTCTCCGACTTGACCACACGGTGGCAACCGTGACCTTTGTGGATATTCACCACTTGTTACTCATGTATATCAACAATGTCAAGGCTGTAAATGTAAAGGGAACACTATCAGCCAGCAAATGTAGCACTCAGCCATAGCAACAAGTTCCATAATTTTTGTGGTCATACTGTTAATAGAATATGGGATAGTGTTTGACACATTATATTCTTTTTGGATTGTAGGGGGGTCAAAACAAATCAAATGTTAAACCTGTGCATCTCTGGTATTAGGGTCGTTGCACATGTTGGAAGGCAGCAACCTGCTGCCAGGGGCAATTAGGAAATAAGATTAGCCATGCACTTAATTTATGCAGTCTCTGTGTATTGATCTTGGGGAGGTTGTTCGCATAGGTGGGGGATGGGCACACATTGGGCAAAGGGTCAAAAGAGAAAAACATGTATTTTAGTTGATGAATATCAGCCCAAGGTCCATGAGCAAGCAAGCCTGTTTCTGAATAAGATAATAAGGTTGTAGCCCAGTGTACATTTTGCCATGGCGGCAGATAACCATGTAGGGCATTAGCATGTGAGCCAGGCTTTATATTGAGTGCTCTGTTCAGCATGTATTCAGGGGAGAGGCAAGAAGGCAGTCCCCTGAGGGGAAGGAGCTCCATGATTCGGTGCTTATGTCGGGGGTGGAAAGGAGGGTAGAACATCACCACTCTACAGCATCTCTGGGAGAAACTGCTGGTCTATGCTCTTCTCTGTAGACATTTTTCAATGTTGGCAGGCGTACAAGAAGCCCATCCCCCATCCCGCCTCTCGTCTGCATCCAAGCTCAAACCCATCCCCTTTTATTGGTTTACGGTGGCGGACCATCCCCTTGTATATCAAGAGGAAATAGAAAATGAAAGTAAACACAATATCTTGCCATTGTTGGCACATCATTTGAGAATAAATCTTAGAGGTCATGTAATGTTTGTTTTACAATAATGATTTAAGAGTAATGAAATTGACTCTCTGCTCTAATGTGCTGTTGTTTCATATAGTTCACTACTAGGTACTCACTAATTTAAATCTAACGTGTGTGTGTGTGTGTGTGTGTGTGTGTGTGAAAGAGGAATAAAGAGAAACAGAACACACTTTCTCTAAAGGATTAAAAGGGGATTTTTAAAGATGTTCATTTATTCTGAGTCTGTAAATCTTTGCCAACTAATCATTACCTATTGGAATTGACTGTGCTTGTTGCTTAATCCCTTCTAATTCAAACACATCTAGTCAAAAGATGTCAAGATCAAGTTGTTGTATCATTATGCAGCACAAAGCTCCATCTAGTAATATCTGTTTTCTGATCAACTATTCCACTACTTCCTGATCCAGGAACATTTGGTATACTCAAAATGAACATACCTATCTGTAAACGATGTAGTCCTTTAAAATCTGAGTTTGTAAGTTGAGTATTCGTACGGTAGGAGACCATTAAACACAAGTTCCTGCTTAGTATTTTGATCTCAAAATGACATGTTAATATTTCGAATTACAGTAACTCCATATTTCATTAACTCAACAATATTATTCTCCATCTCGAAAGAATTAAGCCATTACAATGTAAAGATGAGAATAACTAACTACAGAAGATGCAGACCACAGTAAAACTATATTATTTCATTCCATCAGGATTCCATATTGAATGAAGTGTGGCATACACAAAAGTGTCACAATATCCAATGACAGTAAATACTGGCCAAATTCAGGTGTTCATGATGACATACATAGGCTTTTGTCATTTGAACCGTCATTGCCCTATGAACGGCAACTAAATATGAAGTGTGACATGTGCCATACTTGACCCTAACTTCTTTTGCTCTTGTCTCATATCTGTTTTGTAATTCACTGAGGCACTGGCAGACGTGAAAATAACATGCCAGATGTTCTCCAAATCAAGCATAGGGGAGCTAGGGTGATAGCAGGTTATTTTAAGGACCAAAAATCTTCCGAACAACATCTTCCAGGTGTGAGCTCTCAGGATGGAAGACATTTTCCTTTAAAACCTTGTTACAGTACATTCACTTAAAAAAAACATGTAATATAAACTTTTATGAAAAGATGATGAAATGCATTTTAAAGATGAGAGTGGTTTGTAGTTAGTGTCTAATCTACACAACAGTACGTTGATATTGTCTTTGAATATCTGTTCTTTGATTTGCAATATAGTAGAATGTAATTGGAAATGTTGCTCTTTGATCTTCTATGAGTGTTAATGAATATATTTTCTCTGTTTATGTGGAATGTAGTTTCTACTTCTTTTCTTGAAAGTGTGCCTCTGGCCCGTAAATGGCAAGCTATAATAGTTATATTGACAACAGAACCAGCAAGCTTGTTCAGGTCAAATCACCTATTCTACTGTCTTAAATGTGAGATTTCTATTTTCAACAACAGCTGGTAGATCATGGCAACAGTTGCTGCAGTTGACAAACGTGTGTGAAACCATGGTGACAAAAAGTTACCACTCGCTTCTTCTCTCCACCGGAGATTGGGAACTTCGTCCCGACTCTTGTCGCTATATTTACAGAGTGGTAGTGGGTAAGGGAGGAGGGTCCGGTTTGGGAAAGGCCCAGGGAGTCCTCACACAAACACTAGCAAGACATACGAATGATTAATAGTTTACCAATTCCACTTTTGGTTATGGATAGTGCATACTGTGTCCACGCTCCTCGCACTACACTGCCTTGTGATTTGGTTTTAGGCTCTACTGTAATTGGTTGTGCCATCTATTAGGCTTTTCTTCGAACAAGATTTTATTTTAGTGGCGACTACATGCAAATAGTAATCTCATTGGCCACCTGTAGTCAATAAATTGTTAGTGCTGTTGGCAGACTGCATCCGTCCCTCCAGTGGAATGGTATTGCCTTACCTGCTGGGGTATGTTACTGGGTAACTCTGACAGAGAGAGGTGGTATCAGGGGCCGTATTGAAAAGTTGCCAGGTTGGGTTATCGGTGGCCTTGGGGAAGTGGCCTGTAAACAGTGTGTTTTAAACCTGCCAATGGTTCTTTCCTCTAGCTCTAAATCAGAGCCCTGCGAGATTGAGTGCCTGCGTGTGTTGGAGTTGCTGGTGCTGGAGTGTGTATCTCGCATGCAAGAGAGAGAGAGAGAGAGAGGTTCAGTGTGTATGTGTGTGTATATGTGAAGCCCTCTCCTCTGTACCACCATGAAGGAGAGAGGGAATCTTGGTCCACCAACAGAGTGAAATAGCCCGCTTCTGTGTCATACCGAGGAGAATCAACAGTCAAATTCACATCTTTAATACATGAGAGCCCCAGAGTATCATTCGATAATAGAATGCACAGCCCTGCAGTTTTAGAAAAAACTGAGAATCAGCAGAAATGGCCCATGACTGCTCTGATCATTGAGGCAATAGTCCATCTGTAACCATGCAGTTAAGGGAGAGTGTTGTGCTGCACTCCACGCAGTAAGTCTGTTAGCATAGTGTACTAGGGCTTTATTTATTGTTCCTATGGCTATAGTAGGCTTCCACTGGAGGATAACATTCTCTTAATTAAGTCAAAGCATGCAAAATAGATTTGTGTGTGTGTGTGTGTGTGTGTGTGTGTGTGTGTGTGTGTGTGTGTGTGTGTGTGTGTGTGTGTGTTTGTGTGTGTGTTTGTAAGCGTGTGCACAATTCCTATGTGTCAGTGTTTTTTGGGGAAGTGGGTGATAAGTCAAATGTTGTATTAGTGTTACAGAGATAGCAACGCTACATGTTAGCACGTTGACTCAATGAACAACATTCTGTGAAGTAGAAGTAATCAATGTAGGTTTAGCACTTTAGAAAATGAAGGTGGTTGTGTTCTCAGCTGTCCCGTTTGATTGTTTTGTGTCCAACAAATGAATAACTGGTCCAAGGTTTATTCAGCGGGCTGACCCAATGGCAGCCATGGACTCTCAGAGCCCATATGGTCATACTGCAGTCCTCCCTGTTTGTAACAGCCAAAGATTTCACCAAGTCCCTGACATGACGGCAAGGCTGTCAGGCGCTATTGCGCGGGGCAATGTGACAAAGATGAGGCTTCCTTCCCTAAGCCATCAGTGTGATGAATGTCAAAGTGCACCCCTGGCGCTCGCTGCCATTCTCCACAACATTCTTCCCTCTCCTTCTCTTCTCCCCTGCTCTCCTCTCTTCCTCTTCAATGCTAGTCTCTACCAGTCAGTCCTCAGCCCTGACCTCATCATCCACTCTCCTTTCTCCCTCTTCCACCACTCTCTACACCACCACATTCTTGTAGTGTATGTTATGTGCACCTCTCTTACTCCCCTCAATAAATGGATACCTGTTTCTCGGCCCCACTGGATGTCACAAAATGGTCTTGTTGCTGTCTTTGGCTGATTGTGTGGTTTTAGAGCGTACGTCTACTTGAGTCAGGGTTGTGCGATCATTCAATGTCAGGAGAGTATGCAGTGGCTCATATATTAGGAAGAAGGGAGGAGGAGCTATTTACTAAATCAAAGTATAATTAGCAGCGTGGACCATTACGTCCTAGCAACTTTCTGTCATAACAAGAAAATAATAATAATAATAACAATAATAACTTTAATTTAAAAGTTCTTTTCTAGCAACCGAAGGACACTTTACAAATAAGAGGAAGCATTACAACAAATAAAAATGAGATCAAAGATGGTCCGATTAATAATAGTAGACATCCGCTCAGACAGTTCTAAAATAGGCCTGACAGAGCAGATATGTTTTGAGGAGTCTTTTAAAGGTTCCTAGGGACTCTGCATTTTGGATCTCCATAGGGAGGGAGTTCCAATGGGTGGGGCAGACACACTGAATGCTCGGTCACCAGAGGTCCGCAATTTGGTGTCAGGGATGGAGCGTAGTCCCATGTCAGCAGGCCTGAGATTCCGGGAGGGGGGTAGGAGTGCAGGAGGCCACAGAGGTATTGAGGGGCTAGGGCGTGGGGGGGACTTGTACATAAGGAGGGGGATTTTGTAGGAGACACGGGATCTAACTGACAGGGTGGAATCAAGAATGACCTTTAGGATGTGGACTTCTGAGCATGGGCAGATGGCACAGCCATCCCCAACCTTCGGGAACAGTGCCTTGGAGGTCACAACGCCATGAGCTCTGTTTCATTGCTGTTTAGTTGGAGAAGATGACATCTATGTTTTAATATTGAGGAGGCAGTTGACAAGGGACAGGGGAGGGAGTTGGGTGGCAGGTTTGGTACTGAGGTATAATCGAGTGTCATCAGCAGAGCACTGGAATCTTGGACAGTGGTGGCGGATGATATGACCAAGGGGAGCATGTAAATAATAAAGAGGAGTTTGGGCTGTGGTGGATTTGGAATCTTTGACGGAAACAAACTGCTTTCACGTCATGATGATAGGGAATTGGAAAAATATGAAGGACAGAATATATCGATGTTATAAACAAAACATACTTTCATTAAGGCTGCCCAACACATGAATGTTGAAGAGTTTAAATCTAAACATGGCAAATGATTCTATCTTTTGGGGGGGAATGTCTCTATCTGGTGGTATCCACTATGAGATATACGAACGTGTATACTTTAAACACCTTGTAATCTACAGAAATGCAGAAAGGTGGTACCACAGAGACTGTAGCATTCCTTCCAGACTGTAGAAGGTGTATGTCTATGGGTGTGTGAACTCCCATGCTTTTTGAAAGCTAATAAAAGCCTGTGTTTAGTAATCCACCCCACTGGAAATCATCTGAGCTGAAGTCAACATATGGTTCCTCTGCTGGATCCACCCAGCATCCCCGTGCATATTCTATTGGGCAAGGGGCAGCAGTGCCTGTTTCATAAGAGGTGTGTTTTTCTTTCGCGTCTATCCATTCACTGATAATTACATTTTATAGTTCATGAATACACATCTGTTATGGCTGGAGGGTGGATGAGAAGGGAGAAAGTTGATGGACTGTGTTTTGGGTATCTGACATGTATGTTTTGTACGATTATCATACAGGGATGTGTCATGGTGGTTGCGTCTGTAGTAGGACGTTGGTCCAACCACTTTCCGCAGCTGTCATGGGTTCTAACACTCTCTCTGAAGAGCTTTCAATATGTGACCTTCAAGTAGGGGGATTGATGTTATCCTTCAGCCAAGACCTTGGCTGATTGGAGGAGGTTATTGACACAAAACTGCTGATACCGGCGATTGAATATCCGCAGCTATTGATGTCTTTCTGCTCAATTGTATCTTCGTAGTTGTGCAGCCCTCTGTTTCTTTTCCGTAGCTGTGTTTATATCAGTTTAACCTATCTTCTGGGCATCAATGAACATTAGTTTAATTCAATTTCGATGCGGATATAAAAGGTCGACATGGTTAGAAAAAGTGAGAATATTCCCAAATGTGTGATTAATTGAAAATAGATTGCACACTTGTCATAAGCTCAGACATTATGGATTGTCCTCATTAAATCTATTCTAATCATACATTTCATCTTCTCAGTTTAGCCATAGCTTTAAAGCCATTTCCCTTGTTTTCCCTTACCTCCCGTAATGACTGTTGCATAAGCACACGAAGCCCTCTAACCGCTTCTGTGACTACAGACTTCGACGTATAATTCTCACATGTATGAACAGGCGAGGAATATTGACTTCAAAGGTAAACTCTATTTGTTCTATGCTTATGTGTGGGCGCTACATTTTTCCTCAGTCATGTTTTGAACCTATTATCGTAGGTTAATTCCTAAAGGCATACATGTTCCTTAACCATAGGCAGTCATTAAGCCACAGCCTGAACCACACAGGTTCACCGCAATGAACAAGCTATTGTACTGACGATGTTGCAACAAAGATGTTGTGCTCAGATAATTAAACATATTGGCCCAGAGAAGACAAAAGTGTGTTATATACTAGATTCCACTTGAGGAATCCATGCAGCTCTATCTTATTGACAATCCTTTTACAGGATACCCCTTGATGATTTATGGTGCTGTCATCTCGAAAACAAAGCAAATGAATTGAGCCACTCAGTGCAACCCGGAGACTTGTTCTGAGGTGGAACCATCTTGCATATCTTGTCATCTTGCTAGTGAAAATGATGTCTCTGGCATTCATGATGTGCAAGCATGTAAAGTTGATGAAGACAGGCTAATCATGGGCAATCCTTAGAGATCTAAACTAGTATTACGTACATATGCTGTTTAAGACAGTTCCTGTGATGATGAACTTGTCAGTCACCGTTGTTTCAATCAATACAGTCAATAGCAAGCACAAACAGCTTGCTGGTCCGCATCTAAAATTATGACAGCCATTAATTTGATGGCTTACGTGTGTGTGAGTGTGTGTTTGTGCAACAAACAAAATGCTCTGTTGTACAAACAGAATGCAGCCTATGTCACTCACAGACCCTCGCTGATCACGCTGATCCGTGTGTTGGTGTGTTCATAACAAGGCCTCTGAGTGGATGAACGACACCCTATTCATTACCCTACAGCCTATCAACTTCATTACCTTCCATCTAACTCCCCCACCCCCCTTGTCCAATCCCGCACAGAAACTAAAGTCCCTCCATGATATAGTCACTTGCATGTCTCCCGGACTGAGGGAGGGCTTAATAACACTAAAAGGGTTAGTACCCAAAGGCCCCCAACCCCCCCCCCACCCCCCACCCCCACCCCCACCCCATCCCCCACCCCAACCCCACGCACCACCACCACTACTACTACCTCGCCTTTTCTCCTTCCTCATTCCCGCTACAAACACTTTGACCATAGAGGACGTTGTGGAAATGTTCTCAGTCCATCTTCAACTCACCAAGGCTTACCTACTGGGTTAGCAGTGCTGTGTTTGGTGAAATGGGACATAATGATGCAGCCTTATCCTGTCACATGTGGAAAGGCAGTCAAGAGTGTTACCTTTGAATGAATTTACAGCGATATGTTTTTTGCCAGTAAATTCATGTAATTGCCACTGATGTGAATTCTACGCTAGCAATAATTAAATGTATCGCCAGTAAATCACTGTATTTGCAACTGCTGTGGATTAACAGTTGGTGGTCAGCTGCCTCATAGACCAATCATAATTGATCATGCTGGTTAATTACTCTTATATCATTTACTGTGACTGCACCGCGAGTTATTGGCAGCTGTAAAGGCAATAGCCAAGACCTTTGACTTCCCCCAAATCATCGCAATTTAACAAAATGCCAAGTAATTTGCTGTAAAATTCTGTAATATGTAATTCAATGGCAAACAGCAGTAAAAAGATAAGTCAACAGACATCTCAGCCAGTTTAAAAATAATATATCAGCACAAAGATATCAAAACAACAATGGGGCATTTACAAAACTTTGTCCTTACCATTGTAAACAACCAAACCTTACTAAAACCCATCGAACTACAAGATGAAACTTAATTAACAGAAATCGCAAAGCATGATGGGAATTAAAGGTAGCAAAGTCCTACGCAATGCGTTACAGCTTGCACAATTAGCTGGATTTTCCTGTAAATACCGAGCTGTTAGCTTTATTAATCTGTTTGTGATTGAAATGATCTTGCCAGTAGCAAGTAAGGTAAAATGTACTACAGGCAGGGCGTTTCGGGATGTGAATTCCCGACTGCGGCAATGACACGACCCAAGGCGTTGCCATTTTGATCCCAAAGTGCCATTCGCGGAGTACATTTTTCCGCTAACACGACGATTTTAACCAAAATTTAAATCTTGTGTTTAAAGTGATTGAAAATGTGAAATTTGATTGCGTTCATGTACACAACTTTGGAAGGCGTCTGGTGTTCCTTAGAAACCACAAATGGTCTGGCTAATTCCTGTATTACAACTACTGGCCAATACGTGTTCCACCAGTAAGGCAATGGAAACATTCTTCCAGTAAATAGCAGATCCCTGGATACGAAACGGCGTGCCCTAGCGATCGTGTGGGGTGGGACTAATTCTTGGTTGCCAAAGCAAAGGCTAAACCTAGCTTACGTTACAGTAAAAGTAAAATACTGCACAACTGTTAAACAGTATTTTAATAAAAGTATTTTACTGCTCCTTTTAATGTAAAATAGAGCAACTACTAGCTAATCTGTAAATACCCTTAATGCATTGCATTTCACACTAACATACTGCAAAATGGTAGACAGTATTTTACTGCTCATTTTATTGTTAAAATACAGTAACTCACTATCCAATCTGAAAGTACCCCGAATACATTGGATTTTATAGTAACGTACAGCCAAATGGTAAAACAGTGATTTGCTAATCATTTTGTTCTAAAAACACTGCCATTTTTTAGTGAGGTTGAAGTTTCTTATGAACCCTTTTGGGTCAGAGGCATCTATTTTCATAGCCTTGCTGAATGTGTGAGAACATGTATTATTTCAACTCTGAGAGCACACACAATAATGTAACCTAACCTCTAAGAGATGTATCATTTTTTTGTTCCTTGAATAATGAATCCTTGATCAGGTTTAAAACATGTGCAGCTAAAAGGGCCTGTATTGTGGGCTTGGTGGTTAAATTCTTTCATGAAATCACAGAGTGTGATGGCTGAGTAGAGGGTACACTGAACAGCTGCTGTGACAGCCTTGCGTTAAGTAGGTTCCAATTTTTTGAACTACTGGGTAAACTGTGGGGCTTGATGTTCTCAGGATCAGCAACTCCTAGGTGGTGTCACTTCATCAGAACCACATAATCGTCTCTTCGTTGAAAAGAGGCACAGATTTATAGATAGCTTCTTTGTCCCTCCCTCATTCTTTCTCTCTCCTCACAGTGTGCCTACTCCTCCATTGGTGACACATGCACACACACACGCACACACACACACACTCACACACTCACACGCAAACCTTAAGCCTTTATCAAAGAGGGCCAGATGAAAGGCACAATCAAAGCCACCTGGGTTGGGATTTGTGCCTGGGTCAATGTTTTGGTTTTATCAAAGCCAAAGAGAGTTCATATGGGGGATTCTGTACTTCAGAAATTCTGTCATGATTTGGATTTGGTATTTAGAGCAATGGCAAATCATTTAACAGGCTTGTTATGAATTTTCTTCTTCAATGGCCATTTCTTGTAATTTCATTGGCATAAGTTTGTTTTTTAACATACCATTTAATGCTTATTGTATGATACCATAAAGACGTGAAGGATGTTAGATATATCTATCAGGTGTTTATTGTTTGAGTTGTGATTCCCCTTATGTTCCATAAATTAACAACTGGTAGCAAATTTTCATAATCATTTATTTTTTCACTTATTTCTTACATAGAGATTATTATTGCTGCAGTTATGGAGCCTTTCTGATGTTGCTCCCCACATATCCCACAACTTGTTGCTATATTCATATTTCATTTTTTTTTTTATCTTAATGCATGCTGAGTATTACATGTCACAGGAGCGGGATGCAAATAAATTAAAGTATTTTTTATTACATGTCATGACACAATCTATGCATTCTATGTATGCTTCAATAACATGCCTATTTCAAATTCCAAATAAAAAGGAGCAAAGAGAGACAAACAAAGAGCACAATAATATGATATCTTTTTAGCTGGTAATCTTTGAATAATCTCCAGCACCACCCAAATCCCCATTCTTAACCCCAACCCAGCCCCACCCATGCCACATGGGGTATAAAGGCTAAATGTAATTATTACATTTTAAATATGTACAGTAACTTGGAAATATGGCACCAAATTTGAAAGTGAAGAGAAAATAGCTAGAGTTGCACACAAAAATGTGTGTGAATACCTCTCAGTTTCTAGTTTAGGTTCAAATGAAAGTTCCATTCAGTAGCTCATCTTAAATCCTAAAGAATGCATAATACAACAGAGAGAAAAAAGTGGGGTGTAATTCAGGGAAGGTACTGAAACTCTGGTTTCACGTTGTGCTGAGGTATAGTTTTAGCGTTGTCTTCTTTACTTTTAGAAGATACTCTTCTCTAAATGGATTCTAGCAGGAAGAAGGGGGCATATCCCGTGCTTGGCTTCTCTTTAAAGTGGAGAAGCCTGCGGGGTACAAACGAACAGAACGAAGGAACGGAAAGCGACTTCTCATTCTCTCAACAACTCAAATCGTTTTCAGCACTCCGTGGCCTGACTCCGCAGGACAAAGGAAACTCACGCTACCTTAAATGTTCTCCACACACACATGCTCATGCACGCACACGCTTAAAACCTCGAGCAAAGGCAAAGGAGGAAAGACTATAGGGACTTCCTAAACCAAACTATCCTTAGAGTATTTCATATTCATATTTACTCATAATATTTATATCTTTTCATACATTGTTCTTTGTGAAGGCCAACGTGTCACCTAGAATTTATAGCATGACCCCCTCCAATTGTTTCTGTCTGTGTCAGTTACAGCAGCACAGTTGCCTTTTGTCGTCACATGACGTTTCTTTGTCTTTCGTAGAGTAAGAGTTACTGTCTCAAATAATTCTCCAGCATGGCATTGAATAATATTGCAGTGCAGTGCAGAGTTTTGTAGAGCCTCTTAGCTCGTACGGAACTTTATCCCAGAAAAAAAAGCCCTTGTCCAGAGCCTCAGAGGTCCAGGGCCCCCCACACAAAGGGCCCTCTGTCAGACATAGGCTGACTCGCTGGACTGGGTCCTGCCCAGGTTTGGGGCCTGGGAAAGGTGCGACACATCCTTCTTGCGTACCTCGCAGATGGACTTCCGGCGGGCCTGCACACCGCGAATGGCTGTCTTGATCTTCCTCCAACCCAGGTGGTTCAGTTCAGCAAGGTTGAGGAGCACGCATATGCCGCTCACAGCAAACATGAATACCAGGAAGACGGTCTTTTCGGTGGGGCGTGACACGTAGCACTCCACCTCCTTGACGCATGGGTAGCGGTCACACTCGAACATGCCCGGCACGTTGAAGCCGTAGAGGAAATACTGGCCGGCCAGGAAGCCAATCTCCAGCGCGTTGCGGAACACCACCTGGATGACGTAGAAGCGCGAGATGCCCTCCTGGCGGCGCACCTTGGCACTCTTGGCGTGCGTGAGCCCCCGGGGCACATTGGGGATGTCCTTGACCTCCAGGTCGTGCTCCTCCTTGCCGCTGTCGGGGTTCTGCACCAGGATGCCGTTGATGTTGCGCAGCTTACGGGCGTGCTGGTGGTCGCCGCGGCCGTGGTGGCTCTGACCCCCTTGGGTGTCCATGTAGGGGTGCAGGAAGGAGTAGCTGCGATCACGCTGCTTGGCCGACTGGTGCACGGAGTAGGTGATGAAGCAGAGGCTGGGCGTGCACACCAGGATGATCTGGAAGACCCAGTAGCGGATGTGGGATATGGGGAAGGCCTTGTCGTAGCAGGCCTGGTTGCAGCCGGGCTGCATGGTGTTGCAGATGAACATAATCTGTTCATCCTCATAAACCTTTTCACCGACTATGCCCACTATCAAAATACGGAAGATCACCACAACGGTAAGGAGAATCCTGCATAGTGAGAGAGTGAGAGAAAAAGGGAGGGAGAGAAGGAAGAACAGACAGAGTGTCAGTCAGCAGAAAATCAGAGTAGCGTTCACATTGACAGTAAGTTGTTTAGTATCGATACCTTGGAATGAGAGGACTAATTCAATGGTCAAGCGATGGTTTTGGTCCAGTGCATTTGTTTTAGCCCTGTGTAAGGGTATTGGTCTCTACCATTAGAAGACATGGCTATGCTTCTGAGCTCAACCTTTTTAAATCGATGGAGAAAAAGCTGCTCTCACACAAAGGGCACGTTTATTGAATGTGTGTATGTGTGTGTGTGTGTGTGTGTGTGTGTGTGTGTGTGTGTGTGTGTGTGTGTGTGTGTGTGTGTGTGTGTGTCTCTGTGTGTGTGTGGGTGTGTGCATGTGTGTGAAATCTCAGCTGCTTCTGTTGCAGAGGGCATGGCAATTGAGGGGTGGAGTTGTTGCGCTCTAAATAGCACGCTCACGTGCGCTCACTCGGTGCACATGAATGAGGTTCAGGTGGAACACAGGAGAGCTTGTCAGTAGGTAATCAGTTTTACACTCGCCTACACAGCTGAACTGAATGAACGGGAACAATGTATGTGTGTGTGTGTGTGTGTGTGTGTGTGTGTGTGTGTGTGTGTGTGGTGTGTGCAACCTGAGGGTGGTGTTAGATAGTCAGTCATAGTGGATGCATGAAAATCCATCTTGAGTGTCATACTCTTGCCTTCCATCAAACCGTAATACTGTTATGCTTTCATTATGACACACAGTGCATAGAAGAGCCCTGTATTTGTCTCCGCCTGTATAGCCCTAGTCCCTTCTTGTTCCACTCTTGAGTCGCTATAGTTGGAAGTAACTAATGACCTAAATGGCAATCTGCATACAGGGTTTATGTCCTCAAAACCAACATTTTTAGGTGTTGAGATAATAATCACTAATTATTTTAGAGCCCCTTCGGGTGATCTGGTAAAATGAAGAACACAATGTTCCAGACTCTATTTGAAAGCCCTTTTTGAAACTGATGAAAACTAGAATAAGTAGTTAGCATGTACTTGTCGCAAATGTGGATGATGGAGTGAATATTTGGTGGGACAAATGTGTCACCACATTTAAAATCCTTTAAACAGTCAGTAAGGCAGTAAAAACGGTCTGTAGCTTTACTGGGGAGGGGTCCTACAGCCAATGAACACCCACAACCCTGCTCAACATTGGATGACATGTCATTCAGTGTCTCTCTCCTTCTGTGATTTTTTTGCACAGCACAGGAGACCCTGGTGTGTCTTTAAAATTAGTCCCACCTCCCGCTCACCCACTCGCTGTGGACAGTTACCACAGCAACCACGCACTGAACTGAGACCCGGGGATGGCTGGAGGGGAGAGGGAGTTGTAAGCTGTGACACAGAGGGAGAGGATGATGGAAAGATAGGTGATGTTGGTAATGATGAGACGGAGGGGGAAAATGGTGTGTTTCAAGACAAAGATAGGAAAAGAAAGGATGCTTGGTTTTAACCTGCAGTGGACACGGAAAACAATGCTACAGTATGATGCCTCTCTGTACGTTTGAAAATACAACAGAGGAGATCTAGCAGGCCGCCGCACCTTTCAGAATACTACAGTGCGACTCTTCAGTCAACATCTCTGTCTCTGTCTTTTTTTGTAGCACTGTAGCACTAAAATTGAAATCTGAAGCTGGAATCCATGCGTTCCAAAAAAATAGGATATTTCAGTGCAAAAAGCTTTAAGCCAGTGAAAGAAAGAAATTGTGGCCTTGAATATGAATAAAATCTGAATGCAAAACAAACCTAAATCATCTGTTGAATTCCCTTACAATGTAAGAAAACTGTCATGATTAAATAAGGCCAATTTATCTCTTGGAAATACATAATATTGACAAACTTATTAAAAAAATGTGAGTACATGTTCTCCCAATATGGGGGTTTACCTTTGCTGCTTGGACTTGGCGAAATGTTGCCTGTTCCTATCCATGCTTAAAGGATCGCATTTTATACACAAACACACACACAAAACAGTAAATTCATAATAGTACTTAAATAATTGTACATAATAGTTATGGGATGTATTGCTTTTAATGACCGACAGTTTGGCCACAGTTGAGCATTGGACAGCTGAACTGCCACTATCGATCTTTGTCCTGCCGTCCGACCGTCTGACAGACAACGCTTGATAAGAAGCAATTTGTTTCTATTCTTGCGAAAAAGAACTGTAAACCTGTGGCCACACTCTGAGCTGAGCCAAAACGCTTGGAAACCAAAGAATATGCAGGCCCGCCGCTTCAGCTGTCAATATTTTGAATAGAGTTAAAAAGAAGGAGCTAACAATGTGACTATGAAAAATCTGCTATCTCCGTGTGTATGTAGGTCTCACGGTCCCTGACGTGCCTACACGGGTGCCGGACTGCAGTTCCCCTGGTGCAGTATGGTCCCCTTCCTGTCACTGTGAGTGATGGTCATGTTTACGTGCCCCACCGATGCAAGGAACCCGACTGATACCGTGCTCACGCTCCTGATCTCCTAGTAATGACCCTAATGCTGCTCACCAGAGAAACATTACACTCCTATAGTTTGATGACACGCATACAAAGTATTACATTATACCATGAACGCCCGATCGATAGTTGAGCTGTTCTTTTTTGCTGTGACAGAGGCACATTGTTGTGTCTTTCCTCTGGATCAAACACAGTCCATTAGGCTCCATCTAATCTGTTCCGCTCTGCAGGGTTGCTTTAGCTGCAATGTGTCTGTGTGTTTGCGCAACACTTTACCGCAGCGTCTTCTGACTAGCGGGGCTGTTGTAGAGAAGTTTGGAAGATAGTACGGAACATTGGATGCAATGTGACGTTGAGGGTGGTTGCTTGTGTGTGTGTGTGTGTGTGTGTGTGTGTGTGTGTGTGTGTGTGTGCGCGCCGTTTTGCTGTATAACAGGATAATCTGCATGGAGTGCTGCTTTAGCAGAATTCCGGAGAAGAAGGTCATGTGCAAACATCAGTGTTTTAAGCAAGGGTCCATACATTAGAGGAAATTAGCACAGGAGAGCCCACACCAGCAGAATACTCAATGTCCACTGCAGATGATCAAACAGAGTTCAGGATCACATTAGACGCTTAGAAACCCTGCAGGATATGCTCCAGGCCTAAAGAGGAAACTGTATGCAGTCAGGGATTGGAGGGCTCTGTTTAGAAGATCGAGGAAAGGAGACGCAGGGTACCTGCATTGCTCAAAAGTGTAGAATCAAAGATTCTGCCTCAGATACTCGTTCAGGCTTAGCTTGATAAAATCTTTCTTCTTACCTCTTAAAATCTTATCTTTTTAAGTCCCTTAATAAAAGTAGACGATCAGAAAGGCTTACGTAGACCAGTCCTGCACCAAAGCAAAAACCAGTTTGCCCTCATTAAACTTCTCAAACTCCTCGGAATGGTCAAGATGCCCTTGGCCAGGAACAGGCTTGGTGTTTGATCAGTGCTTTTCTCATGGGCTCTGCTCCACATGTCAGAGAGTGGCGAATGTATTTTGATTTATCAGTTAAAGATTTTGACTGATCATTACTCTGGTGGATCAAAAGATCTGGGTCTTCTATCTGGGATAATTTGATAAAGCGGAGCCCGCTCGGAGGTGGGTCTCCTGCTCTTCCTAAATGTCTCAGACTACAAGTTCAACTGGAAAGTTTGCAACCAAGCCTTCTGCAGATCCCGACGGTGGAGAGAGGAAGTGTTTTGCTTGACAGGGTTGCTGTTTGAAGTCGTTGGGCAGATTTATCTGGGGCCACGGTGGGTTTTTGTTCTGACATGTTAAGTGATGTCCTTGTGTTCCGTTTTAAAATTTGATGTTGCATCTCCTTGGCCTCAGCGACTGCACTGTGTCTGTAACTAGTGTAGAGGTGTGGGCTGTCTAGCCTGGAAGTGTATGTGTGTTGGCTGCGCTAGGTGTCTCTGTAGCCGCTGTTGGCTGGACATGCAGGGTCTGGCTCTCCCAGAAGCAAACACGCGCATACGCATACGCACTCACACTCACACGCACAAGCACGCACACACACCAACACACACACGGACACGCACACGCACACACACGCACACGCACACACACGCACACGCACACACACGCACACGCACACACACGCACACACACCCAGTCATCCACTTAGCAGCTGCTGTTGTCAGCCTCCAGGGGTGATACTGCCCGTGAGCACTCATACCAGACGGACAAGGAAAACGCACACACAGATACACTGCATGCTTCATATACTGTATGCGCACATACATTACAAACACACACATATAGTATTGTATACTTACAGCGTTTTTTTTTTTTATGAACATGTCTCTTAATGAACAGAGACTAGAACCAGCATACGATTTATGTTGGATTTGTATCCAGGGACAGTTAGCAGAGCTGGGCCATTTTCTATAGTAGTATGTGAGCATGGAGCAGACAGGCACAGTGAAAATATTATCCTATCTCACACAGAGTGCCTCTCTATAATAAGCCCCTCTAATTGCTGATGGCAGCACATAATGAATGAAGACCTTACCAAGCAGAGAGATTAGAAGCCTGAATTCAATTACAACAGACAGGCTATGAAATCGCAGACTGTTCTTTCCTCCTCCCTCTATTCCTCCCGCGCTCAATTAGTAATCGTATAGTTAGGCTCACTTGGATGCTGAATAATTTGTATGATACCACTCTTGTCCTCGGTGATTATGGCACAAAGTGTACAACGCAAGCTCTAAAGGATATGCAGGGCATGATACAGCAGGTCTACAGCAACTTTTCACCGTTTATGATTCTACTGTTTTGTATTGCAAGTAGCATCAATTGAAAAACTCTGTGTGTGTGTGTGTGTGTGTGTGTGTGTGTGTGTGTGTGTGTGTGTGTGTGTGTGTGCTAATGTGTGTTTGCAGCTGTGCTTGTGCTGGTGTGTGTGTTCCTGGGTCCCGCCTGGCCGTCTCCTCTGCGGCAGGGTCAGCTCTCTGCCCCAGTGTAATGAGCTATGACACCGATTCTCCAGGCTGCTGATCGGGATAACAGGCCAGATCCTCCGCAGATGGAAACCTCCTCCCTGCGTGTCCTCTCTAGATCTTCCTCCCTCCATCCATCCTCCTCTCTTTACTGTTTCATCTGTCCCAGCTCCCTCTAGACTTCCATTATTCCCTCCCTGCTCCTCTCTGTCTGGTTCCACTCCACGCTGGCACGGAACCCACCACAGCATTGCAGTGTGAAAAATGATGCATCAACACAGCAGCTTTCCTTTCTACCTGCAAGGTGCTTAACTGTGATTGAATACAGGATGGCCCCAGCGTATTGCTATCAGAAAGCGCCTCACCGCTTTGTCAGGAGAGACCAAGGTTGTGCCTGTGTGTGTGTGCGTGAGTGTGTGTGTGTGTGTGTGTGTGTGTGTGTGTGTGTGTGTGTGTGTGTGTGTGTGTGTGTGTGTGTGTGTGTGTGTGTGTGTGTGTGTGATGCTGGCAGGAATAGAACAAGCATACATGGTTGTGTGTGAGCCTTTCTGCATGCTTGCACAGGTGTATTCTATCTGAAACTAGGAGTAATAATATAATAATAGCAAAACCGTTGTCCAAACTGTGAAATGAAGAATGTCCCTTCTCTAAACGTGTATTCAATATAGTGTTGTCTAAAATGCCAGAATGAGACCTGTCCAATTTTAGAATCCCCAGTTTGACTACATAGGCATACAGGCATCTATACAATCACGCACTCTACACACACACACATATACACACACACACACACACATACACACACACACACACACACACACACACACACACACACACACACGTACCCACGGACACATACAATACAATCTGCTTTAGCAACACATAAACAGTATAGACACTAAGTTTGCACCCACACATATAGACATTCTATAACAGAAGGGTCTGGGTCTGAATGTATAAAGAATAGACCGAGGGAGGCCCAATGTGAATGTATCAATCCTCTGGGGCCAAACAGAGGGGGCTGTGGGGCCAACACTGTCTGGGAGCGCTCCAAAACACAGACAGATCATTTTACACCATTGCTCACAGCCAACATCGATCAAAGGTGCATCATCAGCAAGAGCCATTGGAATTTTTATTTTGAATGAAGTGCACACAAACAACCCATTAATCACCCCTAGTAAATAATGTTCATACCTTGTCATTTATGAATTTTGTATTCATGTTCCCTAGGCTTCCAAACTAACTTTGGTACAAAACCATATTTTGTTACAAGTCATTGTATTAGCCATGTGTGGTTCAGAATGGGAGCTGTGCCTTTGTGTTTATGGAGCAACAGAGATGCAGTCAACTGAAACCGCTTGGTGTGAATTTAAAACCATGTGAGGAAATATCGGCCCCAGATTTACCCACAGGTGTGTTGGTATGATATTTAAGATATTAGTTTGAAGAAATTACGTATAAATATCTTGGGAAGCTCATTTTTTGTTGCACCCATGCACAGCAGCTGTCAGATATCAGGCACTGAACATGTGAACACCAGGGCATTCCTAACGATCGCCAACACATCCGGCGGAGAAAAGGAAGAGAGCAGTCTCTGCTGCTGAATGACTGCAGTAGCCGGTTTTTAAGTTCCCTCCCTGAAACATTTCCTACTCCTTTTCTGTCAGGCTATCAAATATCTCAACTGCCATGGCTTGAGGTTTAATCACTGGAAATGTGATGGGAAACATGATCTCTTTTGACTTCATGATATGGATATGTTTTGTTTCGCACCTTAACGTGTGGTTACATATGTACATTTATAGGCACTGTATGTAGTACACCATCGTCCTCTTTCTCACTTTGGCACAGAAACAAACAGGCACACACACTTCACAGCGTTGGATGGGGAAGAAGGTCAGCCCATGCCCTTGCCGGGGACTACCTGTGGTTTAGGTTAATGAATACAGACCACCGGTGGTCTCCGTGCCTGTGTGTTGTGTGTGTGTGTGTGTGTGTGTGTGTGTGTGTGTGTGTGTGTGGGGGGGGGGGGAATCCTTTCTCACTCTGTTCTGAAATACTTGCCTGAAATTGGAGCTTAGTACATTTGGTTTCAGAACCTAATTTGACCCATCACTTCTGTGCAAGGCTACAGGGCAGAGTGGGTCTCGGTTGGTATGGGTCATAGTTTGTACTTTCCCCCTAATGCACGGCACTGGCATTGTGGCTAATGGGTGTAAAATCACACTTTGATTTTGGCTAATCACACAGATAATGGAACAAATTTTTCACACACCACCAGAGGAAAAACAGCCATTGCAGCGTGTCCTCAAAGCATGTCTCCACTGCTAATAAGACTCATCTACTCATGCAGAACCTGCTGCCTCTAACACTGACTCCAGTGGCTACTGAGACACGCTCACCCACGGCAAAAAGAAACAAGACAGAGTTCCTTTTACTGAGATCTAAGACAAGAACAACGAGACAGAAAAAAGTCAAATAAGTCCATTTTGTACATAGACTGTATGTATACCGTACATTATACTGTACGTTACAAGCTGAAGTTTAACGGCATCGTCTCCATGCTGACTTCTGCATCTATTACTCTACGTGTGTTGAAGAGCGTTGGGAGAAAAGGTGTCTCGTGTTGCGTGACCCTAAGAACTTTTAAGTACAGACGAATTCAGACAACCTGTGCGTTCTGAACAAGATCCTATTTGTAACTTTGTCAAATGTGAGGTCCTCATTCCACACACTTTCCAAATCCCCTTTCCTTTCTCCCCTCCTCTGTGCTCCTCCTCTCTCCCTCTCCCCTGTATCCTCTCCTGTGGGCCTGTAAAGATCATAGTTAGACATCCATCAATACAAGGTCCACGAGGTGAGGGGAACACAGGAGCCCTGCTGAATGGACCCCTAATATCCAGTAAAGTCCGCTATTGATTATGCAATATTTGCTCATCCGTAAACTATTGATGGTAGGGAAGCGGAGAGAGGTGAAGGGCAAAAGAGGGAAGGGAGAGAAGTGAAGGAGGTAGTGTAAAGGCTCATCACTGGGACCATCCTGACAGAGAGGCAGACAACATCCCCTTAGAACCTCAATCACACACACACACACACACACACACACACACACACACAGGGAAACAAGGCAAAAGAAACATTGTCAGTGGAACTTTACCTTCCGATCATGGTTGAGTGTTGCTGGACAGCAGCCTCCAGCAGCCGCTCCAGAATGGTCCACTCCCCCATGGTCATTGAAAGACGGACTCAGTTGTATGGAGAATCGGCTTTGGTGGACTTTTCACTCTCTTGGTTCACAGTCTGTTCCTGTCTACCTGTCCCGCCTCTCCTCCGGATGGATGCGGTGTGCTCCTCGACTGATGGCTGCCCAAAGGAGGCACACCGGCCCCTGGCAGCCACCACCCCCCCCACCCCACCTCCCCTCACCAGGCTCCTCCTGCTCCCGGCCGTTAACCTGGCTTCCGCGGTTCGGTCTCCTTATGAGCGTGTGGCTCTGTCCTCTGGCCGTGCCGTCCCGTCCTCCCGGCAGAGAGGAAGGTGCTGTCTCTTCAGAGCCCTGTCGTATGCCTCTCCCCTTTTCCCTCTCTCCCCCTCTCCCCCCCCTCCTCCCGGGTGCAGTGATGCTCGTCCTCCCCCTGCTGCACCACTCGCCTCGACGCTATAGCATATGCTGTAGCTCACTCCATCTGACAGCCATGATCTCCTTCTCTCCTCCTCTACCCTTTCTTTTATGCCTCCCTCCTCTCTCTCTCTCTCTCTCTCTCTCTCTCTCTCTCTGTCCTCCGCCCTATCCCCAGGGCACTCCTCCAACCTCAGATGCACTCCCTGCCATTGGCGCTCCTCAGAGCTTGCCCTTGCTTCGTGTGTGGACTCCCCACCTTCAGAGTATTCTTCCTCCTCTGACCCAAAAAAGCGCACACGCGCGCACGCACACAAACTGTGCCCAGCTGATCCCTCCCTTTTCTCCACTCCCCACACATACACATGCACACGCTCACTTGCACCCAATGACCGAACGTCACTGCTGGAATTCGCCCTCCCCCATTTACTCCAGTAGATTGCCACCCCACACCAGCGTGCCGAGTGCTTGCCGCACACTGTACCGCCTACTGAATGGCATTGTAATAAGAGTGGCTTCTCCTCCGGCTCCAATCACGATACGAAACCATCAAAATCCCCGCCTACACACACATACGTAAACTCACATGCATGGATGCGCACACACAGTCACACACGGACCCCCTAGTAATAAATCAGCTGCCGTTCTGCACCCAGCCAGGCAGAAGCAGTGCGCTGTAGTCAGTCAGTCAGTCAGTCAGACCTGCTGTTCTGCGTTGTTTCCCCAGGCTAATTCTGGCGCAGTCCATCGCCTGGAGTCACGTCTGCCGCAGAGAGGAGCCACGATGAGTGGCCGTCATGAGGAGCCTATGTCTGGGCACCGTCCACTCTCCTCGCTCTCCCCTCAACGCTCTTCCTCTCGTCGCGTCCTTCCTCCTTCCCCGCTGGCGCGCGCGTTCGGTCGCTCGGTCTCTCTGCTCGCTTACCCAGAGCTTTCCAGGTTTTCGATCCTCTGTCCTCGCACCCCCCCTCTCTCCTGCTCGCGTGCTCCCTTCTTCTCTGTCACCCTGTGGAGGAACGCATCACTCCCTCTCCCCCCCACCATTCAGACCTGCTCCTTCCCTCTCTTCCCTCCCTCCCTGTTTCTCTCGGGTAAACGTGCTCGAATTGCACCCAATTGCTGCTTTACTGATGTTTACTGGGCTGGCTTCCTTCGTTGCACGGTGTGTGTGTGTGTGTGTTGGGCTCTGATATGCTATTGGAGGTGGGGGTTAGGATATGCAACCACCCTCCTGTCCTCCCGTCCTCCCGTTCTCCCTCCCTCCCTCCCTCCCTCCCTCCCTCCCTCCGCAGTGCTCCGTCTCAGACTGGAGACTTGGCAGCCCCTTTCTCTTTCTAGCGCTCCCTCTCTGATCCAATCCACATGGTCGCTCTATCACACTCTCTGTCAATAGCACTTTGTGTGTCCATAACCGGGGGGCTTTGCTGTGTAACACCTCTCCATCCTTACCATAACCAGCACAACACACACTTCCATACGCCTTCACATACCTATTTGCCTTTGTCTCGATCTCACTGTATTGTATCTCTGCTCATCATCTTTCCCCCTCCTCTATTATACACACTGTCCTCCCTCTCTAACGTCGCCTCTCCGGAGAGAGGATCATTGTACTTTGCTGTGACAATGTACACTGAAACTATCCGAGGTATACAGTCATCATGGGGATGTGTAAATATAAGACTTGACATTGGCTCCCTCAAGACATTTTACTGTATACGTCCGCACACACGAGCAAAACAGACAAAGGGATCCAGCGTAAAAAGTGGGGAGGTGCAGAGGCGGCGCAGTGAATGCGTGTGGGGGTAGCACCTGGGTTTTCTCAGAGGTGAGTTGGATACGTGTCTCTCTGATGTCATGGTAACTGTGCCTTCAGTATTCTTAGTTTTATTTACGCAGAGCCTCCACAAAGGGCCACTGGCAATCAGCATGGCGGGAAAGCGCAAGTTCACAGCCACAGTGCCTACTGACACTGCAAGCGCCGCAGTAAATCAATGACGAATCTGCCTTGCGTGTATGTGCATAGGTTTGAGAAGCATTTTTCTTGGTTCAGCATTGTGCCGGGGGTTTCAGTGTGCCTTTCATCAAGGGCACATGGTTTTTAGAAGTCCTGTGGAGGAGAAGAGAACGGCTTGTCCTGGCCCGGGTGAGTGAGTGACGAGTTGACGGCGCAAGCTATGGAGTGCTGGCATCAGCCGGCTGGGGCAGAGCTGCTGCCTCACAGAGAAGGTTTTAGGCCGCGTGGCAAAAAGCAGAGGCGCAGGTGTATCATCAGTGACCTAGAACAGTCTTCCTTAACACACACACACGGAATTGCATCGAAAATATTAATTATATAACGACGACCTTGGTGGAACTGTTGTGGCCCAAAATAAGTCAAATACCAAATGCATATGCATGCCTAGCGCATATTAAGCTGTGCATATTTGCATACTAATGGATAGGATAGGAATATGTATATTCAAAAAGGCTTGCATATAAGATAACTGGGAAATATGTGCTTTTGTTCAGTTTAAAGTTCAATGCTTAAACCTATTTGAAACGTATTTTTCTAAAAGTTTTTGTTTGTTATTACTGCTTAATGTTAAAACATTACCTTTCCCTACGGGATAGACATACTCTTCACATATTTTATTTACCCGTGGGTAATTTACTGTATTGTATGTATAAATGTATAAAAACTGTTTGAAAGTTAAAACATCCATGGGAATAATACATCTACAAAGCCATGTGAGGAAATGGTGTTCTATTAGTTTTCATTGCACAGGTACAGAAGACTGCTGAATGTGAAGTGCTATCAGGGCTTCCATTAACACTCTCACCTTTGTGGGGTCTGTCTTTGAAGACATCGCCCCCTAGTGGAACTACTGAACCAGATTAGAATTTCCAAACCAGTGGATAAATGAAACTACATCAAATAAAATATTGGAGAAAAGGCAGAGGACAGTATACATTAAATTAAGGAATAGAGCCCCCAAGTGCTTTTCTTCTGATTACCCCCCCCCCCCCTAAAAAAATGATTTCTATTGTTCAATTTAGAGACAACCAATTTGGAATTATTGTGAACCACTTGTGAACCACTACTCCCAAAATCGAGATACACCCTGCTGGCCAGACAGTGGCAATAACAAATAATTTAAACCAAGATCTCTTACTCCTAAAATGCCCAAATGCAGTACTTACTTGCGCCATGGAAGGTTGAGAAATAAAACATCTTGTTCCATCAAGCTCCACCACTATGTTTTTTATCTGTACGTTTGTCCAAATAATCTGCATATCAATGCTTCCTAGTCTGCAGAAAGTACAGGGGTATGTTTTACATGGATTTTCCAATAAATCTATTATCAATTGGTAATTTCTACTGTATATTAGTAATGGAAATGTGTCAGAGCACAAGTGTATTCCCGCAAGGTTAAAACCAAATTAAACCATACGAAGTAAATAGTATAGAAAAATGTACATCAAGCAAAATATAGCAAATACCTTGATATATAACAACCCAACATAATTCTTTACTGCTGAAATAAATAGGCTTTTGGTAGATAGCTTTGCCAAGCATTTATTAAACCATCAGAAAAGATGTTTGTTACTAAATGCAGCTTTCTTAGGAAAGTCAGTAAGACACAAATGAGTCCTAACAGTGCAAATTATAAACATTGGTGCACAGCAATGTGCAGCAGTGATAGTCATCTTTACTCATCCCTATAAAACCATTCCAGGCATAGTACGTTGAAGACCAAAACGTTTAGAAACGAGTGAAGCTTCTTCAAAAAGGATGAGTTGAAGATATTGATCATAAATGTCCCATATAGCTCTTATTCTATTAGCAGTTACCATTGAATCATGCTAACAATGCAGGTATTAACAGTCATAAAAAAGAGGCATGATCCTGTAAAAATAAATATTAGTTATTGTAGATTAAATGGACACATTGAATAATATTCACACAAAAGATCAAAATTAAAGTACAATTTTCAGAAGAATCAAACCAATCCTTGCAAACCTAGGAAGAACCCAAAGCCATGGAAGTATTTTACATTTTAAAGACCTCTGTAAATCTACTCAACATCAGTGGTGACTATTGATTTCGTATAATACAACATATTTTTAACACCAGTTAGCCAAAGCAATGTATCTATCATACTTTTCATAATAAAGATAAAGCCTAAGATGAAAGCCAATAGTTAAAATAAATGGCAGCCACGGTGAAAATAGCATTTATTCATCTTTGATGTGGAGTGAGGGATATAATATCAGTTCAATGGATATTATGGTGAATGCTCGTTTGACTAACCGTTATGTCAGGACTATTTCTATGCAGTAGTGTGCGATTGCTACGGGTCAACATTGCCGTGTCATTAAATCATTCTAACACATTGAGAACTCAGAGTGAGTCAAAGAATATTAAGTACAAAAAAGGATATCTCGATATCCGCAGCTGTTTTTCTCCATTTGGGAAGAAAACCTTTAGAGGGCTGGATGACAGTTATCAAGCTCAGAATTCACTGGTAAAGGACCAGCTGTTATGGGTCCTACATGTACTGTAACTCACCACTGATTCCTCCAAAGCACTACTTATTATCAAGTGAGATACCTTTTAGGGCAAATATCATTTAACTAAGTCCCCTCACAGGACTCAGGTAGTTTGACACAGCAACCATAAAAATACAAATAAAAATACACTGCTCGAAAAACAAAACAAAAAATATTTTGGAACACTGAATATTTCCCTCTTTGTTGTTGTTTTACAGAGAAAGTATCCAAAATAAAACCAGGAAGGAAGTATTGACATCCACATTTGTGCTGAAGCTTAAGGTTGTCGGACAGGTAGATGGTGTTGTTCTTTGTCAGGGTTGGGGATACAGAGGGATGTGGGACAGGAGGGAAGCAGCCAGATAAGTTCAGTACAGAGATAGATCAAACCAGCGGGAGAGGGAGAGAGGACAACACAGCGCCAGTGACAACACACACACACACTCACACATGCGCACACGCACACAACGTTGCGGGAGAGGCATGACATTTAGCAGGAGCAGCCTCCTTCGCTGATAGGCTGTTCCGGGGGCTTCTCAAGCTTTATGTCAATCACTGATGGGAGGAGGGGTTAAGGAACAATTCCAATGCTACCTAACATGGTATAGTCTTCAGTAACACAAACTTTAGGGCGAGTTAGCCATTGTTCTACTAACTCAAACAAAGGTAAGACTTATATGTCTGTGCTTAAAGTACAAACGTAGCTAATTTTGATGAAAGCTATGGACTTCTCTTGTTTTGGTTAAGGAAATCAAATGCCCATTTTTTTGGTTTAATTTGACTTTAGCCCCACCAGAACGCTGTTATGAATGAATGTTTTAATGTATATACCTATCTCAAAGGAAAGGCCAACAAGTTTACATAAGTGATTAACCTAAAGCATATCTATTCAGACTTTTGATAGCGCAAGTCCTGCTTTTCAAGAACAAACTCAAAAGAACCATTATGCATGTATCGAAAATGTGAAGGTGGAGGAGAGTGCTGTGAAAGGATACTGTCTTCTCGGCTCTTGTCTTGGGTGCTCTCCATGCCAGGGAGGGCGGCTGCCACACGCCGGAATAGCTGTAGAATGAGAAAGAAGGATCTGAATAAACTCGCCAGCCAAACAACTGGAAACTACAATCACCACAAGGCACACAAATAAGAGGGTGGATCTGTGTGAAGCACTATTCAAATGATTTGTGATCAGTGTTTACACACTGGTTTGTAACTTAGGAAACGAAGAGGGACCACAAATAAAATTAATTGGAAGCAGATTTGACTTAAGAAGAATCCAAATGAAATTGTCCATTATTTCAACTACATCCACCAAAGCAGAATTATACCCTTGGTGATTACAGCACTTCTACAAGGAAAGACCAAAAATAGTAATCTCAACCCATAAATTAAATACAGCCAACCACTTACCAGGATGATGAATGCAACAATTAAAGTGAAATTATGATCAATATTTCATGAATATAATTAAGAATCATAACAATCAACGATTCAAATGTATATCCAATCAAGCCTGGAGGCTCCAAACTGTGTATCACTACTGAGGCAAGGGCACGCACGCACGCACACACGCACACACGCACACACGCACACACGCACACACGCACACACGCACACACGCACACCTCTGTGAGTGGGTATGTAAAAGAGAACACATCGGTAGAAGGGATTGTGATAACCGCAACACACACACACACACAAGCAGACATGTGTTCTACCTGTTTGACATTGTAGCCTGTCTTTGCACTTGTCTCAATAAACAGAACATTCAGCTCTTTGGCTCTCTGCTCTCCCTCCTCTGTGGTTATCTGTCTGTTGGTGAGCCAGCAGTCACACCACGACAAACACATCCGCACAAACACAGACCCCATCACACATAGACACAGACACAGAGACAGGAGGGAAGAAAAACAACAAGGGAAAGTGAAAACGTGAAAATGGATGTAGATGCCGTGTCCCGTTCTGTTGCTCCTGCTGCTCCCATGGCCTTCTTCCAAAAGCACCATGTCAAAGAGGAGTCACAAAGGGACTACTCCACAGACTTACACCAAACAGGATAAATGAATTCTAAAATATCAATAACCAAATGTCGCTGTGGTTCTATATGGGGACCAAGTAGGAACCTAACCTTTTGGCCTCTTTGATTTTGCTGGGTGACCATTGAAGGAGCCTGGGAGGCAGCAGAGGCAGCAAAGACTGAGAGCACAGCTCTCACACGCATGAACTCACCTGCTTTACATTGTAGCCCGCTTTAGCACTAGTCTCAATAAACATTACATTTAACTCTTTGGCCTTCCGCTCGCCCTCTTCAATAGATACTTGCCTGTAGTGGATAAAAGGGGTTAAAGTAATCCGACTTTTGGGGAAATCAGCTGATCCACTTACCCCAAACGTTGACGAGTGTGTAGATGTAATTTTAGATATATTTTCACCTCTCTGTATAGGACATAAATCAAGGAACCTAACCATTTGATCAGTTTTCCACTCAGACAGTTAATCATCTGTCCAGTCTCTGTATTAGTGGCTGGGATAGCCACTACTCTAACTAGTAGACACCCCACTTTGTTCGCAGTGGCCTAAATGACGAGTCAAAACGAGATCAGAGATTTCAACAAAACATTTGTTATAATGTCAATGCTGAGATGTCTTATTTGCTTAGTGGCATTTGTATTGGTTTTCACTTGGCCTAACCAGTGGGTAAGTCCAGACCCAATAAACAAGAAACAGCTCAATCCGAACCTAAAGGTCTAATGCTGTCCACCAGACCACATCAGTAAGCTGACTGCGGGAAATTTGCCAGTTACGGTATTAAGAGATATAAAAGTAATTAAAACCTACTCTCGCCGCATATCATTACAAAAAAGAAATCGCTTTTGGAAAGAAAAAAAATGTTCATGACGACATATGCGACAAACGCCATACCTGTTGCTAACATGACTCAGCGTTTCTTCTCTGAAATAATGCTTGGTCAAATGCTACAGCCTCAAACTCACCTTATGATTCGTTGTCTTTTAAAAAAACTGAAATGTTCTAAATTAGAAACATTATACCATTTAACAAGACCATGTATAATAAAACATACTTTGGAAGGATATTGAAACTCTTGAACAAAGAAAAAGGCCACAACTACTGGAACAAATTCAGTAAACATTATCAGTAACATCGGACAAAGCTATCAACGAAGCTTTCAACAAGCATTCATTCTTTACTGGGTACCTCCTTGAAAGAAATGCTACTTCTTGTTGGGATCAAGCTTTACATGAACTTGTATAAAAATAGTTAACTTCAGAAATCATGAACAGCCTGA
This sequence comes from Aplochiton taeniatus, assembly GCA_017639675.1. NCBI lineage: Eukaryota > Metazoa > Chordata > Actinopteri > Galaxiiformes > Galaxiidae > Aplochiton > Aplochiton taeniatus. Next base: position 6,974,563 of record CM030177.1, read on the forward strand.
GGGAGAGTGTTTCAACCGTAAATTGACGGATATTACTGTTCTAAGAACACTGATGAGTATTGATAGTGCAAAATCCACAGGCACTGACCAGGTAGGCAATGTGTTTCCTACCATCGTGGCAGAATTTTTTGCTTACGCAGTCTTTTTTCCCCCTGATATCTATTGCTGGGAACATTCATGTCTGGGTGGCAGCAGTTGTATAACTTCTGCGTAAAAGTTTTGATATAAGGGAAATTCATATTTAAAGGCCGATCTCAAAACTCATGTTAAAAGATACTTCAATCTAGATATGCATCAAAAATGTGTTTGTATTCACAAATAAACCCACATCTTTTTGAAATGTCTTTCAAATGTTTGTTATAATAATCCTCTTTGATTTGCTTATCCCTTACATTGGTGCAAAAGTGAATGAATGGGTAACTTTTAACACTACGCCGATGACATAATGGAGGGACAACGACTGAGCACAATTTCAAGGACTCCAAATTGCTATTTTGATTTCAAATTTTTAACAATGTAACATTTTTTTTAGATATTAGACAGATATGTGGTTTCTGCATGTACATGAACTATCTAGAAATCTATCCAATAACATGTTAATAACCCAGCAAAGAAAATGTAACTTAAACTGGGCTTCCACTAAGATGAGTTGGCCTATTAGATGTGGAAGAAAATACTCTGGCCTTCCTTACAACAGTAACAGTACAACAGTACCTTTGCTATGATGATGCAGTCTACATGCACAAAACAAACAAACTATTTATCAACCCACCTTGAAGTGACAACTAACTTAATAGTGTATTGCACTTACAAATGGGAGGGAATACATAATCTATGTGTGTTTTCTATAAAGAGCTTGTAGAATCATGTAATTGCGCATATATGTCATTACAACCTATCAATCGTCATCACATCATATCATGCTTCTTTATTGGAGTTTATACTCGCTGTACAAGCTAAAGTAACTACCAATTCAAGAGGGTAAACTTAAATCTAGAAAAAGCGGTAAAAATATTAGCCACTTTGTTTGGAAACGAGGAGATGCTAAAAATGAATTCTGTTGTGTGCCAAGAATCGTAAAGTTTGAATCAGAGGAAGCCAAACTTGATCAAACACGATCATGCCCAGACCACATTTAAGTAAGATAACAGATGTGAATAAATAGCAGGTGAATAACCTTCTACTTGACATACTCCCTAAGGGAGGAGTCCACTGACAAACAAAGCAATGCAATTCCTGTGATATTGCTTTTAGTGTACTTGTGTTTTATACTAAATAAAATCATACAACCTAATAATACAGAATAAATCCAAAAACTGGCAGACAACCCCCGCTCCCACCAGCCAAAAAACGAACAAAGAAACCTGACTCTTGGTAAATATGTGTATTGAAATGCAAAAATTGAGCTGACAGGCCCAGTTTAGTGATGGAATGAGCCTTTATGGTCATATATGCTAAGCAGACCAATGTCTCATGGGAAGAAAGGACTCGCACACTAAAACAAGTACAAACTCATCTCAGTTCACCTAAGTTTAGAGGCGTAGATACGACTCGTTTTTTGTTGCATTTGCAAATCTTTTGTTCAAAACATTTAGACAAGCAGGTATTCTCCCTATTATAAGATTGTGTTAACAATAAGCTAAAGTTGCAGTCATCCCAGTATATCAAATGTGAAAATGTAGGTTTGGGTAACTCCGTTGAATGGATCAAAAGCTTACTTCCCCAGAAGTCAATTTAACATTCATGTAATTGCATATTAATAGACAATAATAGATCAGAGACATGAATAATGTTTCACTCACAGGTCTCAACCATTAGTTCAAAAGCATGACTAACATTTACTTTAAAATGTTCATAGAATTCAACAGGTAAAAATGTATGCCATGCATGCCTGCAGGAACTCTAAGTATCTGATTAACTCATACAATGCATTTTTTTTCACCATGCACAGTAACGGATAGCTTTTCAAATGATAGACTGTAACAAATTAGCTAACATGGCCTACTTTGCTCTTCATGGTTTAGTGCTGTGCCTGTACAGGCACTGTTAATATTTTAAAAATTGTTTAGCATCCTTTATCTATGGGTTATTACCCTCAACAGAATCTTTTTTTAATAAAAAATCTCACTAAAAGACTAGTGCAGGATGTGCTGCAAGTCACGTGTGAGCTTTTGCAAATGTAAATGTCTGCTCTAACCGCAACCATGCTCCTCACCTTTTATCTGCTAGGTCTGTCTTGTTTCCCACCAGCATGATGATGACATCGCTTCCTCTCTCAGTTCTGACATCATCAATCCATTTTGTGGTTTGCTGAAAGGAGTTGACATCTGATACAAGAGGGAGGGAGTCACAGGATTAATGTCCATCTCTGTTCTGTCATTCCCTTTTGACCATTGCCTAAACAGAGCCTAATAAACTTTACAAAACATAACTTAAAGAACTGTGTAGATTCTGGTTTCATCTATTCATTAACCACAAACATAAGCATGGCTACTTTTCCCCCATATGCTACTTTTCTCATCACTACACCTTCTGTCCATTATGAAACTGTGGCCAGAGCTGCCACAGCCTATTTTCCAGTTTGTGAAAACTTCTTCCCCCAGAGAACTCTTCTACCATCTCTCTATTGATTTTCCTGCCTCCTCAAAGGATCCTTTATCTCCCCATAAATGCATTCATCCATACAAGTTTACAGCAGGACAGAAAATGGGGTGAATGGCTAGAAAGCCTTTACCTAGCATTGACAGAGGGACAGATTTTGTCCTACCTCCATTGGCACTATGCAACTGACACACCTTTGCTTTAAAAAAAGCAACGGTTGGCTCAAGACATTTAAAACTCCATTAGTTAAACATTTGTGCTCTTTGTAAATAGAATGCATTTCCTATAAAAAAATTAAAAAAACAGAAACAGACTAAGAAACAGTCATGCAAAGATCTGACGGAGCTGTCAGAGCTTGTTCAGGTACAAAAAAAACACATACATAAGAAACATGGTTATGGAAAAAGGGAAGAAAACATTGGATCTTTTCATTCCCTTTAAGATGCAATAAGAGTGACAGAAAGGACTGGACAACAACAAAAATGTGGGGACATCAACCACGGGCAAATAAAGAAGACATGTCTCTTGTTTTTGGTTGCGGTCCTTCCATGATTGGGCACTGCACTCACTTGTGATGTCATAGACTACCACGGCAACAGTGGAGTCTCGTATGTAGCTAGGGATCAAACTCCGGAAACGCTCCTGGCCAGCTGTGTCCCAAAGCTGCAGCCTCACCTGAACAGCCGGTGTTAACATCCGCACACAGGGAGAGAAGGAAAGAGGGGGAGATGGAGGAGAGAGGGAGAGGATCTGGTGAGAGAGGAGGAGAACCGGACGGGATTTGGGGGAGGGAGGGGGCGGGGTTGGGGGTGCACACACGCACACACGGCGAGTGAGCGGGCCAGGGTAGGGGGTACCTACTTGTGATGTCGTATACTACGACCGCAGCGGCCGAGTCACGAATGTAACTGGGGATGAGGCTACGAAAACGCTCCTGGCCAGCCGTATCCCACAGCTGCAACCTGATCTGTGGGGAAGGAACGGGAGGAAATAAAGGAAAAAAAAGAAGGGCAAAATAAAGAAAGGAATAAAAAGAACATGAGGCGAGAAACAAGGCAGAAAAGAAAACTTGGCAAGAGAGGAGAAAACTAGAAAATGAAACCAAAAAGTAAATAAAGAACTGGGGTGAACTAAATTAAAAGCATGCTGTTGCAAGGAGAATGAACGCGAGATAGAGAGCAAGAACAGATTTAAAAGAGATTACTTTGAAATTTGGTCGTGAATCAGCAACTGAAGACACAATTGTATATACTTAAAATATAAATTGATATAAATTACTAAGTTATAATCCAGTTGGAAATCTTTGAGTCAATTATTGAACTAATGGCTCTATATTGTAGTGGCATTGGTCCTTTTATATATAATTAATTTTAAACATTCACTTGAAACATAATACACACTAACTTGTAAATGTATTATTTAAGTAAATAAGAGAACCCAAAATAACGCACGCAGAGTGGAATTCTGGCAATTCTTCAAATCATTCTTATTAAAAAACAATCCGAAATTGAATGAAATTGTATGCAAGTGACTCTCCATCGCACTCCAAGATGCCAACAAATCAATTTAAATAATTACCACAGCCATATTTTCCTAAACATCAAATCTACAACCTACAATATCTAACAATCTCTCGGGACACCATAAAAAAAATATGGCTAAAAGAAAATAATAAGAAAACCAAAAGAACATTATTGACTGTATAATACTATCCACAATCAGTTCATTTAATGTTAACAAGAACGGACACGTCAGAAACTACGACTAAATCTAGCCACAACACCCTCTCGCAACAAAAACTAGTGGCCACAGACAAAACTGGCTATCTCGGAGGAGTGATTGTGTCGAACTCGAGTCCAGTGAAAAAATTGAGACAGAGATGCACTTTCTTCTTCACTGTGAGTGAAGTGAAAAACATTTGAATACCTTAGGGGAAAGTGAAGGTACACACCTCAACATGGTGCTAGGCAGCTCCATTTGATGACCTGCCACAAACTCAGAAGCCCAGAAGAGCACCAGCTTGACCTATTATCTGAATTCAGGGCATTTTCAATTTATATTTATTCCGCTCCATGTGTTTTGTTAACTAGGCCTATTCATTTGTAGTTTCAAGTAATCGTGATGCTTTGACAATGACCACTGAACACATATATCCTTTCAATAAAGCGTATTCAATAAAATGGAGTAAAAAGAAGACAGAAAAAGAGAGAAGAGGCAAAAGAGAGAAAAGTTCTAAAAGATCTGCATTCAAGTCCACTAGATCAGCAGGGTATGGTTAGAAATTATTTAAATCTTTACGGGTCAGTGGTCCTGTAATGACCAAGCAGTGTGTCTGCTGGTAATGCTTTGCCGTGGTGCACAGCAACAGCAAAGTGCTTTGCATCACACAAAAGGTTTACATTTTGAGAACAAATATTATTCAAAATGCATTCTTCAAACTTTTATTTCATATCATATTTCTCTGCCAAAAAATGTAAATTAAAATTTCAAAATACACAGAATATGGTGTAATAATATCCTTTATGCTGTAGTCAAAGATGAGCAGAAACCAATATTTTGACTGGATTTAGTTTGAGAGAAAATGTCATTGGGGTTTTCAAGTGGGCACCTTCCATCCTGGATGTTTTGTTAAATTGAGCCGACGACACCTCCAGAAGGCTTAACAGTGAGCAATGACGTCACAGAGTCATCCCCCTCTATATCCACTCTCGGCATGGCCAGACAATAAAAATTGAAAAAATGAGTTATGTAGCTGTACCTATTCCATTACTGCTGGTTCTATTCGCCAGCTCTGCAAGGATACTTAAAGTCACCTGAAAAGAAAAACCTTGCCCTACTTCATTCCTGCAAGCTTTGTACGAGTTACGCTATGCAGGAAAGCTTACGTTTATTCATTTGTCCTGAGGTGAACCCACTTTCTTTGTTTTTTGACATGATGTTCTTTACTTTAGCGCCCATATTGGAACCTTTCTTTTGAGCCACAGCAACTGGCTAATTATTTCTGCAATACCTGACAGAGCGTTAATGGTCCGGCACAATTCTTTGTTTCAGATCCCTATGTGCCTAAGTAGTTTGGTTGTTGATATTGCCACAAATTCATGGCATCCAACTACCACAAGACACAACTTTGTTCTCCAGCCTCGCTGTTCTATCTCTGCTGCTAATTCGCTGTAGTGGAGTTGATTTATTTCGTATGCCTCGTCTATTGCTTCCTCCCATGGGACTGTTGAATCTAAGTATACAGTTTGCTGTGTGTTGGGTCAGAGTAATAGCCTCAGCTGCCCTAAGCTTTGCCTTGGCCTAAATATTTTCCATCCCCTTCCTGATAAAGCTGATGTGGTGCGTGTCTCCCTCTGCTTTAACTGTGTGTGTTTCTACAATTTATTTGAAGAAAGGGGTTTCTTTGTCACTGAATATTTAGAGTACACATTTATAGGTAAGATTGATTGTAAACACAGAAAACAGGACTTACTGTTCGGTCTTCAAGGTACATGGTTTTTGACAAAAAATCTATCCCGATTGTGGCCTGCAGATTTGGAAAGAAACTGTTATTATTCAGCATAGGTAAACAAGCAAATCGCTTACATTCTGCGTCAAACTGTAACCTCACCTGGTAGGTGTTGTCAAAGCTGTCGTACATGAACCTGGTGATCAGCGATGTCTTCCCCACTGAAAAAAAAAAAACAGATAACTATGTCACTGCATTGCTGGTGTTTCATGAAGCGGGTTTACTAGCTCAAAAATAAGAGGGGCTCAGATTTCCATGCTAGCGTTGCCCTCATGCAGTGCCATCATTTAAGTGTAGGAGTGCAAGCCACTCAAAAAAAATCATGTGATTACATCAAGCTAACTTTTCTACAAGGCAGAGCAATAGGCACCAATGATTCAAAGCTATCTGAAAAATACTAATCAAAACAAAAAGGGGAACAAAAGTTGCTGCTGTTAAGAATATCAGTTTGTCTTATTAATCCAAATTTGATTGCAGCTAACATCCCCCTAAACTTGAGACACATAAAAAAGAATAGAATATGGCTAATGGCTATATAACCGTAATAAATCAGTTTAACGCTTTATGTTAGGGCTTACAGTTTACAGTTACAGCTTAAGGGCTTACTGGACCAAATTATCAAATTCTAACATTGTTTTTCAAAAATGTATAGAGATTTGAATATATGCGAATGTTTATTGTGAAGTATATATATAAAATGAAATGTGAAAGTGAAATTCATCATTAATGTGCATGGTAATGCTACTCCTGTTGTACATGCTACGTCCACAGGGGGGGAGCAAAAAAGGCCGGTACAATGGCAAAAGAAGCTAACATTGGTATCATTAAACTGAAAGTTTTTACGTAAATCGTTGATTGACAGTGACAAAATAATACATTTATAAAATTATAATTATAACATAAAAAAGTGATCACATTTCAACATTAACCTATTTGACCCATAACATTGCATTAACATTTTGAAAAGTTATGAAAAATAACACTTTAGTTTGACATCCTCGCAGGAGCATTTTGTAGATTGTTGACTAAAAACGCACGGCAATCTACTTGGTTAGAGGCGAGTGCTGCACGTTTTTTATTTACAATGCTCCCTGCTGAAGAAAACAACCACTCTGCTCAAACAGAAGTCCCGGGAATGCTCTGACATTTCTGTGCAAGCTGAATAGCCTGTGCGCTACAACATATCCCTTTTTATAAAAGTAGCTAGCTAGAATATGGTGGGTGTGAATGACATGTCGGAGGAAGCTAAAGGTTACTCTAGCTGTGCATTTTTCAATTAACTCACATAAAGGGGTGTGCGCCTATACAGATAACAAACAGGGGCAGCTTCTCTTAACTCTTTCCTTCTCTTGATGCATTTTGATGGTTGTTTTAATACAAAAAATTGCGTTTATTGCCTAGGATGGATGTTTCCGACCTTTTGATAATGTCTCATTAAGGCCTCATTTAGTCAGAGTTAAAAGGCCCTGGCTGACGGTTGTGCTATGTCAACATCCCTCTTCTTCTTACTTTACACACCCACCATTCACGAGTAAAATCGGAAGTGGAGTGGTGCTCACTGCTTGTAACTGTCCAAGTTAACGTCATAGGAAGTGGGAACATCTATTTTAAGATATGGCCAAAAGTTGTGGTTACTGCTTGTATTTTTATTAAACATGCAAGCAGTGTTTGTTTTGGTGGGTAAGTAAGTGGGATATATAGCTCTACTCTGTACGTTTTTCTATACTATCGTGTAGACCTTTAGGTTGGTAGTGGTTCAAGTAAAGTAACCTATACAGAATTTTAAAGACATAACACCTAAAGTGCGGACAGGGGTTTAGCCTACTTCATAATGAATCAAAGTTTGACCAAAGTAGAATCTGATGGGAATACGCAATATAACACTAGGAGCACTGCATTTCAGTGCAAGTTTTACCATAAAATAGAGCGATTCTTACTAAGCCCAGGCAGCATTGACCACCACGCAGTGGCGAGCTTTAAAATGACAAAGTGATGTTATTAACAGTAGAGATGAGGACAATTTGAATTGGCAGTGGTTTAAGAATGTATGCTCAACCGTTTGATATTAAATACAACCTTTTTTTATTATTGTAAACTGCTTAAAAAGGTAGGGATTTTTTTCAGGTAAGAGCAAAACGTAAGCCTTTTGGAAGCCTGGTAACAGTGAATTAGCAAGAGCTCTATAAATATGAACGCTTATATGTTGTGAAACTAAGTATTACTATCAGGCCTAGTCTTGACTGACTTTAGACTCTGGCTGGTCAACAAAAACCTTCTATTCAACAAGTTTTAAAACGCTATGCAGCGCAATTTTCTTGACGCAGCGCTGGAGCTCCCATTGTGGCCTAGAACAACATTAAGTTCATAAGGTTTGACCAACCTAAATTCAGCAATGACAATGCGGATAGAAAATACGAAACATTCCATCCACATATGGTTATCAGAAGAGAATAATTCCGCTTCAAGAAATAGGCAGAGCCAAAAAAAAGGGCTCACTATATCAGCTGGAAAAAAAGTTTCGTGCAATAAATGATTGCCTTTCACGTTAGTTACTTTCACAGGTATGTTACGTTCTCTACGCGAGAACTTACCACTCTGCTCTCCAAGAAACACCAACTTAAACTTCCTTAGTGGGTTTCCGAAGTCTCCAGCCGTAGACATGACAGCACTGAAGCGAACTAGCTAGTTAGCTAGCAAGGCTACTTCACCCTACGACGTATAGGGACTTAACTAGCTAGCTACCTAGCTATTTCGTTGACAATCCTATTTGTGATCGTCAACTAATGTTAGCTACCTAAATAGACAGGGCTATATGGTCTATGTTCTCGAAATGAAGAAATTAAAATGATTAAAAATAGCTGTTATCAGCCTATACTTTTTAACCACTCACTACTAGCCAAATTCCACTTTCTTCTTCTTCTTAATTTCCGGCGGCTAGGCGAATTCCTGACGCATTGCCTCCATCAAGTGGCTTTTTGCGGTACAGCAGATGGTATACTTGACTTGTAGTACAGGCTATGTTCGGAACCACACACTTTAATACTATCTAATATATACTCAATGAGTACCAACTATGGCAATTAAATTCTTACTGGTGGAATGTCGATTGTTGATTTCAACATTTCAATTCTTATTAGTAAACTTTTACCATTGACTTCTATTCAAACGTAATTACAGATATCCAAAATATAGTTGCAATATATTAGTTGCAATTCTAATTCTTGATACCAAGAATTCAGTTCTCACTAGTGGAAATATTGATATCAAGGATGAACATTTTGACTATTGAGAATTTAATTGTTGATATCAAGAATTTGAATTGCAACTAGTCAGAATTACATTATGGATATGTTGGCTTGGAATTCTAACAAAAAGCAATTGTTGATATCTACAATTATTATTACCTCTACTGAATAAATGTTAAAACGGCTTGCCATATACCTACTACATACTGTTTACTGAAACCGAAATCTACTACTTTTTACAAAGATTCACTTAAAGTGTTGGTAGGCCTATACTCAACTGGAACATGTGACCAAAACCAAGCCATATTCTGTCAAAGCCATTGACAGTATATTGTAAGTGGATATAGCCAACGTGACGTAACCTATTGGTTTGTGGACTCCTGTTTTAAAGCCTCGAGTTTGTCATATTGACCATCGCCATGTTTTTTTAAAACCAGAAGTGACGACAAGTTAACATGTGTGTAGCGTTAAGTTAACCACTTATGGTAAAAAAAAAATATATACATTACATTGTGTTTTTAAAATTGGTTTTGTAAATCTTTGATTACGTTAATGTTACCTTACTTAGTGAGTGTTAAACAGTGACAGCAAAATGCAAAATGGGGTGTCCATCACAAGTTAGCCACACTCTAAAGCATACCCTGCTTTATCGTCTATTTTACTCTAAATGGGACCATCATTTACAAAATGAACATCATGCTCTATTGAAAAAGACTTCAAACTAGCAAATGAGACCATTAACTCGTAAAGAAAATGTTTACTCATGTAATAAAGCAAGTGAGAAGTAGGGTCATTTTCTCATAAACTTCCATACAATTCCTTTCTGCAACCAGTGGAGTCCCCCCCTGCTGGCTATTAAAAAGAATGCAGGTTTAAGGCGCTTCCGCATTGGCTTCACTTTTTAGAGCCTATTTACATACATACTCATTTTCCGTTACATGTAGTTTGTTGAGGATACATAGTAGGCGATTCCATACCCAGCGATACTTTAGTTGAGTCTAAATCATCCCCTTGCGGTTGATCATCATGGGACTATTGCTTAGTTACATATGAGTTTGACACCCCTGAGTAGAGTTTACTATAAAGTCGTTTTTCAAAATATCAAAAGTTTAAAGATTAAATGTCAAATCTTTATGATAAACATGTGCTGGTAATGGCAACACTAGCAAGTAGATACTATTTGTCTTGGGAAGTTTCTCAGGAAGATAGGAACATTTTGTTTTCCTTGACTCTGTTTAAAATCATAGTAATGGATTCATAGGAATAGTTGACACATTTTACAAATGTCCATGTTTATTGAGTCATTTATGATCAAACTAAGTTGCTGACAAATGTAAATTTGAGCATTTTAGACAACATTTTCAATAGCTACCAGGCCTGTTAGAAAGTATTACACACATTAATTAAACAATGTGGTCATGAATAAAAAAATGCACTCTGCATTCTAGATGCTGTCTGTTATATCACTCCATTGTTTACATTTTCTGGTTAAATTACCACTTTATTCTCAAAACAAAAAAAATCAGGGAACAGGACACATTTCCACAATGGTATTATCCAAGTTTCCACATATTAGAACATTTTAAGCATCATCACGCTGTATATATTTAATGGAAACTTTTTTTATATATTCAATTCAAGTTTTTCTACAGACCTGCAATTAACCTTTATTGTGACCTGTCCCCATTTGGTCTTATGTAGGGGATATGGACAACAGCAATTCATGTGTGAGGATGTCTGCAATGTCTAGTTAAGAAACTAAAGGGAGACTTCAATTTTCCTGTTTTGCACTGTATAGATTTTATTAGATTTTATTTACTGTCCATTGTTAGGCTAAACATGTGCCCAACATGTCAGCTATGGCCTGTTTTAAGTGAAGGAAAAGTTATTTCTATCGTGGCTACTTGATAAGTATTTATTCAATCTCGTGCAGTACAGTTTCTATTAGCTAAGAATACAGTGACGCTTGATGAAGTTTTGACCAATGAAAGATGCTACAAATCTACTAACTAATAGTATATTTTTAAATGAATTTTAAGTCAATATGATTCATGCTAGATAATAAAATAAAGATGTATAAAATAAAGTAAACATTGTTACAAAGTGAAAACGTTTTTTATTAATGAAAACTATTATTACACAATGCACTGTATTGTTCAATTTTCATCATAAAAAGTGAAAAGTATCTAAATGTTGCCGATAACATATTGTGTTCAAGCTGTGTATCACAAAATGTTATATAATTAATTGAAAATGTGTTATAGTTTGTTGAGTTATTACATAATGAGGGGTTTTTACATATGATCCATACAAGCGGTTTGTAGTCTTCAAAACCCATTGTGCCATCTGAAAGGCTTTTTGCCCAACCCTTTACTGTGGATGTGGACAGTGCACCCGGTGACCTGCAGATGGAACTAATTTACCTGCAGTGCAATACCCAGCGAAGGACAGGAAGACATGATTTCTATTTTTTTCACAGAATTGCTTTGATCCTTCCCAGAGCTGTCCAAATCTTTCTGTTATCCATGATGAACTTGAACAAATCGAAGGACAGTTTGAGGCTAACGTCAATTGTAAGAATCACTTGCTACACCCCTCAATCCCAACATAGTCCAGCTGTAGGAGAAATATTGCTCCCAGGTGTCTAGCCAAAACCGACAACACAACTGACAACACAACCAACCAACAATATCAAAATAATGACTGTATGACTGAGAAATCACACCGGGCTGGCCCATGTTCAGGGTTAGGAAGCTAATAAATCTAATAAATGTGACGCAATGTCAAAATAAATTGAAGACAACCTATTTGGTAATGGAAGAGCCATGAAATTCAGAAGAAAAAAAACAGTGTGAAAACAGGGTATAAGCAAGAATTAAGCCAAACTTGCTGAGATTGCTGCTTATATCACTCTAGAGCCTATATCACTATCAAAATTAAACATTAGATGAGTGGTAAATTCTTATGGTAAACAATTATAAAGGTACTCACTTGTTTAAGCTTAGTTTACAATTGTTAATACATACACCATCTCATGTTTCTCAGTGTTATTTTCCTGTTTCATAATTTACAAAGGGGCACATGTTGGGTCTAAAGGTGACTCAATAATAGCATTCCTTACAGGTAAGGCAACCAGGTGGTTATACTAGAAATGGTTTAAATAGAGCCTGACTTGAAAAGAAAATCCTAAATCCATTCCTTTTTGGAACAAAGTTTTATTTTATCTTAGTGCTCAAGATTTCCGTTACCTTTGGCACTTACTACACAACTTGTGTGAAAAAAGGATTATTACGACTTCACACCAAAAGACAACCACTAACAGATCTAAATATGAACATTAAGGTTCTGTAGAGGTTAACAATTGTTACATTTATTTACATAAATTTCACTTTTACTGGAACTCAAAATCCTATAGCTTATAACCCTAATACAAATTTAACCCAATGACCTGGATTTGATGGGCTATTGCTGTTGGGCTTATTGTGAACCTAAGTCACAAATGCACAGCTGCTATTGTCACGGTATCAGGCTGGATCAGGTTGGTGATGGCCCAAGTGTAGATAACTATCCAGTGACTATAACAACACTAATTAAACCCTTCAAAAAACCCAGAGAAAGAAACACGTTGAAAACCAAGTAACATAAATGACTCCAAAGGAGTCTTTGTCATCTTTACTCGATGATGGTACAGTGCATACATGGGCAAAGGCAATGATCGAACAAACTCAAGGTGTATGAAGGGAACTTAAATAGGACACAAAAACCAACCAATAAACCAATCAGAAACAAGAACTAAACCAGCCTAAATTAAAACACATGTCAACAATTAACTAATAAGCCCAGTCCAAGAGTCCTGGCCCTGACAGCTATAGCCTGGTGAGCCCAGACGGATCGAGCCAGCACATGTATTTATAAATGTTTTTACCATGCATAATGAAGTGAATGGCAGCCCTACTAAGCCAGCCTGGTTTACCAGGCTACACATGCGACAGTGTCCAAATATGGTTCCCATGAACCGTCTCAGAATCGTTAACTAGTCTTGGTGAAGATCTTTGCAGCAAAACGTGGCTCTAAATAGATATGTTTTGGTGGCAATGCTAAGGCAGTGTGGCTCATTATATAACTATTGTCTAAAGCAATGGAACACACACTTCCAAATATGTGGCATGGCAGGTTTACATTGCAGTTAACTGAACTGTATGTGAACTTTGTGTGAATTGATGCTTTTGACACTTGAGAAAATAGAGAGTGGGGGAATGTATTATTACCAGCACACCACCAATACCTGGAATAGGGCACTTAGCTGCAATTACTTTAAAAGATTAAGAAAAATCGAATAATGCTAAAACTAAGAGACGGATATGCAAATATACAGTAGATTATGTTTACCTGTTATTTAAAAAATCTATAGAGGTTAACTCAGGTTCTGACAAACGAGTGCACAATTAGTAAATCTCACAGACACATAACTCAGACACCCCAATCAAAACATATCTTACTTGCGCTCACATTTTTCCATTGGGTCAGTGTGTTCCAATAACCTTAGACGGATACACCGAAGAATGTATTTATAGTGTAAGTGGAATTGTCCATTTCACTGAACTGAGCCAGGGAGGGGGAAGGGAGCCACTTGCGTCTGTGTCATGGTACCCAACCATGCCTAGATTAGGTTTCTTTTTCAGTGTAGGAGAGGGTGGCACTAGGGCAGGCCGGGTGGGGCCTGAGAAGCTGGTTGTTTACTGGTATGGTGTGTGTGACTGTGTATGCATGTCATGCATGGTTGGTGAAAGCATTGAGGAAACCAGTTCTAGCTGGAGACTAGACAAGCAGCTGGGGTCAGCAGTGGCGTGGCACCGTGTGGGAACATTGAAATTCTCCAACATGGGGGGTATACATTACTACATGAAGTTGTATTGGATTACATCCTGCTACAGGACTACAGGGAAATAAGCCAATGGCAAGTCACTAATATTATATGATTAGAAAAGTAAAAGGTCAACCTAAACGCAACAGGTGAATTATGTTTACTGACACTGCTTACGCAAATCTGCTGTGTTAAAAGCATGACTGACCACAAGGGCCAGCATGGCAAAAACATCCTATATAGAATCATGGTATGAGCAAGCATGTACCTCCCAACCCTCTTTCCTCCTTGCCAAGACGTGGTTGCTTGGCCAGATTCTCTGTTCAGCATGATTGATTGCATACAGATGCTTCATATACCCACCCACCTTAGCTCTATGTATGGATTGGCTGAGAAGAATGGTGGGTCCCTTCACTTGGAACATATAATGCTTATTGGAAGAGGAGGGAATTCAAGGGATGAATGTGTGGGGGTAGAAGATTGTAAAATGAAATGTTGCTGAGTCACTGTTATGTCTTGACTCTAAATGATATATTCACCCATCAAATGTATAGATACATTTGTGTATTTTCATCTTTCTCTAATTGACTAATTTAACTATTTACAACATTACAATTCCAGCTTCATGTGTAAATTAATTTGTCAACATGAACATTTCAATACATTTGATAATAACACTCCAATAATAATAATGCTTATTAGAATCACTATTAAACATCCTCTCAAAGTAGTAATGAGTGAAAATACAATTTCTGGGATAGCAGCAAGATGGAGAGACTTCAGTTGCGGTCCACAGGGCACTTAGAAAATAAAGACAGGCCCCTCTTCCTGATTGGCCATACACAGCAACCAATAGGAGGAGAAATACATTGTTTTGGTATGTACTGTAGTTTAAAGAATCGTGTGTGGTGACGTCAACGCAAAATCACATACAGTACTGTGCAAAAGTTTTACGCAGGTGTGTAAAGTAAGAATGCTTTCAAAAATCGAAGTGTTAATAGTTTGTTTTTATCAATTAACTAAATGCAAAGTGAATGAACAAATGAACAATTACATCAAATCAATATTTGCCGTGACCACTCTTTGCTTTCAAATTTTTGCCAGCATTCTTTCACACCTGCCTAAACTTTTGCACAGTACTTTATCTTTTGCAATAAATAAAGACAAAACAATTTTTGTAAACAAATATACAAAGTCCAGTATTACAGTATTTCCTTTGTATATCAACAATAATGTTAATAGAGCCAATCATCGAGGTTCAGTATAAATAGTGTAATGCACAAACTATACATTACAATTATTGTAACTGAACAAGTTTATTTGGAACTCAAGAAGTGTGGAAGTAGTGTTCTGCTGTGAAGACTTGCGATAAACATAGCATCTGTAAGCTAAGTGCACACTCTGTACACACACAACTTCACATGCTTCCAATAGCGCACTTGCATAAGACATGACTATAAATTGAGAGGCTCCTTTCGTTGGTTAACAGTGAGTACAAAGCAGCAGCAAAGAACACCTGAAGGACTAAGCGGCTCAGGATTAACCGGTTTCTTTTAAACAAAGTGGGATACACATTTTTGCAAAGCCTACGCAGGTAAACTCAATTGAGGAATATTCATGCAAATCTATGTGTACAATCTGATGTTTTATTTACATAATAAGCCTATTTAATAGTAATTTCGATGTACAATTTAACTTTGCAGTGAAGGTCTGGGTAATGTTCTACTCTATGTAATTATTATGTAATACTAGTAAAAACGTTATACTGTATCACTGTATGTACTGTTGGCATATGCAAGTTTACATTAGATCATAAGTAGTAAGTTAGCCCATGACCTATCCCTACTGCCTTAAGTACAACCGTTAATACATTTTGATTTATGCTCACAGGTAGTGGTGGAATGCAGCTTTATTCTTCCCCATCTAAGTGCATGGCCTCTTGCATTTCCACTAGAAAACATTTTCAAGTAGAGACAACTTGAAAAGTCAACTTTCAGCTCAGTCTTTACTAAGAGGTATTGCACAATCGTTACGCCATAAGTGACATAAAAGATGAAATACCTTTAGGAAACACAACCAGGGATCCACACAACACCATTATTCATACCTTTCACTGTATTTTATTAATCATATATTTTTTGAATCATTCTCAATTAGTACATAGAACACAGGCTAATTAAGAGTGTGAGAATACATCACAGCAACATTTCAAATTTAAAGTTGCTCTTTTTAAAGAAACTCACTGCTAATATGCAGTTTTCATTTACAAGTATCATCATATGTTTTACTATTTGGGAATTACTAGACAAGTATAGAAACAACGACAAAATATATAATACATTTGTAATTTTAGCGCCTTTGGCTATGTAAGATTGAAGACCTCTGATTCAACATAACCAACCTATATAATTAAAATATAAAAATGTTTGTGTAATATATTATTGTTTGCTTCTTTTTGTTCTCCAGTCTATGTCAACACGGATGTGATAAAGAGGTGCTTGTTGTTTTTATTCTATCTTTACAGTTAACCACCGAGTTGCTTGATAGGCGGAATCTCCTGGGTTGAGGATTGATTTTACTCCTTTAACTCCAGCGCAATTATGGTGGGCATGAAACCAACTGATGTTGCACCAACTGCAATGGTCAAATTCTTTGGTGCAGGCACAGCGGGCTGCATTGCTGATCTGGTCACGTTTCCTTTGGACACGGCAAAAGTCAGACTACAGGTTGGAGGCCAGAATGAGTCAGGAGAAAGTGACTGTAAACACCCCATAAGTCTATTGTCAGTATGTTGATGTACCTTTCTATTTTCCAGATCCAAGGAGAATCTCAGGCAGTGCAGGGGGCCAACACTGTGAGGTACAGGGGAGTGTTTGGCACCATAACCACCATGGTCCGTACAGAGGGGCCCAGGAGCCTTTACAATGGCTTGGTGGCAGGACTCCAGAGGCAGATGAGCTTTGCCTCAGTTCGTATCGGCCTCTATGACTCCATGAAGCAGTTCTACAGCCGAGGATCGGAGAGTGAGTTGTATGTTTATTGTGTATACCAATAGCGTATCCTTTTGTGTCATATAGCTAACCTTTTTCATTCAGTCAAAAATATTTTACCTTTCAGTAAAGCTGTTTTTTCACAGATGTTAAGATGCCTTCCGATTGTGACTTACAATCCATATTGTTTCCAGATGCCAGCATTGTTGTCCGGCTTGCGGCAGGTTGCACAACAGGAGCCATGGCTGTGGCTTTTGCTCAACCAACTGATGTGGTCAAAGTGCGTTTCCAAGCCCAGGTTCGCCTGACTGATGGCGTGAGAAGATATAATGGCACAATGGACGCCTATCGTACTATTGCCCGTGATGAGGGGGTTCGGGGTCTTTGGAAAGGTGCATATTAGAGCTCACTATAAAGCTATACACATAATTTGACATTTTTTATGAGGAAACACTATTGGCCCTGTTATAGTAAAAAAAAAAAACATTTTTTCAGTCAGTGGCTGACGTGGTTGTTATCTGATATCTTTGTTCAAGGTTGCATGGCCAATATTACTCGCAATGCCTTTGTAAATTGTGCAGAGCTGGTCACATATGACATCATCAAGGAATTCATCCTGAATTACAACCTAATGACAGGTGTGGTAAAACATTTTCCATTTAAAATATATATTAACAGTAACAAGAATGGATCAATACCTGTTCAATGAATCAATGTTCAAGAAATGATGTATTGTATTATCAGGTTGCTCAACAAACTGTTTCTATTCCTAATACAGATAATCTACCGTGCCACTTCACTGCAGCCTTTGGTGCAGGTTTTTGCACGACCGTCGTAGCCTCCCCAGTAGATGTGGTCAAGACACGCTTTATGAACTCTGCAGCCAGCCAGTATGGAGGAGCTATCAATTGTGCTATCACAATGTTGACAAAGGAGGGGCCCACGGCCTTCTATAAGGGGTAAGCATTTTCACGATCATTGCTCACATAAATTTAATTTGATCTGATATTGTCCGAGGCTTGTTAACCCAGGCACGGACTGGCTAAATCGGAGAAAGGGGAAGATTGCAGATGGGTCAAATGGGCCGGTGACAGAGTTAGTAAACACAATAACTAAATATAGATCATGAAGGCTGACCTCGCAGAAGCTTGTGCTTCATGTAGGCACTTGCAAAATAGATCCCTGCCTAGGCGGTTACGATTGGCCTGGTTATGATTGACATGATTACAACTCGATAAGATAAAGGCAGGATGGAGAATAAAAAGAGAAAAGGGGGTCTAGAAAAAAACGGAATAAAAAAACAACTGCCTAGGGTGACGCTGCCAAATATTATGAGCCAGATTCAGCTATTTGTTTTGAATTAAACCAAGCTTGCAGCTGAAGAGTGAAGGCAAAGGACAGGTGGCAGAAGTTGATGGTGGTGATAAGACAAGTATGCTAGCTTAGCCTTAGGCTGCAGTGCCAAGACGTCAGGTGTGCAAAACAAAATATAACTCATAACGTGTGCTTTGTAAATGCAAAATGGTACTTCAGCAAGCCACCTAAGTGTGAGACACTTTGTTGTTCGTAGTCTGTACGCAGTGAAAATTGTGAAGCTAGACGTAGGTCTGTTTGCACTGAATTGGAAATCATGTTCTACAAAAATGCACTGTGAATCACAAGGTTGTAGAGAATAGTGCACTGTAGCAGATTTGTATAGTAAAGCTATAATTACATACCTCCAGTATTATAGGTTGTGAACTAAAGTGGTCTGGTCTGTGGCATGAAACTCCGGGGCTGAAAACCTGTGTTTTTATTATGTATTATGTTCCGTGTCATGTTTGCCATGTGTGATGTTTGTTTTTATGCCTGATAGACTTTTTGACCAGGTCGTCATTGCAAATGAGAACAAGTTCTCTCAACTGACCTTCCTGGTTAAATAAAGGAAATTATTATTAAAATTAGTCTCACTCTGGACCTGTTAACTTTTCTCTTGTCTCTCCCACAGGTTTGTGCCTTCTTTCCTGCGACTGGGCTCGTGGAACATTGTCATGTTTGTATCATATGAGCAGATCAAGCGGGCGCTGACCCATGCACAAAAGTCCTGGGAGTGTCCTTTCTGAAGCCTCTGTCACTTCAGTTAGTCTTTCCTTGGATTGGGCTGTTCAGGCACACCTCACCACACCACAGGGATAAGTGGGCCTGCAGTCTCTGTGGGTTCAAAGGCATCTTATGGGATTCATGAATTCAGAAGTAAAACTTGTCTATTGCCCTGAAAGAAAGAAGGATACTGTGCACCAAATATAGAAGGGGGAGAAGCCAATAAGAAAAGTTGTCCTTCAGGTTTAAGCTCTGTGTAAATATTTCCTAGATGGAGCAGAGGCAAAATGAGTGACCAGACCATGTGGCAAATGGTTTGCAACACAATGACCACTTTTATATACCAAAGTCCATATGTTTGTATTATCTTTTCTAGTGCTAGCTTTTCTATGACTGTTTAAAAGCATGTTTACAACACTCTTGTACTTGGCTGTGTCTGTGATGTGTCATGGATAATTCATTTGTTTATGGAAGCTGTATAGTTTAATGAAGAGAAGGTAGTTTTGTTATCGCTGGTCGATAACCAACTATAACATGAATATTGTTTGTAATACATTGCCCTTACCCAAATGTATTGTTATAAATAAACCTGAAACTTTTCAATGGGTCTAATTTGGAATTTTGAGCGACCAACTTAATATGTGGTAATGTTCACCTAAACTGTTGAACGTATGCGCATATGACTTGAAATTTAAAAAAATGATGTATAGTTTAAATCACCCCTTGTCCACTAGGAATGTTAAATGCTTACAAGGTTACGTTCTTGTTTTTAACTGGAATAAGTGATGGGGGGGATTTGATGTTCATTTTAAAAGAAAGAGGACTAAACAAAACAGCTAATAATTTTTTTTATTAAAGTTTCACTTACAACTGATTTACCAAAAGTAACACATTAGGTAATTTGTGGGCTACAAAATGTATTTCCTGTGCTTTTTCTTTGCTTCAAAATGAAGGGCTTGTTTGAGCAGCAGTTTCTTCTCAGCAGCTATCTTCTTGGGAAATTGGATGTCAAAGTTGATGATGAGGTTTCCTTTCTTTGAAGGGTCATGGGAAAATGGCATTCCTTCACCAGTCACCACCTTACTGTATTTTGGGCTGGGTAGGAATTGGACAGATAGACAAATAATATAAATCAAGGGTAAAAAGGTAAATGGGCCACATTAACCTTTTATATTATATTTTTGAGGTTTAATCCAAAACAATCTAACCTATTTATTAGACAAGTATTCAAGCATGTCCTTTACTTTGGCTGTCTAATATAGATTGATATACTGTTTATCCCTTGTTGACCACACAACATCTGTAATCTAGGAAACACTTACTGCACAATCTCATTTACGGGAATAGTCAGAAGTCTGCCATCCAATGTCTCCACATCCGCAGAAAAACCAGTCAATGCCTGGAACATACAGAGTGCACGTTAGGAGAGTAATTTTCCAATCAAACTTTTTAACACAGTTTTGAGTGTGTTAATATTTACAATTGTAAAGAAACAATTTTACTCTAAAACATGCATTCAGCAACTTTGTCACAGAATTTCAATCTTAAAGAACAGTAGGACACTTAAGGAAGAAATGGTGAATTGGATGTGGTAGAATTTAGACAAGGTGTCTTACCATCTCCAGAGAGATCTGGGCTGTGTAGACCAGGTCATTATGTTGTCGCACAAACCACGGGTGAGTCTTCAGTCGTATAATAAACACAATATCTGCAGGAATGTTGTTTGGACCCTAAGAAAAAGACCCAGGTAAGCAAGCCGTCTTGGTCTCTTGCTCTGGTGCCTATTTATATAAAGATTTGGATCTCCAAGCCAGGTCTGCTTGAAAATGAGTTACTCCATTGTAGCCTAAACACCATCTATTGTTTATAAACCAATAAGCAACAGTCCTAGATAATTGAAGAGTAAAATATGTACATGCCCTGCATGGCTAGACTGTGTGGCAGCAACTGACAAAGCAGAGCCTTACAGTGTAAGTGTCACTAAAGAGTAGTGTTAAGGCAGGTAAGAAAATCTACATGCAAAACGTATTTATGTTATGTTTAAAGAAAAACGAAAAACAAACTAAGGCTAGCAAATCACAAGTAATAATAGGAGTCATTTTGGGGTCGTTTTTACCTGATCGCCTTCCCTAGGGAATGTTATTCTAGTGCCTTCATTCCAGCCAGGTTTTACTATGATGGTCAGTATTTTGTCCTTGATGCTGGAAGTATGTCCATCTTCGTTCATAACCTATTATACGAAAACCCACAGAGAAAGGGGGAGCAAAATGTACAAAGAAGTATAACCTGAATAACTTTAATGGAATTTAAACAAATAAAACTGTAAATTGTACCATCAAGGCGCTAATACTTAATTGATTATAAATGTGTAACTGTTGGCTGGTTACCTGTCACCCTCGCTGCTAAACTACAGACTTGGAGACCAGAGATGGCATTCACTGAATGGTTTCGCTGAATGGATTACTCATATTCAGAATCAAAACAGAAAATAGAGCCTACCTACCTACATGGCACGGGGAAGTCTTGTTGGGTAAATTATAGCTATCCTATTGTCTTTACCCTACGGGATATCTTGATTTTTTTGGTGCATCCATAGAATAGGTCCTCCAAGGCCAGGTGAAGGTCTCTCTCGATGGGTGAGTCTTTTGTTTTCATCCCTCTGCCACGCAGGCCACCAAACCCAATGGGAACTTCCATCCCGTTCTTTGAGTAAAAGTCTGAAATTCAGGTCAAAGTCAATGAAAGGCATTGTTTGAGGCTGTCATCAAATTAGGTATGTATATAAGAAGGAATGTAAGTCCAACATGATTTTTTGGTATGACATTTCCTACCTGCAAATGGGTTGTCACCTCCAAAAAACTGTCTAAATATTTTGTCTGGATTTTCATGGTAGACATATCCTGTTGTCCATGCACCATTCTCTCCAAACTCGGGTGGAATTCCACCTTTCAGCCCCTCTTCCCCAAACTTGTCATAAGTTGCCTTTTTTCTAACTGTAAAAGAAATAACAAAAACAACTGGGTAATTTTAAATGTATTTTAACGATATTTCAATGAATACAGTATAGCGCCAATATAGGCCTACTTACGGTCGCTCAAAACATCATAAGCCTCAGCAAGTTGATTGAATTTTTCGACGGCCCCAGTTTTATGATTTGTGCTGGGATGGTACTTCAATGCAAGTCGTCGATATCTAAATAGATTGATATATTCCGTTTTACTTTAATGTTAGTATAAATCGAAGGCTGCTAACTAATTCGCTGGTTGGAAGACAGTTGCTGTATTTAAAATGTAATTTTAATAACAAAGGTTTAATAAACTTACGCCTGTTTGATGTCTGCATCAGTTGCACTTCTGTTTATTTCAAGTGCTGCATAATAATCTCTTCCCATTTTGAACAGAAGACGTAAATCACTTAAATTCGCGGTATGTGCCTCAATACATTATTTTACCCTACCAAAACAAACCTACAACTAAGATGTCAAATAGTACGTAAAAGTTACCTAACGTTTTATGTTTTCCTACTAAAGTGTTTGTCTGGTTTGGTTGCTATGGACGCCTAACCACCGAATTGGTTGCTGGGTAAAAATATAAAGTAAGCACCATTGACAGTATATTAGCACTCAACTATTAGCATATTAGCAAGTTTTGCAGGACTTGCAGCATATTTTCATGACCACCTCACAACTTCAGGCTTTTCCTAGGCAAGTCCCACACAGTCGTCAGTGAGATGTAAACCAATCTGAATGCAATCGAAGTCCTTTTTACAACGACAGAATATTATTTGACCCTTTCAGATGTAGTATAAAAAAAAAATCACAGACACGGAATAGACTGCAGCCTAGTACTGTAGCCTACATCTAATCTACATCATCCATAAAGAGGATGACTTTCAAATCAGCTATTCACACAAGTAGTACCTAGTCTGTTAAAGCGTTCTCTAGCCGGCAGAGCTAGGCCTACTTTCCATTTCAAATCCTTGATCCTTGAGGCCTAACAAGGTTTAGCCACCTTGTGAAGTTTCATTAGTAATTTGGACCATTACATGTGGGTGAAGTAGTTTCCAAAATTCGTGCGGGGACAGATCAGAATCAAAAACGTGTGCTCTGTCAAAATTCTAATGGAATAGCAATGGTGGAAAAAGTGGTGTGGCAATGTAGGTAAATACTGAGTGTTTACATTTCCCACTCAAAACCTTGATTGAGTCAAATTGAAAACCCATAATAAAATGTTTATTTACCAGTTGGCTACTTTGAGTGAAAAGAAAAATGCAGTGTTTCCCATTACACATCCACACGGTGGGTGGGGCAAAGTTCTAATTAAAATAATGGTAACAGCGCCCTCCACCTTCGACATTGCATTTTATTGCGCTGTGTTGACTGTCCATTTATAGTTCACTGTACATCTGGGCCTTAAAACCTCAGTGTTGAGTGGCAACCGTTATGTAATCTAATTTAGAGGGAAACGGAGATGCAATCTCAGCATTATGTTGCCGCTTGCCACTTAGGGTAGTATAGTTTCATTAGACTTTTAAACATCAGGCAATATGCTTCCATAAGTAGATGACCCATCGCAGTGTTGAGTAGGCAATCCCTTCGAGGTATCCACGTTTAGTTTCAAGAAGCATTTGCAGTTGCAAAAGGAACAAGCATTACAATCCAAAAGTGTTGTCTTAAAGCCTCATTAAAAATGTAATATGATTTGTTTGGAGCACTCACAATTTACCTTTTTTTTGGTTAAATAAAGATTGTATAAAATATGTACCCTGTCAAAGTACACAATCTTACATTGAATCCAAATAAAGGCGTCTTCATAGTGTTGTGCAGTGTAAGCAATAATGTGGGAAAGGAATTCCAGAACATTTTATTTGAATGGCATTAGAGGTAGAGAGGGTATATTCATCAGTACAAAAATGGTTGAATGAATCTGACCAGTACAATCTGACAGAACACATCATGAACTCAGTTAGTTAACCAACTAACTCTCCGTAGTTAAACAAGTACTGCTGATCATGTCTACACTTTAAAGTATCTCAGGTGCCTACCTAGGATTTGAATGTCACACACTTAATGATGCAAATAGATAAATTCACAGATATTTAAATGCTTCAAAAGTGAAGAATTCTGACAAGGTACAAATGAGAAAAATATTTGGGGGTATACGGAGATCAAAATGGGCATTGTTAATTAATCTGTGCAATAATCCCCTCAAGCTCTGGGCGTGCCTTAAAACGTGCTTGGTAATCAGCTTCAGTGTGCTGGGAAAAAAAACGGAATAAGGTTATGGAAGGCTTATAATAAATTGTTGAATCCTGAAATAAACTAACTATATTTACCTGGTTTACTAGGAGCTTAACCCCTTCTGGCTGGTTTTTCAAAAGAACTTCCATTAGGATTGGTGACAGGGTGGCCTTCAGTCTGCTCAACTACGTACAATGTAAAATGAAAATAAAATCACATTCCTGGCAATAAACTCTGTGTACTGTTGCACTGAAGACTTTGACACATGATCAAATACAGAGGATATTAGTTCGGAATTCACAGGAATGCAAAAACAACATTTCAAAAGGCCAAAAGCCAATCGTGTTTACCTGAACAATTCGCTCATGTGTCTTCAGTATGGCATCTACATACATCTTGGTTCCTTGCTCCTGCAGTACCATTATTTCTGTGCTCTTAGTGGGTAAAGCATGGCTATTGTGGAGGAAAAGGAGAGTTTGATAGTAAACCTTAAAACCACTGATGCTGTAATTAGGTTGAACCTTTTTCTTTAATAACCTTAAAAAATATGTATAACCTGAAGCGTGACAACTTTTAAATCCATAAACCTGACCCACTTATATGCAATATGATGTAGATTTGTCATATTTCAGTCAGTGGGGATGCCTTTCTCACCTTTCTTCAACTTGGACACCTAGCCGATTACAGAGGTTGTGGATGTACTGGGAGTAGTGCTCCACAACAGTCATGTCATATCCTGACACCTTAACATTCAGGGTCCCATACTCTGTATCTGTGACTGCTTGGATCTGTTTCATCTGTTGCCTCTCCTTCTTTTTCTTAGGCTAAGGGCAGAACGGATTGAGATCTTTAGAGTCAAAGATAGACAGATGCTAAACTGTTCATTTGAAACTAAACGCTCTAGTGGGAGGCCAACCGTGCTAGCCCCAAAATAACCCTCTACAACAGTTATCCACACAACAATATCATATACTCTAAATATTTAGGTGAGACCTTACCGCTTCTTTAGGTAAAAGGTACTTGAATCTCCCAATCCCATGTGTGGGCATAGTCCTGTATTGTCTGTTATTTACAGGTGCTAGGATACCTGTGGATATTACAACAAAAGTCAGTTGTTGTAATGCAAATTACTCAATAATAATTTAAGTATAAAAAGTTCAATGTTGTCCATTAGATGGTGGTATGTTCAGACACAAAAAAAGCCTAAGATATTGGCTCTACCTACAGCATTGGTAGCATGATGTTGCAAACCTACTCTGAGCAATTTTGAATCTTTTTTTATCAGCACCCTACAGATTAAAAAAAAAATTACTAAAATAATGGCAATTTAGCCATACAATAACACTTACCAATGCTAGCATCCACCCTGATATTTTGGAATCTGTCATTGGATGCTATTGATACAACTTTGCATTAAGAGCAGAGCAGATACCTTGTTCCAAATCAGCGGGATATGACCAGGCCAGTTCATCTAACCCGTTTAAGCACACATCACTGTTGTTGCAATCCATATCAAATAAACTTCCAAAATTACAATCTATATGTTTGTATTAGGGCTGTCAATTGGACACGTTGATTTAGAACAATTACAAAAACAATAACGTGTAAAAAAATATACGCTTTTAATCAACTATGCACAGAATCTGAATTGCAATTCACTTGTCATACGTCATTACCTAGCTGTTAACATGATGGAAGGGGATGAACAAACTTTGATTGGAAAGTTTATGTACAAAAAACGCTCAGATCGAACTTTATAAGAGCATGGTCATATGCATTCTTTGCAAGAAGGAATTTACTTACCATCAGAGCAATTAGAGTTTGAAGTATCACCTCAATGCAAAGCATGTTCTTGCAAGTTCTTGTGTCAACAACATTGGCTTAGCTAAAGCCACCTTTCGTAATGTCAATGGCTGCGTCTCAACACCCATACTAGCATCTTATTTAGTATGCCAGAAAAAGATTAAGTATGTCCCAATTGTCTTTCTCCATGCAATAGTATGTCATTTTTAAGGGCAGCCGCAGTATGAACTATAAAAGGTAAAAAGTATGGTATGCGATTTTGGACGCAGTATGTTTTTAATCTTCTGCCATAATAATGTTATGTCTTGTTGATATCATCCTTTGGGTGCTTTTCCCAGCAAATGTTCATGTATGCAAATACGTGCGAATAATTTGGGTATCATGTAATGTATTTGATAATTTTTTATCGATTGACAGCCCTCGTGTGTATACATCCTGCCTATAGCTTCCAGGACAGTAACTGGTCAATGATGACAGAGGTTTCAACTTGGTATGTTTGACTACTGCTAATTTATCAGATCAAGCACATCCTTTGTTTGTAGGCATATCCTTGGTAATGCTGCTACATCGGATGTAATTAATATCATGTAATGTAATGAATGTAGGATGTGCTTGATCTGATGAATTGCCCTGATGTTAATCCTACATATTATTATTCTACATATTTATGAGTTCCATAACTACTCTAAATCTCAGATTAACACTGTTTTACTCAAATGCAGCATAAAAACAGCCAATTCTGCATGCTATGCTTGGTGTGCTAACAGTAACGATGTAACATTATGTAGTTCCGTAACTTAAAAACTAAATGAAGTTCAGCCTTATTTTGCCAATTGACATTACAGTCCTTATCGACTTTTGTAAAAGAATACCTTACAAAAACATAACATTAATGTACTCGAAATCTTTTGACACTTACCCTGGCATGGATGCTGGATGCATACTGCCGCCCTTTGAATGAAAAATAAAAAAATAAAACAGTGACTGGTGTGGGACTGCATCCTACCCTAGTGATGATGTCACCCCAAATAAAGTGCAATTCATGTAGTCTCTAAATCATTGATCAATGCACAAAATTCTAAAAATATCAGAACAATACCGTTGACCTAAGAGGTGTGCCTGATTTCTTAAATAGCTATGCTAATAGCTAGATACAGCTATGATTCTTTTCCTATTCTGACAGGTTCATAACATTGATACATCTGCATCTATTGTGAACAAAATAAGCTCCAAAAATTGTATTGATTAATTCTATTTAACTCAAATATCATTGCGTCTTTTGAGTCTTCCTGCCCTCAAATAACACCTTTGGGAACCTCTTTCCTAGGATATTTTGTGGCTAATTACAAACCATCCGGGGCATTACATTCTAGGTATGCATTTTGAGAGGTACTTATGCCCTAAAAGGTTTGCTAAGGACATGGCTGATTTACCTGTACAAAGTTGCAGCATGGTTCAACACAACTGAATGTTGTGCACTTAAAACCTGGAAATGAGCAGAATCACATTTTATAACACCAGATAATTATGTTTGCCAACTAAATTAAACATCCCCTACTTGAAAATATGAAAAACAAATTGATAATTGAATGTAAACGAAAGTCTAACGTAACGTTAACAGAGATGTTTGACCTTTCTGACAATACATCAGGATAATCGGTATGGCCTTGTCCTAAATATGAATACAAAAATACCTTTCGAAAAACAGGATTCATTGCTTTCACCGAAGCTGCCTTGTCCAAAAATAAACTTAGTTAGCTTCAGTAGTAATAATATTTAGCCATGCTTTTCTACGATAACCGACTACAGTGACTTCCGTTATTATTCTTCTGTTCCGTGGCTTTGCTGCTGATTTGACTCGCGAACGTATTGCTGCCCTCCACTGTTCAGCCCATGAAGCACTCACTGTTCTTTGAACACAAACTAAACTACATCCCTCCAATTTAATAACTTTACCACAATCGTGATAACTGAAACTTAAACAAAAAACACAAAAAAAAAAGCTATATGCCCTGATCACAATGTACCTTAATGAGTGCTAACCAAACTGCCCCCCCCCCCCTCCCCATCTGTGCTTCACTGGTTATCTGCTCAAAAGTGTCAAATTTTGTGACTTTTCTCTTTTCTTTTCTGTTACCTATTTTCAACACCTTATCAGAAACTGCTCGCCCAATCGTGAAATTTTGCCAGTATCATTTACAGACTTCGCTGATCTACACGGTGTCACAGAAATGTCGATATGTCAATCCTTGTCCAATATACTAGACAATCTATATTGATCAAAATACCAGAGTATACAGTAGCTGTCTTGTATCTTGCCTTGATTTCTGCTGTACGATCTTTACAATGATCCGATGGCGGTCCCCAAATTTCCTCCAAAAAGACCACTAGCAGGCGTTATAACAAAACAAAAAAACTATTTTTTTCAGTGAGAAAAAGTTCAAATTTGGTACAGTGGCTCCGGGTAACATTTTCTAACTATTGTTAAAATAATACTTAGACAACTTAATAAATGTGGCAAATCCTGGTGGTGGTATTATCAACAGCTTCAAATATTCAAACAAACTACTCCCAATTTTCCCAATTCCTTGATCATCTATGGCAGCCTAAAGTGTTCTAAATTGGGCACACTGATTGGGAACATTTCCCAGATGCTTTTCTCCAAGTTTTATGCCCCGTTTTTCTACAATGATGTATGCATCACATTTTTCCAATCTGCACTAAAATGGACACCGCTGACCTTGAAACCAAGCCTGACAAAAGTTATCATGTGGATTTATGATTTTCGAAAGCGTTCGTCCGACACTGTCGATCGAAATCTGTGGCAAAGCCTCGAAACCGGAAATAAGGTCCAACAGCAAGAAGGCAAGCATGGCGTCTGGCTTTCATCCTTTCGTCTCTTTTAGCTCTTGCCAACGAGTTAATGCCAGTCCGATATTTACTCTTGTCAGTTCTCTTGGTCACTGACTCTTTTTCTCTTCCTCGCTTCCGCCGACAATGTTTTCTTCTGTCTTTTCGCCGCCTCAACCATGATCCGATCTCCTGTTTGAAAATACCGGATAGCTCTCTTTGTGTGGTGCAGTAACGCATTTTGCAGTTCTCATGAGATGATTTCGGGCCCACCATCCAGAGTTAGATTGCAGGCGATTCGGTAAACCATCAAAATTATTTTGAAGCTGATATAGGCCCAAGGCCCAGTGGGGGCCCATGTAAAGGTCTATGGTCGACCTTTAAATGTGACTTGTATCACTGAGAATACAATTTATATGTATTTACATGATAAATAAATGTATTGTAATCATTAAAACATATTTCAACTTATCATCTGATGCAACATCGGCCTCTATTATTGTGAAAATGGTGCGGACCAAACACTTAGCCAGTCTGATGTGTCGCATGTGCCGCTAATGTAAAGCGAACTGCAGCCAGACTGGCAAAGTCAAAATGCTTTACCAGAAATCAGGAGCTCAAAAAAGAAAAGCCAGGGTACACAGAGAAACAGAAAATGAAAGGAGCAGAGAGGCAATGGCCACATTTCTGGCATTTTGGGGGGAATGAGCCAGATAGGACAGGCGAAACTGAACATGGCAAAGGTGAGGAGCTAGTCAGACTAGAAAATAAAACTTTAGCTAGCTTAACCTTTAAGTAACGTTAACATGTTGACTTAACTAGAAAAAAAAACCTGCTGCGCTGCTTTTATGAGGCTGTTGTATTGCAACCTGCTGGTATTAATGCTCGTAATTAGTGCATTGTTTGGCTTAAAGTCTGCCACAAAATAAACAGACTGTTCCTATATCACCCTCTATCAGAAACTGAAGCAGAGATGAGTGTCTCCGTGCAGAGCAGGTCCACTGAGGGAGAGACCAGTATCCACACGCAGAATTGGTCCACTCCCAGCTTCTTCTGCAGACTCAGTCAGAGATAGATACGCAAGATGAGGCAGCACAGGAAAATAAATTAGTAGGCCTATCCGAGGACCCTGGACTATGGCCAGAATCTATGAAGGATGCTGACAGGGAGGAAATCGTTCTCCGGATAGGCTTGGGAAAGTGAGTCCGCTTTGCTGAGGCTATAACATAGACAGCAAGGCTTTTCCAAATTATCTTCTGCACTCTAAATCTGCAAATGGCAGAGAAAAAAGTGAGCGAGACTGGCTGGCCTACAGTGACAGTAAAAATGCACTGTTTTGCATTCCATGTGTTCTTTTTTCTTTCGAGCTTGAAAACAAGTCATGCAGAGGTCTTAATTTTAAGGAAGGAGTGAAAATGGCAGAGATAAAGTGACGCAAAATGTACATACGTTTTCCAGAGCTCGAGAGGGGCCTTGCACACCAGCATGGAAATGGAAAAACCTGCAGAATTCAAGGAAAGGAATCAAAGGAAAGGTAGCCAGCAAAAGAAACTGACACACTCAGAAATAGACAAAACAGGGCGCTATTAGAGAGACTGCTGGCGTACCACTTCATTTGGCCTGCAGAAACCTGACTTTTGGAGGTGACTCAAACAGAGTGGGTGACCCTAATAATGGTAATTTCCTTGGCACACTGGAGCTACTGAGTAAATATGTCATCATATTAAGTGAGCATCTTCAGAAAGTGAGAAAGCACCAGCAGCAGGGGAAACAATGGCAGGGTCATTATCTCTCCGCTGAGAGTTAGAATTAATTTATTAATATATGTGGTGCCCACCTATTAGAAGCCATTCTTAAGGAGAGGAGGGAGGCAACATATTACTCTATAATATGTGATGCTATGCCTGACATATAAGATATGTTCACAAACAAGATGAAGAGTGGGAAATTTGAGAGCTGTTTCTCAAATTCAAAGACTTTAGGAAGAAGACAGGGAAAGAAATAGCTGAGATGTAGGTGAGCACACTGAAAGGCCATACCATTAATATTGCAGAGTGCCGTGGTCAGGAGTACGATAATGGCTCTAATATGTCAGGGAAAGCTAAAGGGGCGCAGGTGTGCATATTAGAACCAAATCCACTTGCAACTTTCTCTCCATGTGCATCATATACCCTAAACCTTGTTGGCGTTCACGCAGCCCAGTCATGTCCTGAAATAGGTGTTTTCTGGTTTTATATATTGGTTATAAAGACTATTCAGTGCAAGCCCTGAACGATGGGACACGTCATGTGACTTGACTTGGTCATGATATTCGGACTGTACTCCGTATAAATCTGGAATGCTAGTCAAACCCGTTATTTTTTTTAAAAGCACGTGACTTGATTCACTTTCCCGGTTTCCAACGGGTTTCTATCCAGAGTGGTGATAGGGAAGTTGGTAAAGAGCTGGAGTAACGGAACATTATGTTTGAGGTCGATAAAGTTGCCAGCTGCTCTGGAGTTTAGGCGGAAATAGGTCCTGGTTCTTATGGGCTAAAATTGGTCTACAGCCTTGCACTGTCATGTGTGCCGCAAAGCTTTCCAGCTCAGATAATTACACACATTTATTCGTCTATATTCTTGGCTGGTCATACTTGACAGCAGAAACTTTGCGGTCCCACTCATTGTATTTCAGCATGATGTTTTTCTCTGTATAGCCATCGGGAAGTTATACACCAGCAGCTAAAGTCCAGCAGCTATATGCACTTTAGTCCTAGTAGCTGGTTTGCCTGCAGCCTGTAACCTAACTTGTTGCGTTTCTTTCTCTCTTTATGGAAGTTCCTTCTTGCTAAATTCCGGTTCAAATAAATACGACTGAATTTCACTGCCCCAACAAAATATCCATGTCCTCCATATCCAAGTTGTCATGATCTAGGTGTAGCAAACAGCAAATCGCCCCTAAATGGAAATATATGTCACTCAGAGAACCAGGAAAGGCCCGACCTGATTAGAAACGGCTGCGGAAAATACTCTGTATGACGCAATAAAGAGTCATTTTGTATTACTCGTTATAAACTCTGCTGTTTGATTGCGAAACTATAAATGACAATGCTACTGTATATGTACAGCACTGGTAAATGATGAAAACATATCAAAAGATAAAAAATCGGGGGAGTATCACTTTAATTCCGCTCTGTGTTTGGAAAAGCATCGCCCTGGTCTGATTAATTTCAAGATATCACAATATGAATTAATAGGCCCTATGGTCGAGGGAGCAGGTTCCGTTTTTTTCTGGTCTTGTTTATTGTCTAATATCTTGATTTGTCTAGATATTGGACATTTTAGGGCCAATAAATAAATTCTGTCTTTGATATTTTTCAAAAAAGCTGGTGTTAGTATGACAGACTGTCGCTACACCAGCGTGCAATGTTTAAAAGTTCGTAGTTGTCCGAGGTTTCCGGGAAATATAGTGTTTCGGAAGAGTAGATTCCTCCTTGATGTATTTCCCCACTGTCAGAGGCGCCCCCGTCAGGACAGGCAAACCAAGCAAATGTTTGGGGCCCCGCAAAATAATTGGGGAAAAGGGCCCCCAATGGCCACACATATTGGCACATTTTGCAATGACAACTATAAACCCCCTCAAACCTCCCATAAATGCCAAACAGTACCTGCCCCAAATCTTCCCTGAGTGAGGCCCCTTCTATAGGGTATGTCAGCCTTATGTCACAACAACAAAAACTTTTGGGGGGATCGAGGATATCGGCTCCAACGTCGGGAGACGGTCAGACAGCTATTAACAAGTTATTCTTTCTTCGTGGACTCGATGAACATACAAATAAAATATAAATGGCTTAAAATGTTCTGTCTTGTCCAAACACCATGTTGTCAGAATTATTAAACACTTCGTTTTACATGCTGTTTTCGTTAGGTAAAGTAGGCTAATAGCCTCTATGAATATTTTACTTTATCTTGTCCAAGCTAGTTTTTCACAGTTATGTAGACACAGATTTATAATTTGATATTGTTAAATGTAGAAAATGCGTAATTTTTCAGAGCCCCAACCGCTCAGCATACGATGAACGTCAGCGGTGAGGACAATGCGGCCTGCAAGTTACGTTGGTTGCAAAATGTTGCCTAAGGAAAGTAGTCTATGTTATTGGAGGATTCCTGTCTACACTCATTGCATTTGCTGCAACCAAAGCACAGAAGCAGCACTTTTAAAAGGCTAGGTCAGGGGTCAGAGGATAGGGTTGCTACCTCAGTCCTGTAAAATCCTTGACACACACGAAGTTGGAAAACTGAGTAGCCTATACTTGTGTAATATAGGCCTATATTTGGTTCTGTAAAATTTTTTGAAAAAGACTTACACCTACCTGTAATTTTAACGTGACATAGATGAAGGTCCTGTCCTAAAACCACACATATCAATAGATATCAAATCAAATCCTTATTTTGAGAATCAGTTTGCAAATACATATTGATCAGGACAACATCTGAACAATGTGTTGTTGAGACAAATCTGACAGCGTTCAAAAGGGTTGAATACTTTTGCAAGGCACTGTATCCCTGAACAATATGATAAATTACAAACTACTAGTTAGTGGTCTTTTATTGTTGTATTTTTTTCCTTTCCTGCTATGCTCTTCCCCACACTGTTATTGCACAGTCCTTTCCTTTGTGTGGCCCCCTGGCAATTGACTGAAATCATGGGGGGATTCTCAGTGGGGTTCCTTGCCTGGGGCCCCCCAGAGTCCATGATCGACTCTGACCACACTGTTTGGCAACCAAGTCCAAGAGAGCATGCGTATGTTGTGGGTGGAGCTGAGAAAAAAAAACTAGCTAACGTTAGCTACTGAAGCTATAGTTTTCCAGTAAAAACTACTGTTTGAACTCTGAGTTTCAGCCTTGTACGCACCGTTTCTGGGGGGAAATCATATTCAGTGAAAAGGGGGGTGGGATAATAAGTTGTTGTGATAAAACGTTATTGCTCCCACGTTAGACGACTGAATGGAAAAACAACTACATTTGAATTTGTTAGCCTCCAGACCTCCCATGGCAGGGGGTTTACAGATGGGGTCCAAAATGAGAATGGGGTAAGTTCATGACGTTGTCTAGTAGGGTTAGCTAATCACCACCATTTTCAACAAGAATTAGGGCGAGAACGTGTATGAGATTTGTGGTAGAAATTAATATCGCTGGCCAACGCTACTAGCTAGCTAACTGAACTAACTTAGCTAGTTAGCTAGCTAGGTGCTACAATATACAACTTAATCCAACAAACATACAAGCAAACAACGACACACCACACTAACGCAACGATAGCACGTCTTCCCCATGTTTTTTCATCACCATATAATGTTGAACTGAATCTTTTTAGTGATTAGGCTGAAGTTAATTACCCTAACGTGCCATTGTTAGCTAGATAATTCCTAACATTTTGTGTGTTATGGTTGAACGTTAAATAAATTAAAATGGTGAAAATATGGTTGAATAGTATATACATTTAGTGACTAAATCATTGTGCCACATTCTTTTTTTTAATTCATTACTTTCATTGTTTTTATCT
Source organism: Aplochiton taeniatus (assembly GCA_017639675.1). Classification (NCBI taxonomy): domain Eukaryota; kingdom Metazoa; phylum Chordata; class Actinopteri; order Galaxiiformes; family Galaxiidae; genus Aplochiton; species Aplochiton taeniatus. The sequence continues at coordinate 7,009,286 of CM030177.1, forward strand.
TGTCAAATCGAAACTACGGGCGCTGCCATGTTTATTGTCATAGCTACAACTGTATCCCATACGTCACGACCGACAAGATTGTTCATATATTCCCCAAATAGGAATTTCTTTATCATGAACAGCGCATGAAACATCAGGGGGGTATAATAGTTCCTCAGTTTTGCAACTATAATAAATGGTTCAATCGAAACGACCAGGCATCAAAATAGTATGTCATGCTTTTGCAAGTTTGCCTACGCAAACTAACATTATCTTGCAAAACAAGTGCCTCAACTCCACTATCTCAACGACCACGGTCTAAAGTAGGCTACATGCTAATATTCAAAATAAAAACACAACATTTTACAATATTTGTATTTATCATTCCACAAATATTCAAATGCGTATACATTTTTTATACAGCCAAAATTGTTTCCATGTTTCCCATCCCTTTTAATGTTACTACAGAGATGACTGGATTTGCTTTACAGTCAAAAATGTTCAAGGTCACATCCCCTACCTCGGTTTGGAGGAAGTGTATCAAATTTAAGCACCCCTCCCTCCCTCTTGCCATTAGCCACAGCTTAAAGAACAGATTGTTAACTAACTAGAGCATTTGTTTAATGGTTGATGTGATAGGATAGTGGTGAATGATAAGGTAGCATTCTATGACTGGTACAATCCCAATCTTTTTGCAAGTCTTTATTGCATATTCATTTGCCTAGGCATATCCAATGGCGTACATACGCAGCGCTATAAGTGTTTTTATACTCAAATTCCTTTTGGGAATTTTATCCTGGTGGTCATAAAATCAAGCCGATGGGGACGCCAGGTTTTTACTGTATTCAAAGAACCCAATCATAATATCAGAAAGGGATGCTTAGGTTTCTTTAGTCTGCTAGCATTATTTTACATCTAATTATTCTCTAACAGTCCCATCTACCCAACGTAAAACCATTACATGCCATTTATCTTCAGTCAAAGTTACAACTGCATGACATTTTGCAGGGTAAAACATTTATTTTTTGCGTTTAAATACCAGTTGTGAGTATATTCAAAAAACAGTGTGATGCCAAAATAGTGGGGAATAAAATGAAAGTCTGATCATTCTTGAAAAGGGTTAGTGAACTCGGATAAGTGTTAGGGACTTTGCTGGGTTGCAAATTAGTCACTAATCATGGAACTGCCATCTCTCTTACTTCATTGATCGAATTTCTGAAAGTGACAAGTTGAGATGCTTGCCATTCACTCATATATGTTGTTCTCTCCCTATCATGCAGACCTGGACGGAAGAAAGATTTCACGCCTCTTTCTTGGAGTCAGTATTTTGAAACAATGGAGGATGTGGAGGTGGAAAATGACAACAGTAAAGACATATCCTTTACTAGGTTGGAAAAAAATTGTGGATATGCGCAAAGGGAACCTGAACCTTAAATGAGGATGTAACACGACATTTGACACTTCTTTCTACATCAATGGCGTGTTAAATTATGGTACTGGTACCATTTCTTATACTTTACATTAGAGCCCGACCGATACTATACTTTTGGAACCGATACCGTTATTAGGGAGTCAAGAATTTCTGATATTAATGTATCGGCTGATATTCTTCATATATATGTATACTGTATATGCGATTACATATCTTTGTCACAAGTGTTTGATAACCACATTTGAGGGATCAATGTAATAAATGTGTGTTTATGCAAGAGACCACTGGAAAAATGATCAATTTAGCTGGTACTACTATTTATAGGTATGTGATTAATTAACATTTTTGTCTTATTCTATAAATTACTGTCAACATTTCTCCCAAATTCCGAATAACAATATTGTCATATAGAGCATTTATTTGTAGAAAATGTCCAAATAACAAAAAAGATGAGGGTTTTCAGATCTCAAATAATGCAAAGAAAGCAAGTTCATATTAATTTTGAAACAACACAATACTAATGTTTTAATTTAGGAAGAGTTCAGAAATCAATATTTGGTGGAATAATCCAGTTACCCTGTATAAATAAATAAATAATAATAATCCAGATTTTTTATTACAGTTTTCATGTGTCTTAGCAAGCTTTCTTTCACATGGCTGTTGGGTGACTTTATGCCACTCCCGGTGCAAAGATTTAAGCAGCTCGGGTTGTTTGATGGCTTGTGACCATCCATCTTCCTCTTGATCATATTCCAGAATTTTTCAATGAGGCTCAGGTCTGGAGATTGGGCTGGCCGTGACAGGGTCTTGATCTAGCGGTCCTCCATCCACTCCTTGATTGACCTGGCAGTGTGACATGGAGCATTGTCCTGCTGGGAAAACCAATCCTCAGAGTTGGGGAACATTGTCAGAGCAGAAGGAAGTAAGATTTCTTCCTGGACAACCTTGTACGTGGTTTGTGTCCTTCACAAAGACAAATCTGACCGATTCAAGCCTTGCTGAGGCATCCCCAGATGATCACCGATCCTCCACCAAATATCATGGTGCATGGGTGTGAGACACCATGGCTTATAGGCCTCTCCAGGTCTCCGTCTAACCAGTAGACCACAAGGTGTTGGGCAAAGAGGATCGGGGATGACAACATACATCGATACATTACATTATTTAGCCTTATTGGCATACAGTCAAGGTTCCTTTTTTACCCAACCCCCTTAATCAGGTTTAGGGACAAATGGTGTTTTTAAATTCTGATACATTACAACTCTGCACTCGGCATTCAATATGCAGTGCTCATCCAAATTGCCAGCGTTCTTTTTGATGTGATTGAAGTACAGTCATAACCCTCTTCTCATGTGTGGAGCACTGTTGATCAATGCAGTGCTGTTGACTGCAAATGGGAGTGCATATGTTCTTGTATGTTTTGTTGATATTATTGGGGTGAATCATTATTGTGACATGTCATTTTAGTTAACCCGGCAAATTTGTCTTTGTTTGTGTTTGTTTATATAGTTTCTTACTTTTTAATACTCATGTTTGTTTGCTTGTTTTTGATACTATTTGCTTGCTTGAGCCATCCGATTGAGGTTATGGTTATTATCAATACAATGTTTATTGTGAAACATGTATTCTTGAAAGCATGTTTTTAAACAAACTGCTTAAAGGAATAGTTATGTTTGTTTGACTAGTTTTAAGCTAACGTGCCTAGGGTTTAGTCAAACTGTTTGCATGTAGCAAAATAAAAAAAACCTTACTCAACATGGGACATCTCAAGGGAGACATGGAAATAAGGATCACCATCAAAAATACTTAGCTATTTATCTGCAATTGCCTTTGCATTCGTGTTTATTCCTTACCTTGTCATCTTTACAGAACAATGCCCCACACATTATTTAATGAGTGGAGACATTTCACCCCAGACAAAGCTTGTGCTGATAACATGTTAACTCCCATTTATTCCCGTTATTTCCTGTTAATTCCCATGGAAAATGTCTGCCTTCCAATATGGCCAGTGTCTTATAACTCGAATTCCCCAAACCTTTCTTTTGAGTGTGTTTATCTCTACTATTTCCTTGACTTCCATGCACACATTCAGAATCTACTGCAGCGGCTCCCATGGTCCGGTGTTGCTTCTGCTCCATGGAGGAGGTCATTCTGCTCTTTCCTGGGCTGTGTTTACTGTGAGTGTCCTGTTTCAAGTTTGGAGAAATTAAATGAAAGAGCTAGTGATGGCTCTGTTGGGTGAGCCGGTTCATTTGGGTTCGTTCACTACAGAGCCTGTTCATTTGGCTCTTATTCGGCTCTTTGCTCAGTCATATACGGTATATATTATTTTGTATTGTTTCAACCTAGATATCAAAGTTATGGCTTCCGATGGGTTCTCCATGCACATCAATTTACTCAAGTGATTTAATGCAAGGCATGGCACAGTCCGAAAGTCATATTTCTTACATAGTATGTATTCTGTTGATGGCGCTAGGGAAGTCTAACAACCCTAAAGTTCATGGTCTGAGCTCTTGATGCCAGGATATACTCCATATACAGTATACACCTTATCTAATGTTTTCATTTCATATGTAAACACAAACTATAACAATGGAGTAAAGCATTCCTATTGTTTGGGTTATCATGAGTGTAGAGCTGATGATGACTTATAAATAAGTTATTACTATTTGAAGAATAAGCCTATAAGTATTTAACATTTATTAAATTATTTAGAATATGTCAACAAAAGCATTGACTGGTTTTGAGTGTACCTTTTAAGAAGGAAACATCTATTAACCTTATGTTAGTCCTATATCTGAAATAATGTAAATGATTTTCTGGTGAGCTGATGTCTTTTAGATGTTATTCAAATGGCATACATGACCTGACATGATAAGCTGTATGTTGTGTTTTTAGTGAAAGATTAGTCTGTTATCAATAAACACTATTTAAATGAGCTTGATACACAAGTAAATCCAGAGGCTTTTACTTGATGTATTGAAATAAATTACCAGTAGTTATACTGAACCAGTTTTAATAGTCAAAGACATCAACACTTTTTGTTGTTAACAGTACAGTAACTGCCAACGTTTTAATGATAACCATGGTATGCATTGGCTGAAAGAAGAACAGAAACGACAGCACCCTCCTTTTAAGAATTGAAATAAGCCCAGATACTGCTTCTTTTCCAACTGTTATTACTCATCTTGCTCTTTTCTGCTGCTCTCTTGCCTCTATTTGTATGTCTCGTTAAAGTCTGAAAATATGCAAATTAGGCAAGAACACATGGTGTTGAACTTACCCCCGGCATTTGTATTTGTTTTGTATGCAGGCTGTGATATGCAGCAGGATAACCTGCAGAGTGGTAGCTATGGACCTCCGAGGGCATGGTAAGAGGTTGTGTGTTTTCCACATTTTTTGGTCTCAGATGCTACAAAATCTAACATTTGTGTTCATGTGTTGGCAGGTGATAGTAAAGTGAAAGATGGTGATGATCTTTCAGCAGAAACAATGGCAAAGTAAGGTACTTAGTTGGAACAAGTAAAATCAATTGATTGTCTGATTGACTAGGTACTAATCAATAATGGCATATAAGTGGCTCTTATATTTTTTAATCCCCTTTAAAGGGATAGTTCAACATTTTGGGAACTAAGATATGGCCCACTTTACCCCTAGTCAGACGAGATGATTGATATAAATTTGATGTCCGTACATCCAGTATTTATTAGTATGTATAGTTACGTGGTAGTCGTAAAAGTAGCGTAGCGTATGAGTAAGTTTGAGGTAACCGCTAGCATGGCTCCCAATAGTGACTAAATAGGATGATGCTGTTCTCCAACAAAGTCTTGGGCCTTCGAAAAAAGGGTGAACATATTCTGATATAATGTGACACTTGAAAAGCATAAAGGTGGACTTATTATGTGACTGTGAAGACTAAGCTTTTTCTTTTTTTGGAGTTCACGTCAATGGGAGTACTTATGTATTCAAGACCTTTGAGTTGAATCAAATGCCATTTCATTTCAGGTTCTGACACTGAATTTGGAAAAATAAGGGGGTAAATACTTAAGCAAGGTCCTGTATGTTGTGTGTGCTACTTGCAGTATGGATGAGAATTGAAATTATTAAACGCTTTCTTGCTGTTATTTTCTCCAAAGGGACATTGGAAAAGTGGTGGAGGCACTCTATGGAGAGAACCCACCCCCAATTATGATAATTGGGCACAGCATGGGTGGAGCTATAGGAGTTCACACAGCAGCAGCTAATCATGTCCCATCTTTACTTGGTCTATGTGTCATCGATGTTGTAGAAGGTGGGTGCTGAGAAAAAAAGCCTTATGTTCCATATTGAACCGCTTAAGCCTCTGGTATGTCATGGAAACAACTTGCATTCTACTTAGAGATGGTATTTACAAGTACATCATTTGTTTCCAAATCACAACCATGACCGATCTATTTCGCAAAGATTGACATAATGAAGTATTTGATTAGTGTTGTGATGTTTCCACATTACAGGTACTGCAATGGATGCTTTGAACAGCATGCAGAACTTCCTCCGGAGTCGCCCAAAGACCTTCACGTCAGTGGAGAATGCCATTGAATGGAGGTAACTTTTTTTGTGACGAATCAATAAATATTCAGCAATTGATTATATATATATATATATATATATATATATACACACACATATACAGTTGGGCCAAAAAGTATTTAGTCAGCTACTGATTGTGCAAGTCCTACTTAGAAAGATGAGAGAGGTCTGTCATTTTCATCATAGGTACACTTCAACTATGAGAGACAAAAATGAGAAAAAAATCCAGGAAATCACATTGTAGGATTTTTCTAGAATTTATTTGTAAATGGTGGAAAATAAGTATTTGGTCACCCACAAACAAGCAAGATTTCTGGCTCTCACAGACCTGTAACTTCTTCTTTAAGAAGCTCTTCTGTCCTCCACTCGTTACCTGTATTAATGGGACCTGTTTGACCTCGTCATCTGTATAAAAGACACATGTCCACAGCCTCAAACAGTCAGACTCCAAACTCAACCATGGCCAAGACCAAAGAGCTGTCGAAGGACACCAGGAAGAAAATTGTAGACCTGCACCAGGCTGGGAAGAGTGAATCTGCAATAGGCAAGCAGGTTGGTGTGAATAGATCAACTGTGGGAGCAATTGTAAGAAAATGGAAGACATACAAGACCATTGATAATCTCGCTCGGTCTGGGGCCCCACGCAAGATCTCATCCCGTGGGGTCAAAATTATCATAAGAACGGTGAGCAAAAATCCCAGAACTACACGGAGGGACCTGATGAATGACCTGCAGAGAGCTGGGACCAAAGTAACAAAGGCTACCATCAGTAACACACTACGCCGAGAGGGACTCAAATCCTGCAGTGCCAGGCGTGTCCCCCTGCTTAAGCCAGTACATGTCCAGGCCCGTCTGAAGTTTGCCAGAGAGCATATGGATGATCCAGAAGAGGATTGGGAGAATATCATGTGGTCAGATGAAACCAAAATAGAACTTTTTGGTAAAAACTCAACTCGTCGTGTTTGGAGGAAGAAGAATGCTGAGTTGCATCCCAAGAACACCATACCTACTGTGAAGCATGGGGGTGGAAACATCATGCTTTGGGGCTGTTTTACTGCAGAGGGGACAGGACGACTGATCCGTGTTAAGGGAAGAATGAACGGGGCCATGTATCGTGAGATTTTAAGCCAAAACCTCCTTCCATCAGTGAGAGCATTGAAGATGGAACGTGGCTGGGTCTTCCAGCATGACAATGATCCCAAACACACCGCTCGGGCAACGAAGGAGTGGCTCCGTAAAAAGCATTTCAAGGTCCTGGAGTGGCCTAGCCAGTCTCCAGACCTCAACCCCATAGAAAATTTGTGGAGGGAGTTGAAAGTCCGTGTTGCCCAGCGACAGCCCCAAAACATGACTGCTCTAGAGGAGATCTGCATGGAGGAATGGGCCAAAATACCAGCTACAGTGTGTGCAAACCTGGTGACGACTTACAGGAAACGTTTAACCTCTGTCATTGCCAACAAAGGTTATGTTACAAAGTATTGAGTTGAACTTTTGTTATTGACCAAATACTTATTTTACACCATAATTTACTAATAAATTCTTTAAAAATCCTACAATGTGATTTCCTGGATTTTTTTTTCTCATTTTTGTCTCTCATAGTGGAAGTGTATAGGTACACTTCAACTATGAGAGACAAAAATGAGAAAAAAAAAGAAGAAGAATTTATTTGTAAATGATGGTGGAAAATAAGTATTTGGTCAATAACAAAAGTTCAACTCAATACTTTGTAACATAACCTTTGTTGGCAATGACAGAGGTCAAATGTTTCCTGTAAGTCTTCACCAGGTTTGCACACACTGTAGCTAGTATTTTGGCCCATTCCTCCATGCAGATCTCCTCTAGAGCAGTCATGTTTTGGGGCTGTCGCTGGGCAACACGGACTTTCAACTCCCTCCATAAATTTTCTATGGGGTTGAGGTCTGGAGACTGGCTAGGCCACTCCAGGACCTTGAAATGCTTTTTACGGAGCCGCCACTCCGTTGCCCGAGCGGTGTGTTTTGGATCATTGTCATGCTGGAAGACCCAGCCACGTTCCATCTTCAATGCTCTCACTGATGGAAGGAGGTTTTGGCTTAAAATCTCACGATACATGGCCCCGTTCATTCTTCCCTTAACACGGATCAGTCGTCCTGTCCCCTTTGCAGTAAAACAGCCCCAAAGCATGATGTTTCCACCCCATTGCTTCACAGTAGGTATGGTGTTCTTGGGATTCAACTCAGCATTCTTCTTCCTCCAAACACGACGAGTTGAGTTTTTACCAAAAAGTTCTATTTTGGTTTCATCTGACCACATGATATTCTCCCAATCCTCTTCTGGATCATCCATATGCTCTCTGGCAAACTTCAGACGGGCCTGGACATGTACTGGCTTAAGCAGGGGGACACGCCTGGCACTGCAGGATTTGAGTCCCTCTCGGCGTAGTGTGTTACTGATGGTAGCCTTTGTTACTTTGGTCCCAGCTCTCTGCAGGTCATTCATCAGGTCCCTCCGTGTAGTTCTGGGATTTTTGCTCACCGTTCTCATGATAATTTTGACCCCACGGGATGAGATCTTGCGTGGGGCCCCAGACCGAGGGAGATTATCAATGGTCTTGTATGTCTTCCATTTTCTTACAATTGCTCCCACAGTTGATCTATTCACACCAACCTGCTTGCCTATTGCAGATTCACTCTTCCCAGCCTGGTGCAGGTCTACAATTTTCTTCCTGGTGTCCTTCGACAGCTCTTTGGTCTTGGCCATGGTTGAGTTTGGAGTCTGACTGTTTGAAGCTGTGGACATGTGTCTTTTATACAGATGACGAGGTCAAACAGGTTCCATTAATACAGGTAACGAGTGGAGGACAGAAGAGCTTCTTAAAGAAGAAGTTACAGGTCTGTGAGAGCCAGAAATCTTGCTTGTTTGTGGGTGACCAAATACTTATTTTCCACCATCATTTACAAATAATTTCTTTAAAAATCCTACAATGTGATTTCCTGGATTTTTTTCTCATTTTTGTCTCTCATAGTTGAAGTGTACCTATGATGAAAATGACAGACCTCTCTCATCTTTCTAAGTAGGAGAACTTGCACAATCAGTGGCTGACTAAATACTTTTTGGCCCCACTGTATATTTCATGTACTAAAATCACCTGCACATGCTTTATTAGGAAACAATTTAATACTGATATTAATCATGCTTTCTTAACTTTTTTTCCCGCAGTGTAAAGAGTGGACAAATTCGAAACATTGAGTCAGCACGGGTCTCCATGGGAGGACAAGTTAAAAAGTAGGTCTGCCTTTGTAAAAACTAGAGGTGAACATTTATTAATCAAACCAAGGCTGTGATTAGTTTCTTAAGTCATTCAAATGTACCATGTTTATGGCCTGTCTTTTACAGGTGTGAGGAACCTCTCATCAGTCCTGGGGTCTCCAAGAGTATTGGAGAAGACATCATTGAAGAGGAAGAGGAGGAAGAAGGAGAATCAAACCATAAAAGAAAGAAGGAAGACCTAGAGGTGATAACAGGAATATTTGTATTTTGTTTTAACCTCTCACTTTCATTTGAACCTCTCACAGAAATATCCTTACCTTAACCCCAACTCAACAATACATTACACAGCGTACCATCCTAGAGCTGTTTGCTAGTTAGTGGAATGAACACCTCAGATTTGAAAGTCAGATATCACCCATAATCAAGAGTACTTAGATATTCACAGTGACGTAAATAAACAAGCTAAATACCATTTAAAAGGACAGATACTCCTTGCAAAGAAGAACAAAGCAGAAGTGAACAGGGCCGTGACTAGAGTTTTAAAAATACAGAGGTCACAAGACCAAGCCTTCTTGAGCCTTTTTATTAGCGTCATGCATCATTCTTGTGCATACCTAGTTGTTTCCGTTCAGTCAAGCATAAGCAGAAGAAAGAAAGATGCCTTCAGCATGCATGCATTTAGCTAGCTAACAATGTCAATAAAATCCTTGTACTATTGAAGACGGAGCCAAATATTTAGTTGGTACAACATACCTTTTTTTCTTTTACATTTGTGAAAAATACTCAGGAATTAACTTCTTGTACTCAATGGTAGCCCTGAAGTCCCTGAAGGTGGATACAACAACAATCCTTATCAGAACTTGTTTTTCACATAACTGACCTCTTGTCACAATAGAAACAAACCACCTTTTTTTTTCCATACACATTTTTTATTTGTCTGCTTATTCAAACTTCATATGACAAATTATAATAGTATGAGGTATTTATAAAAGTGTGTGTTTACACTTGTAGATGAAGTTACATCTAATGATAACTTATAGCAAGACATTTGCCAGTAGCTTTTTTAAAGAAGGTGTGGGACCCCTGCATAGGATTGGATAGCTACATGATTACAAGATGTGATGACAGAGTGGTTAAGAGACTTCCTTTGCGCTCCTTAATCTAGGTAAAAAAGGAGAGTCTCTTTACCTGGAGAGTGGAGCTGTCAAAAACAGAAAAGTACTGGGAGGGCTGGTTCCGGGGCCTGTCGGCCCTCTTTCTCACTTGCTCTGTGCCAAAACTACTCCTGCTTGCAGGTCAGATCCCCAACCCATCCCCTGTTCTTATTGTTAGTGCTTGAGATTATTGACTACATTAGCTGTACAATTCAAACCATATCTAAAACTGCATTAAAACCATAGACATCTATTTTTTCTTTTCCTCCTCGACAGGTGTGGACCGGCTTGACAAAGACCTTACTATAGGACAGATGCAGGGTGAGGAAGACCACTTCAGTGCCTGAACTTTCAAGATTTCTGTATCTTGTGGCATACTTCTTTCTCTGTGATTGCAGAAAGTGTTGTATGGGCAAAATTAGCGTGTTTGAGAGTCCTGGGTCACATAATGCAACAATTTAAGAGGAGGAATTTGCGAATTAACTTAAATTAAAGGATAAAAATGTGCAGAGGCTCTTGCCTCGTCATGAAGGTAGTGTTAGCCATCCAATGCAGATACACCTCTGTATATGTATAGTATGATATAATTTTGGCAAGATTGACTAATTGAGTGCATAATATTATGCCAATGTCAATCAGACATGGAATAGGCCTAAATGCTGAATTGGGTTTTGCTGTATGATTAGTGGATCAAAGGAAACACGTCTTAATGGGTGGGGGTTAAAACATTACACAAATACAGGCTAGTATTCATTGGACGTTTAATTTGAATTACAAATACGTTGTTACGAAAATGTAACTATTGCATATTCTTAATGTGATCTGGGCATGATTCCACGGGCCGTATTGAATCAGGTCACGGGCCGCATATGGCCCGCGGGCCGCCTTTTGCCTGAGCCTGGCCTACATGCTTCACTTGGTTCACCAGAGGGCAGTGTTTTTTTATATTTTTTTATATTATATATTTACTAATCCAGAATGTACAGAAAACACAGTAGAAGAAACACTGAAACGACCTCCCTATTTTTGTAGTTTTTTGCAGAGAGGTCGTACAATTGTCTGTACTTGCGAACTTTGTTCGCGATTCGCTCTTCAAACTGCTAAATTTTTCGTTTAATGGGGATCTGGGTGTGTTTTCCAACCCAAATTTTACCGGATATTTTCTCGCTTCGTCCTTCCTTCCCTGCTCAAACAATCGCGGATAGTTGGACAAACAGGAGAAAAAGTTAAGCGCAATATGCTGTTAGGATTCACAGGACTGCACATTGTCCGCATCTGCAGGCCTCTGTGTGCTACGCTTTCCTAGAACCCCGTTCTCTGCGTAGCTACGCAGAGACGTTTACGTGCATTTTCTCAGAAGCATAAACCAGCATTTAGTCTACCCAGTTCTGAGACCAGTCAAGGGACAGGTCATTATTGGACTAGTCAGCCCCATTGACTCCTTCATAACAACTACCATCCCAAACAACTACCATCAGTTTGGCCTCACTCAGGACTCCATGGCCCTTATCTATTCCATGCTTCGTTCTTTAAGCCCAAAATTGATGTCAATATAACTGGTGCGTGTGGCAAATTATGCACATTTTCAAATCAAGGGAACTATTCGAGAAACTTTACAGAAACTACTCTGTAACCCTAGTGTGGTTCCTGATCAATGGTTTTCTGTGTGTGCAGGGAAGTTCCAGATGCAGGTCCTCCCTCAGTGTGGTCACGCTGTACATGAAGACGCGCCTGAAAAAGTGAGGATTGTGGGCGGCCGTGCACATGTATTAAAAAGTGTGCACTGAGAGTAGAATGTGTTCAATTCTTTGTGCTTTAATTTTTCTGTTCTGCCCCTTAGGTAGCAGATGCTCTGGCAACCTTCATGGTCCGACACAAATTCACTGAATTTAAGGATGGATTTCTTTGGTAAGAAAAACAAATGATTGACAAATGATAATCATTTAACAAGTATGTGTGCCCGATTCTACTAATGTGTGTCATATTTTCAATTCTGCAATGGATTGTTTTGTATAAACAAGTTTCCAAAGAGTACAAGAGGTACATTGTGAAAGGCCAGTCTTAATAAATACATACATTTTCCTCCTTTTATTTTTGCAGCTAACTTCCTGCTTCCAGACAGTGCACAACCAGCAGTCATTGATGAAATTATTAGATTCAAGGATATTATCCTCTGCACATCAACATTTAATTGGTGAAGTTAGGTTATTTAGAACAGCTTCCTTAATTTATTATGATTGTTATTGCCATTATAGTGTATATTTAGTTCTTACAACTTTTGGTTTTGCCTTTTTGTGTTCTTTTTTTATGAAAGCTTTTGGTTTTACACACATTTATGTTTTCCAAGCTTTCAAAAAACGTCCCGATGATGCCTTGTTCCTTTCATGTGCTAGTTTTGGGTGATTGCGTCAATTTGTGCTACAGTATGCGTTTAAATATTGTTGAATTGTCAAATAAGGATTAAAATTGGATAAGGAAAATTATTTGTGAGCTATACTTTCTTGTTCCCAGTACCATGTAGTACTATTTCAAAAGCACAGTGCATGAATATTTAAAGAGTTACCAGACACAAAAGTCACTTTTTTCTTATTTTAAAAGCTATGTATCATGCCGTGTTGCAGTAAGAGTTTTGTGAAATTAGTCAATCTATTTATTTATATAGAGCTAATGTTTGTGTAATAGGTTAAACGCATCTTCATTAGTTGGTCATGCAGGTGCATACTTTTGGCAAGTCAATAAGGTGAACTGCGTGGGTTTATTTACACTTTAAAAATTATTGTGACAATGCTTGCTTTTTTAAGTTTGAAGATGCAGATGCTGTTGAAGACTAACAGATACTGTTATAGAGCTAGTAAAAAGAGTAGCCTCACATAATTCTGATGGATCATTTAAGGAACGTTTTGTTATTGAAACATGGAAATGAAAAAGAAATAAAAAATAATAAATGCAATATTTTTTCAGAAACAAGGATTATTATTATTATTTGTATATATCTGTTAACACTTGTTACACACTAAATGCATTTAACCCAATGTCAGACTGTAACACTCTTTCCAATCACCAGATGAGTCTTCATGGAACAGAATAAAAGGTCAAATTTAACATGGAAAGAGAAGACAGCTCCTGTTAAACTTCCCCTTTGAAACTCATAATATCCTTTCATTGCATACACATTTGCAGACATGGAGAAAACACAAACTCCTGATTTCCTGTCATCAAACAATCATTAACAATTTTCTCACAGGTTTAATCGTAGTTCTTTGAGGCTGTTGTATTTTACATTTTGTTCAGATTTGATATGAATGCAATGGCATTTCTGTGTTATGTATATAATTTGTTTCACTAGGTTTGGGAGAGGGTTTGTTTCCCTCTACTGAAATTAAGTACCAAATTAAGTGCTTCCTATGGCTGGACCCCAAATCCTATTCTTTCAAGGCATAAACTAGTGAGCCCATGCAACATGGTAACACTTATTTGGGAGTTGATGAGGCAGAAATGTTTTTTTAGGTGGCAGATTGAATATGGTTAACAGGAACTCCTAGCTGTACATGAAGAAGGGTGAGGCCAGGCTGGAGTGCGTGCTGCTGAATGGTATGCAGGGCCTTCTATGCTGAGTTGGGGTCCGAAATGCGCTTTCAGCATGATGACCACATAGGTGTAGAGCAGCACAAGGGCCATCGCTGCAAAAACACCACGTTATTGACATTCATACCAGTGTCAGGTTGTTTTGACATTAGGCCTACTTTACAAATATACTGTATAGGCCATATACAGTGAAGGAAATAATTATTTGATCCCTTGCAGATTTTGTAAGTTTGTCCACTGACAAAGAAATTAAAGGTCTATCATTTTAATGGTAGGTTTATTTTAACATTCAGAGATAGAATAAAAAAAAAAGAAATCCAGAAAATAACATTATATAAAATATATACATTGATTTGCATTTGATTGAGTGAAATAAGTATTTGATCCCCTACCAACTAGCAAGAATTCTGGCTCCCACAGGGTATATACCCAGGTACATTAGTCCCCCTCACTCTAAGAAAGTGCTCCTAATTTCAACTTGTTACCAGCATAAGAGACACCTGCCTCAACTCTTTACCTGTATAAAAGACACCTGTCCACTGAATCAATCAATCAGATTGCAACCTCTCCACCATGGGCAAGACCAAAGAGCTGTCTAAGGACGTCAGCGACAAGATTGTAGACCTGCACAAGGCTGGAATGGGCTACAAGACCATCGGCAAGCAGCTCGGTGAGAAGGAGACAACTGTTGGTGCAATTATTCGAAAGTGGAAGAAACACAAAATGACCATCAATCGCCCTCGGTCTGGGGCTCCATGCAAGATCTCTCCTCGTGGAGTATCGAGGATCATGAGAAAGGTGAGGGATCAGCCCAGAACTACACGGGAGGAGCTTGTTAATGATCTCAAGGCAGCTGGGACCACAGTCACCAAGAAAACCATTGGTAATACACTACGCAGGAATGGATTAAAATCTTGCAGCGCCCGAAAGGTCCCCCTGCTCAAGAAGGTACATGTACAGGCCCATCTGAAGTTTGCCAATGAACACCTGAATGATTCAGAGGAGGCTTGGGAGAAGATGCTGTGGTCAGATGAGACTCGCCGTGTTTGGAGGAAGAGAAATGCTGACTATGACCCCAAGAACACCATCCCCACCGTCAAGCATGGAGGTGGAAACACTATGTTTTGGGGGTGTTTCTCTGCTAAGGGGACAGGACAACTTCACCGCATCGAGGGGAGGATGGACGGGGCGACGTACCGTGAAATCTTGGGCGACAACCTCCTTCCCTCAGCCAGGGCACTGAAAATGGGTCGTGGGTGGGTCTTCCAGCACGACAATGACCCAAAACACACTGCCATGGCAACAAAGGAGTGGCTCAGGAAGAAGCACATTAAGGTCATGGAGTGGCCTAGCCAGTCTCCAGACCTTAATCCCATAGAAAATCTATGGAGGGAGCTGAAGCTTTGAGTTGCCAAACGACAGCCTCGAAACCTTAAGGATTTGGAGAGGATATGCAAAGCGGAGTGGACCAAAATCCCCCGAGATGTGCGCAAATCTGGTAACCAACTACAAGAGACGTCTGACCTCCGTGCTTGCCAACAAGGGTTTCTCCACCAAGTACTAAGTCATGTTGTGCTAGGGGATCAAATACTTATTTCACTCAATCAAATCAATGTATATATTTTATATAATGTGATTTTCGGGATTTCTGAATGTTAAAATAAACCTACCATTGAAATTATAGACCTTTCATTTCTTTGTCAGTGGACAAACTTACAAAATCTGCAAGGGATCAAATAATTATTTCCTTCACTGTATGTATATGTGTCATTGTAAAATGACAAATAGCTGAAATGGGAACTTTAATTCCTGAAGACATAGGTATTGAGTTTTCAAAGGGAAGCAATGTAAGTTATTTCCCTGTCAACCAAGAGATCTCTTGAGTCACTATAATTATTGCTACAATCCGCCTCTGGAAATTGATGCAACAGATGAAATTGTTTATAATTAATTTGGTAACCTATAGTTGAACACATTTCTTGAACAGTTAAAGGATATTTTAGAGTGTATTAATATTAGTAGAAAGTAGAAAGATTATCGTTATGACGCAATAATACATTTTTATCTTTGAGAATTTGAGGGCCAGGCCATCCTTGTAAATGGGAATATGTTCTCAATGAACTTAAATAAATGGATAAACTTGGATAAATAAATAGATAAGTATGAATCACAAGATCACCATCCGTAACAGCTGTATAATAGGACAAGTAAAAACCAATCAGTGTGTTTCCTGTTGACTGCTTAACCCTGCATTCACATATTCATCGAATGGTCCCTCCGATATCAGTGTGTTCATGTGCTTTCAAGTCGTAATGCGGAAACAACATGGAGGCTACCAAGAAAATGTGTTGTATTTTATTGTTAAAAAATGAAATCCCTTTTTTTTTCATTTTATGGAAGATATTTAGAACAATTATTTTTTAAGAAAACAATAAAAATTAAATGTTAACAGTATGAAACATTTTGCAATTTAAAAAATAAAATATTACTGCTAGACGAACTAATAGCGGGAAAGAATTTTCGTAAGGAACACAAGTCCGTCCACTATTGCTAACTTGAGGAATGTTCTGTTGCATGTAACAATGTTCCCGCCCGTACTGAGGACCCTCTCTGAAGACAAACTCGTAGCAGTAATGGAGGGGTTTTCCTTTGCCAGATTACTCATCCTTAGGAAATTGGCTTTGTGAAGCCTCCACCATTGAAGTGGGTCTGTGTCTGTGTCTGAATTAGGTGACAACAAGTAGGTTGAAAGCTCAATTTAATTTTTTTTTTATTGAGAGGTCGATGGCAATGTCTTCCTGAAGAAGTTGACTAGGTGTTTTATTCTTCTTAGGCACAAGCTCACCTTCATTTTGGAACACTTGAACAGCTGTGTCATACTGTGGTGTGCTTTTTGTATTTGAATGCACATGTAAAATGCCACCTGTGAAATAATTCAACATGTGATAATGGAGCCTTATCCACATGTGCATTTTCACATGTGAAATAGCACATGTGAAATGTTCCAAAAACACACAAGTACACATACACATGTGAATAACATGAAATTTCACATGTGAAATTATATGATTTTTCACATGTGAAATGCATGTGGTTTTTCCGTAACGGCGGTCCAACGACATAAAATAATAAGGTAAATCCTTCCAAAAATGAAAAGATCTCTTTGCATTTAGGTATCAGGTCTGGTCTTGCATTCATCAAATTTATTCCAGACATTAAGAGTTTCACTTAGTTTAGCATCTTTGGTTATGTCAATACCAAGGTGTTTCACAGTGGATTTAATTGGAATTATACTGTATATGCTTCGTTAATTGCACAACCATTTATTGAAAACTTTTTTTGCACGAATGTGGCCAACTTGGAACGACACCAGAGATTTTCACAGGAAATGACGGCAAGCACGAGAACTTCCGCTGACAATAACAAAAATGGCGGCGTTCGCGAGAGGAGTTTGTTTTGGTTTGAGGTAAACGAGATTGAAAGAGAATTAACATTGTGTGTCCCTAAAGTTTGTTCAAGTGTGCTCACTTGTTTTCAAAGGTATCGTTGTTGCAGCTCCATACCAAAACATTGTAGTGTACTTTTCTATTGTGTTAGTGTAAAATGTGACCTATTTTCAAGTTTAGAAGTGTCTATCTGAAACATACATACATACATACATGCATGCATATTAAAGTCCTTCATCTTTTCAACGCTTCATTAGATATTCATCAATGGCTTCATAAGCTTTTTTTAATTTTTAAATGTTCATAGAGAATGTAGGTTGTCTGGTTGTAGCGAAGCATGTAACATTGTTTCTCATCCTCCACCCTTTTCTGTTACACTTGGAGACAAATCGAGATTAAAATCTAAATCGTCCATAATTTAGAAAAAAAGATTAATTTTTTAGGCCATATCGCACAGCCCTACTTACAATCTCATAATTTATACTTCCAACAAAAGTTCCTATAGATTCTGTCTGCATGTCGAATTTGGTCTAGTGAAATACTGAAGACTTTGTTTACAGTGTCCACAGTAGGGTGCAGTGGGATAAAATGAGCCAGTGAGTAGGTTTACCCACCCATTCATTCATTATATCTAGGCTACTGCGCCTCGATTTTGTCTTTTGCCTACCAATATAGGAAGCACTTAATTTCATTGTGGCTGTGAGGGCGTGGCGAAAGTGGTAAACAATCACGTTGATGAAAGTGATTGTTGCGTGCCAAGCAAAGTTACAAAGCATTAAACGTATCTATGATACCTGTTCATGTATTGCTAAGGCAAAATGTGATGACTTTGGGGAAATGTTAGCTCCGATTTTTTGTGAGGTTTTCAATCAAAATGGGGGCTGTGAAGTAGTAAGAGCCAGAAACTGCTGGATTAGAGAATCCATTGGTTCAACTAATCCCACCAATAAGGTTTACACTGGTCAGCCACAGCATTTAAACCACTGACAGGTGCAGTGAATAACATTGATCATCTTGTTACAATGGCACCAGTCAAGGGGTGGGATTTATTGGGCTGCAATTGAACAGTTCGTTCTTGAAGTTGATGTGTTGGAAGCCGGGAAAATGGGCAAGCGTTAGGATCTAAGCAACTTTGACAAAGGTCAAATTGTGATGGCTAGACGACTGGGTCAGAGAATCTCCAAAAGTCTAGTGTGGTGTTCCCGGTATGTACGGGGTTAGTACCTACGAAAAATGGTCCAAGGAAAGACAACCGGTGAACTAGCAACAGCGTCATGGACGTCCAAATCTCATTGATGGGCATAGGCAGTGAAGGCTAGCCCGTCTAATCTCACAAAAGAGCTACAGTAGCAGAAATTGCTTAAAAAGTTAATGCTGGTTATGATAGCAAGCTATCAGCTCTCAAAAATATTTCGAAGCCTGACGATAACTTACCAATCAAGACAGTTAGTGCAAGGAGGCCTTCTGCCTGTCATCACCTCGCCTGAACTCCTGATTTAGAAGATGGACCTTTTTGGCTTAGTTCTGTCGTGGGCGTCTCCATAATTATTGCTGTGTTTACTATGCTCACCTTAGTGATTGGACTGAAAAATGGGTTCCTCTTCATTACGATATAAATAACAGCTTGTGAAACATTCCAAAAATGTATCTACAAATATTATACACACAATACAATCCACAAAAATGATCACCAAAAAGTTTGGTATTAACCATTTACTTTACTTTTACCTGACTTTGACCTAGCTTAACCTTCAAGGAACTATTTACTATTTTGTAACTGGGGCCTGGCTATTACTTAGACATAAAAACTCTATTCAAGCTTTTGACTGATTTAGATCATTCT